>VIAA01000065.1:0-428543 GCA_015776775.1 Magallana hongkongensis | reverse complement strand
TCAGTAGTAGTAATAGATGCAGGATCTTTAATAGCGGTTTTAATATTATTACATTTATGTATTTAAAGAGTGTCATAAAATTTGCTAGTTTTCATTTCAAAATTTGTAAGATAATCCAGTTCCTTATCTTTCAATAAATGTTCATATTTTATTAATAGGCGTTTCAAATCTCTCATGATATTCTTGTCGGGATTTTCTGGTAATTTTACATAAAACTTATCGTCACTTAGATGTTTAAGAACAAATGTATTTTATAAAAAAAATTGTCCATACACACAATTGCTCATCCTTTATCAGCTTCCTTGAGAATGATTTCATCTTCATTTTCTAAGTTTTGCAGAGCTTTCTTCTGTTTGACGCTTAGATTATTTTTTACAGATTTTCTGTTTTTCAATGAAGATTTTGTAGTTTTCAGAATATCAATGTAAAATCCAGGAAGCGCTAGTAAATAGAGATTTTGGAAATGTGCATTTTCTTTTTTATTTATATTAAATATATATATATATATATATATATATATATATATATAAATATATATATATATATATATATATATATAAATATATATATATATATATATATATATATATATATATATATATATATACAGCCTACTCCGGATATATTGAAATTCAGGGGACCATGCAAATTAATTCAATATATCCGTATTTCAATATAAGCGAAATTGACTGACGTGAAGCCGCCATTTTGGAAAGTTCAATCCCGATGTAAGCATAGAAAACCAAACCCGAACAAATTATTAGATCATCATTTATCTATTACAATAAACGGATTACATGGAACATTAGTCCTTGAAAGTTTGATTAGAATTATATCCGAAAGTTTTGTAAGTTTCGTTTTGTTACTATCTTAAACCTCATCATAATCTCGGATCGCATTCTTTTACGTTTTAGAAAAACGTTAGAGAAAAATCACCACACTCAAACGCTTCAAATATTGCTGAACGCTGCTTGTATATCATCGTAAGTGTACACGCGATAATCTCAAAATCCTTAGCTATTTCGAATTTAGGCTTTGTTCTTTCATCAATAGACGTAACTAGTTTGTATAGAGCGTCCGGAGATAAGGTATTTCTTTTCCGTGGGGTTTCCATATTACGTCTAGCCTTAATACATCCGTAATCGTAAAAACAAAACATTAAACAGTGAATAAATTTTACTTTTTAATAAAAGTATAAAAACACACATGAAGAGAAACTTATCAATTCACACCTTTGTATATCAACCGGTCAGTCTGGCATAATTACTGTCACCAACCGTGACGACAGCCGCCAGGGAGAACTTCAATATAACTGTTATAAAAACAACTAATTATCACCTTTGGGGACCGATCAGTGGCTTCAATATAAGCAATATTTCAAAATAACCGATTTCATTATATCCGTGAAATCAATGCAAAGAATATGAGAGGTAAAATCTGGGGATTTATTTCTATTTCAAAATAAGCGGAATTTCAAAATAAGCGAGTTCAATATAGGTGGAGTAAGCTGTATATATATATATATATATATATATATATATATATATATATATATATATATATATATATATATATATATATATATATATATATAAATATATATATATATATATATATATATATATATATATATATATATATATATATATATATATATATATATATATATATTAAATACAGATAGATAGATAGATAGATAGATAGATAGATAGATAGATAGATAGATAGATAGATAGATAGATAGATAGATAGATAGATAGATAGATAGATAGATGGATAGATAGGCAGGCAGGCAGGCAGGCAAGCAGGCAGGCAGGCAGGTTTCTGTTGCCCATGAGTGATAGTCATTTCACATAGATATATCTTTTATAAAGAAACACATCCATATACATTTTAAAATGAAATGTTACTAAACACGTATTTTTATGACAAAGTTAAGATTAAAAAAAATAATCTGTTTCTTTTTATTCAGTATTTAGCATCTCGGACAAACAATGTTCAAGGGCGGGTTGAATTCTGAAAAGTTGCATCGAAGGATAAAAGCATGGACCCCAATGAATACCATTGATCCATTGGATTTTCCTCTCCTCTCTGAAGAACCGCTCATTATTCTGACTGTCTGGGTTTACCAGCTAATTTTGCAAAGAGTTACACAACAGAACACAAGAATGACGATGGTGATTACAACATTATGGTAAACCATGACATTCCTGATGTTCTGTGTGTACGAATACAAAGTCGTCATATCTCCAGCAAACAGTATTTCTTATGGATTGGACATTCCTCGGGAGCCATTACTGGATGGTACTGCCAATGCCGTGCTAGTGCATGGGTTGTTGTTGTGTGTGCCCATGTGGCTTCTGTTCGATGGTACCTGGGACATGAACGGCACACACACTCTGCAAGGTCCACTCAAGACTGGTCTAAGTACCTTGAAGATGCCTCAGTCATTCCAGAAGTCATGGATCGTTCCGAAAGTGTTCAAAGAGGAACAGAAGAGTGACAATGTATGTTGATTCATTGTCAACTATCTGTTATCTGTGAATTTTCATAAAAAATAAATTGTATCCCTCAGACAGTTGTAAATACTATGTGATTTTATCGAAATTTGTTTTGGAAACTGTTTGGAACTTTGAAGTATTCAATCTATTATTATTAAATGTGTAAAGAACTACAGACCCTGAAACGTGCTACTACACCAGTTGCACGGTTCGGTTCGTTACGCTTTATGAACGGTACGGTTCGCTTTGTGAACGGTACGGTTCGTTTTGTGAACGGTACGGTTCGCTTTGTGAACGGTACGGTACGCTTTGTGAACGGAACGGTTCGCTTCTTGCACGGTACGCTTTGCTAAAAATAGCTGCACGCTTTGTGAACGGTTTGCGCGCTTTATTAATGAGGTAGGCGTGGCCTGAACGCTTTGATTTTTCTCCATTTAATTTTGTTTAGTTTTTGCCCGATCTACTTCAGCAAGGTGGTAATTATGACAATAATTTTTCTTTTTTTATATGATATATTACAAAAGAATTTCAATCGATCTATTTAAAATCAGAACGTCCATCCGTTCCCCCGTTTTTGATACGTTGTGTGAACCGTGTACTCAGTGACAACTGGGAAGCGGGGGTAATTTTAATTTTGATCAGTCTGTTATTATTAGTATTTAATTTAGATTAATGTAATCATTCAGATAGATTAAAAGAACTGTTTGACTTTAATTTAATCCGATATATTTTTGTTATTCAGCGAGCTGTCGATAATTTTACAAAGCATCTTGAGTTTTTATTTCTATACATGTACTTGAGTTGAAGTCATTAAATACTTCTAATCCATTTAAAATTGCTATAACAAATTGCCCCGACTTTATTCCGATATTTTTTTTTAGTTTAGTTTCCTTTATCGTTGTCTTGATTCTCGGCTAGTTTTTATTATTCATAATTCGTATGATCATTCTTTATTGCGTACTACTGTAGTACTATTGCCGATCGCCGATTGCCTTAGTGAATAGACGATGTAAAATTAATGGATATATAAGAAATCTTGAAATCAACTGTTATATAGTTTTTTGATACGAATTTTTATTCATTTAAATATTAATTCTATGATTTTCTGCACTTGTTTGTATACATAGATCATACCTACATCTAACCCGTCATCGCCTCTCTTATCTGAACTAAGATCGCGTGTATAGTCAAAATATGACTATTAGTTTTTGTTTTTCCGTTAAACTATACAGTCATGCTCACTTTTATTTATATAATGGCGATATTTATCATTCTGTTGAACAAGTGTCCGCTCTTCACTGTATGCATGCGATTTAGCTGACGTTTTACAAATGCTGACTAACCTGTTTATATTTTATTTACCTTTTTACACACATACTTGTTGTAAACAGGACACGAAAAAATACCCGGTAATCAACAAATGAATTCAATGTTAAAAGTTATAAATATATAAGAATTTATCTAGTAACAAAAATAATACGACAGCGAGGGAAAACGACTCTGATCGCCAGTACATGAATTATAATCATGAAATCGGAGAGAAATTATTGTTGAATAATTTAAGATAGGAACACTCTTTTCAATAGGGATATAAGAAAACATAAAACAAAAACGTTTCAGTCGATAATTTTCTTTTAGTCATATAGGAGGAGCCAAGTAGCACGCGGCGCATGGCGTGATCTGTACTGTTACTGATTGACAGGCGAAGCACGTCGTGTCCTGAGATAAAATCCCGCTCAAATGACCAACTATAGAAACCTAAAGCGAAATTTTAAATAATAAAGTTCAGTGATAAAATTTTAATTTAAGTATTATAATCTCTCTCTCTCTCTCTCTCTCTCTCTCTCTCTCTCTCTCTCTCTCTCTCTCTCTCTCTCTCTCTCTCTCTCTCTCTGAGGGTGTATGTAATTGTGTGCAAGCCATTTGGAATTATTAGATTTTTATTTGTATGAATTGAATTCATTTATTTTAGACTCATGGTTTTCAAAACGATTTCAACACAATGACTAAAAGTTTGTACAGCGGATGATGTACATATAGATTGATCTCGACGGTTATAATTTCGACGCTATTTCACATCACACATATAAGAGTGAAAATAAATTTTAAAAAAGCTGTGTTTGTGCTTACATGTACTTGTTATCTCATTCAACTATTTATGATTTAATTGATCATTTTTTTGGGGTACATAAATGTACCCGGTAAATGATATTTTTATCGCAAGTTAATATGTGAAAATCCCGCATGTATAGAGTCGCTGAATTGTTCCACGGATCCACGCGCCGATAGTCTTTCGTGTAGTTGTTTGTGTCCATTTCTACAGACGGTTCTTTTGTTTTTTAGAGATTAAGAAAAGCCATGAAACTAACAAAGTAGAAGTAAGATATATTCAGACTATACACACGACAGATTGTGATGAGTAACCTCACAGGTGCCCGTGGAAAGGTGTGAATACCAGCATCTCGTGTACACCTATTTAAGCGTCCAAATATACAGAGTTAGTTGTAAAGTACAATAACTGCTAAAAACCAAAGAAAGACAATAACACCTGTTGTGTATAGAACCAAAGATCAGCTTCTGTACACGTGTTTCGCTGGAGTGATTTTTGTTCATGTGAAATCACGACGCCATTACCAGCTATGCGGGAAATAAAGTTGAAAGTTATTTTATGGAATGCATGTACTTTTTTTCCGTTCAATGCTTGCATTTAATGCATTTAGATTTTGTACATGTATTTATTTACAATTCATCATACATGTATCAGTGATTTTTTGTTTATTTATTGGTACATAAATAGCTCAAGAACAAATCATTCGAGTCACCGGTAATATGTGGTTGTCATTTACATTTTCTGGGTCTGCGTAACTTAAGTCAACATTTTTTTTTTAATTTAAAAAGGATATAAAATTATATATAGATATATTTCAACATTGTTTAGCCATAGTGTATATATATATTTCTTAACAAACGCTTCTTTCTAACGTTTCGGGTAACGAGATCTCTCTCTCTCTCTCTCTCTCTCTCTCTCTCTCTCTCTCTCTCTCTCTCTCTCTCTCTCTCCCGAGAATCACTTAAAGCTATGTAAAGTCCAGTATGTACCCAATGTTTTAAACATTTCATAAAAATAATCAAAACAGTATAACCACGGATGTGAGAACGTTAATAGTTTACAATGTTTAAGAAATCGGCGATGCAAGTTTTGTCGAAAAACAAAGAAATGGTTACGGTCTAAGAAATGAAATATTTTTGTGACTGTTTTAATAAGAATAACAGTTTTAAATCTTAGTATGTGTTATCTAATCCCGTATAAAAAATCTAGCAAAATATTGAACTTATCTGGTCAGCGATAATCTCCGTCCGTATTCATCAAAAGACATTAGGTCAATAAGCCATATATGGAAGTTGCACGCTTATTGCACGGTACGGTACGCTTTTTTTCCGTCTGGAGGCGGGTCTTGCATAAATTATCTTGCACGCTTTTTGCACGGTACGGTTCGCTTTGTGAACGGTACGGTTCGCTTTGTGAACGGTACGGTTCGTTTTGTGAACGGTACGGTACGCTTTGTGAACGGTACGTTTCGTTTTGTGAACGGTACGGTTCGTTTCTTGCACGGAACGGTACGGTTCGTTTTAGAGGTGTAGTAGCACGTTTCAGGGTCTGTACATGTAATACATGCAACATCATGAAATTATGTTAAGGAGAAATGGTCATTTCATTATTGGTCCTAGCAGAATGTGTGTTTTACATACAAGATGTCTAATATGCAAATAATCCAAGATGCCCGATGAATATTTAAGCCAATGTTGGGTTAATATTTATCAAATAATGAGATGATGTTTAAAGGCATCTTCGTTAAGTAGCAGTTGTTTTTTGTTTCCTGCACATGTGATTGCTAGGTCATAAATGATCTAAAGAAATCGGTCATTGTAATATTAGTATTTTATGTTGAAAAACTATTCTCTGAATTAGAGTTATAGTTTTGCTCAAGTAATTGAATCAAGTTTATCTTTGAGTGCAATAAGATGCTGTTAATATGGTCGAGTTATTGAAATATCAAAGCATTTTTTAGCTCAATGAGACGAAGTCAAGGGGAGCTTAAGCTATATCCCCGGCGTCGGCGTCCGGACCTGGTTAAAGTTTGTGTTGCAGGTCCTGTATCTAAGCTTTTACTTGTCCTATCTTCACCAAACTTGCATGGATGATGCATCTGGACCTACTTATGAACTTGAAAGACTTGGATGCTGAATTGGGGTCCTAAATATCAGATGCTGGAGGAGGTTAAGGTTTTTGGAACAGGTTAAAGTTTTTGTTGCAGGAGCCCCTTGATAGCAATATCTACGTTACTGCTGATCCTTACTTCACCAAACTTGCATGGATGGTGTATCTTATAATACTGATGCACCAGACAGGCTTGAATGCTGAATATGAGCTATAGATTTCGGATGCTGGAAGAGGTTAAGGTTTTTAGAGCTGGTAAGTGTTTTTGTTGTAGGTGCCCTGGTGATTATATCTTATTTACTACTGGTCCTAACTTCATCAAATATACGCAGATGGTGCGTCTTATGATACTGATGCACCTGACAGGCACGAATGCTGAATCTGAGCCATTGGTTACGAATGCTGGAGGAGGTTAAGGTTTTAAGAGCTGGTTAAAGATTTTGAAACATGTGCCCTCTGATGATGATTTCTTAGATATAACTTGTCCTAACTTCACTTAACTTCCATGGATGGTGTGTCTTATGAGATTGATGCACATGACAGGCTTGAATGCTGAATCTGAGCCATAGGTTTCGGATGCTGGATAAGGTTAAGTTTTTTGGAACAGGTCTCATGTTTAATAGATAATAGTACTACTGTGGAATCATTAATTTTCGTGGGGGCCAATTTTCGTGGATTGCTACAAATTTACAGCTTCGTGGGGACGTAATTTCGTGTATTCTCTCAAACCTACAGAGGAAATATGACTTTATTACCCTAATTTATTATTTCGTGGAGGATGTTAATTCGTTGATGAGAGGTACCCACGAATTCCACGAAAATTGAGCCACCACGAAATCTAATGATTCCACAGTATTTCAATTTTGCATAGTTGATTAAACTATAATATGAATGAATTTCAATGGTAGCTTCAGATGCAGGGCTTGCTCTCCATTATCAAAGATGCTTAAGAAATCTCCTACCTCATTCAAATCTGATTGATAGATAGATGTGTTTGTTATAAAATGATACAACATGATTTTTGTATGATATAATACACTATTGTTTATTATGATACAATATAATATCATATGCTATTTTGTAAAAAGTTACATGATATGATAGTGTAACACTTTTTAAAAATATTTTATGATATGATATCGTATCATGATATTGCAATATCAGATATTGTATCTTGTGAAACATTATTGTATATTTAATAATATCGCATCATTCAATATTGTATAATATGACATTGTTTTCTATAATATAATATTTTATTACATGAATTTGTATTATATGATATTGTAATATTATATAATATCCTATCACACGATATTGTATAATATGATTTTGGTTTATGAGGGTCTTCCGTTTCCGACGGAAGACCCTCTTGTTATTCTATTGTTTCTTTTCTTTATTAGGGTCTTCCGTTTTCAACGGAAGACCCTCTTGTTATTCTTCGGTTTCTTTTTAGGGTTTTCCGTTTTCAACGGAAAACCCGTCTGTTATTCTACTGTTTCTTCTTCTTATTTTTTTTTTCACGCAAATTTTGTGAAGGCCATTTCTCGAACATATTTTGTCTGATTGCTATGAAACTTTCAGGGTATGTAGATAATGTTAAGGTCTAAAAACGGTTTTTTCAAATTTTTAAAATTCACTTCCAGTTATGAGTTATTGCTCTTTAATTGAAAATTGGGGGGTCTTTTGTCCAGAGTTGATCTCGGGAACTACAGATGATAGGTGCATGAAATTTGGCGAAATTGTCGTTTACATTTCATAGTTTTGCTGGCAGGAAAATTTTGGTAAATTTCTTTTTAGGTTTGAGCTATTTGTCGCCAAAATTTAAGATTTTTTCGGGACTGAAATTTTGTTGCTTTGTATTTAACGTTTAAACTAAAAATATTTTGTTCAAACATATAGAACAAAAGTTGTTTAGAATAACAAGAACTTTATTTTAAAATTAAGAAAATAGGGCCAAGGCCCCTATAATTAGGGGTCAGCAGTCCATAAACGTCTTTTTCTGATAGCTAAAGATTTTATCATTTTATGAAAAAAAAATAACTAGATTATTTTTAATAAATTAAATTTTGTCATTTGGTATGAAATTAAATAAGCTCTGTGCTATATTTATTTGTAATTTCATAAAACAAATATGCGAGAATCGTACATGAACGAGTTGATTGTCTACATATAATTAAGCCAAATCCCTCGTTGTTGATTTTAACTAGCTTAAACTGTTTTGCTAGTTTGTTTGAAAAAAGGTAAGCGAACAATGTCGCTTTCGGGCGTAGCATTTGTTATTGTTCTGTTTAAATTCACGGTTTTATTCTGTTTATCTAAATCATTTATTAATGCAATGAACATACACAACTACTTATTTAAACGTGTTATGTGTTCGCACAGAGCAAATCTCTGTTGGGGCCCCCCTGTCTGTAACCCCAAATAAACAGCGACGAACGGCATTATGGGAAAGACAGAGCCATGGATGCCGAAACGCAGAAGAGAAGTTGTGTATTTTTTCGCCGTACATGTTGTACGTTCACGTGTACTTTCAATACACAGTGAAGCACATGAACATGTACCGGGAACACTACTTCGTTTTTGTATATTAAGGAGGGATATATTCTTCAGACTTGTTTGAATCGTTTACGAGGAAATTCTGACAGTCACAGTACTGTCGGCAGATGTTTACGTTTACATTGATCAGCTGTTGTTAAGCTGATAAGAGTTACGAGTAATAAAAGAGAAAAGATGGACATTTAAAAGTGTGATTTATGTGGATGTTATTGAAGAAGGTAAGTCTTTTTACTCATTTCAAAGTTTGAACTTTCTTGTCTTTAGTGGTTAAAATGTCAGCATGTAAAATAGTTAACATTTAGTCTATTCTCATTTTAAAGTTTGAACTTTCTTGTCTTTAGTGGTTAAAATGTCAGCATGTAAACTAGTTAACATTTAGTCTTATGTTATGTGCATCACGTATGAAGTTACAGATATTTCTCGCTCGAGGTTCATGGGAGACTGGAAAGGATGACCGAATTTATCTATTTAAAAAAAAAAAATTGTGAATTTTCAACTCAAAATTTAAAGTAGGGCTTAATTAGAAACATATGATATATTCTTGCGCGGAAGACACAAAATGTAGACATGAATACCCTGTAGACATAACATCAAGTAAATAAATAGTATAAACTTCAGAGTTAAAACATGACTTAATATTTTTATGATGCTGATCATTGTATCATTAGAGAGGTTTAGCAGACCAACGGGTACCCGGTACATGTACTTGTACATGTAGGTTACAAGTGAGAAATATGCGTACCACTGTAACAGTTCACATAATTTGTCTTGTTAAGCAATTATGATGTGTACTTTAATTGTCTTGTTAATGTTTTAAATGTAATTTTTATATTCTCTTTTTTTAATCTCCCTGTACTGGCAGTACTGGCATGCGAGCAGTTCTCACCGAGGACCATTTCTTGCTGGTGCATTGTTACATCATATTTTTATATATAATTTTATGTGTTGATAAAATGACGTAACAATGCACTAGCGAGAAATGGTACTTGGCAAGAACTGATCGCGCGCCAATATTGATTAATTACCGACAAAAACTGAAGGTTGCAAGTGTTATATTTTATTGAACACCATTGTTTAAAATAATTCTTTATATATGTGACGGTCAGACTGGTTTGAATACCAGTGCCAGATAGCTCAGTTGGTAGCTAGAGCACCTGACTTGAGATTCAGGGGGCCCAGGTTCAAATCCCAGTTTGGTCCTTCATTATTTCTCCCATCCCATTACAATATTGGTGCTGTGACCAACCTCTGGAACTAAAGGTTAACTCCTGCCAGGGGAAGAGCCAGGGGTGATTGATCTTCGAGGGTGAAGATCATTTAAGGGGGAGGAATGTGATGGTCAGACTGGTTTGAATACCGGTGCCAGAAACATGTAGCTCAGTTGGTGGAGAACTTTACTAGAGATTCAGAGTTCGAATCCCTGAGTCTGTTCCGTCATTATTTCTCCCATCTTGTACATATATATCAGATATACATGTATGCATTCAAGTCAGTGTCAGCTACATTATGCATAAACAATTTACCTGCTCCTAAACCACAAACTTTCTTATTAGTGGATTTAGCTTAGCACTGATTGGCTGCTGTTGCAGCAGACTATTAAATAATATATGCAAGGACAAAACACAATGAACTTATCAGAGAATGAAAAATTCATCGAGGTACTTTCAACTGTTGGAATTTGGGTATTTTTTTTTTAAATGTACATACTTGTGACAAAACATATATGTGGTACATACAGCTGTAGCTTTATGAAGAAAATTTGGGTTAGACCTATATATAGCTACCATGCAAGTAAATGATATTGACAAAAAACTTGCAATTCATGGCGCACGAAATATACGCTAGTTTTATAAAGATTGACATACATGTAATGTACCACAATGTGGAAAATAATCTATTAAATATTCTTAATTAAGTTTACTTACACATGTTTTATGCTTATTGCACATAGTATTGTTTTTAAAACATGTAATTTATAAGAAAAGAAACAAAACCCTTGCTAAATTTATTTGCAAAACAAACCAAACCAGTAGAATTGATAAAACATGGTATACCAGAAGCTAATACATGTACTTTGACGCTGTTCGGATGGGTAATATTCCTTTGTAATTTACGAATTGAAATATTGACTGTTGCACTATAAGTAATAATTAAACTCTCTCTCTCTCTCTCTCTCTCTCTCTCTCTCTCTCTCAATCTCTCTCTCAATTTGATAAGTGTCTATACCTAAGACAATTTTTTAATATTATATTATGACTTGATATGCAAATTTTTGATCTTGTACTGCCTAAATGTTATGTCATGTATTGGGATATGTCATACTTATTACACTGCATGGTCAGTGTATTTTTTCCAGAAATACTATGCATATGTTAATGTATACACAGCTATTACTAGTACATGTATGTAAACACAGCTAATTTTTTTTTATTTCAGCTCAAAACGGACTCTTGTTACCACATGGCACCACATGTCTTTTACCGGTACCTATTGATTAAAGTGGGTCAGCTTTTGAGGTTAACCTGTAACCTCTATCCACATGCATATTCCTTGTGTTCTACAGACTATTTACTGGTAATTCAAATTAAATCGGATAATGCAAGAACAATAATTGAACTTTAAGAAAGCATCATGCCATGTTGTGGTTTGTGTTTGATACGAAATTATGAAAAACACAATTAAGGCTGTTTAAAGAAATTCAGAATTGTTGTGAAAATTTGATTTTCAATAAAAGTATGCAATTATGTTTCCTTTATTTTTTATTTCATAAAGATATTAAGATGTGTTAACATAATTGAAAAATCACCCCCCTTCCCATCCAATTGTCTGCATTAAGATTACATGTAGGATATGTAATTGTACATTTGACTTTGAAATAACATCTGCTATGATAATTACTTTTGAAATGAACAAGAAACAACATATTTCTACCTTTCTAAGGTATATATGCATAAAAAAGTAGAAAAACATGTCAAATTTGAACATTTTTCATGGAAATCAACTTGATCTGTCTCCAGCTACCTGGGTGTGATTTAATTTTAATTTAAGGCAGATGTATAATTTGTAGGTTGTAACTTACTGTTTTAGCATGGTTAGAAGGATACTAGAAATCAGAATAGATTAGATATTCACTAAAGACGATTGTAAGCTTACTTTTTTCATGAAAACAAGAAATCACAAGCAGGACGGCTGTCTATTTGTTAATTAAAATGGTACAAATCATACAATAACAAATAAAGATCAAATTTTAGAATAATTTAATGATGATTGTTTTCAAATATGTGTGAGAAATGACTCAAGGAAATTGCCACAAGTTTCATAAAATTGGGTAAAACATTTCAAACCATTACTTTTTGTGAAAATCAAAAGATGTGGGGGGGGGGGGGGTATACATGTAAGGGCATTTCTACGAGGGTTGTCCCAAAATAGCGTAGACAAGTGGCGTTATTCAGTTAATCGAAGATACATGAAGATGAAATTTGTGCCATTTCTGAGGCCAAAAATAATGAATAACTGACCAGGTATGCATCCATATTGAACTTAATGATGTATGCGAGAAATATTTAGGCCATTTCATCACAATGACTTGGGAAATAATGATTTACATTTTTTTCATATTATATAAATAGTGCCTGTTTAGAAGGGTAACAGTTGAAATTGACACCCCGAGAAAACCATTGTCAACCGACGCGAAACGGAGGTTGACAATGGTTTTCGAGGGGTGTCAACTTCAACTGTTATCCTCCTAAACAGGTACTATTTATTCTATTATACTGAATGTCTTAATTTTATAGAATTTTTTACTACTTTTATATAGAAATGACATGAATTCTACGGCGAACCGTACGCGCATGTAACAATTCGTTGTGTTACCCATTGCTAAGTGTGTTGCTAACGCTGAAGGTAATAGAATGGATTATCAACTGCGTCTTAACCAATCAGATTTCAGTATTTAACATGAATGTATAGTAATTACATTTGTTTACATTTGTTCACATTATTTGTAGCCTCAGATGATCAAAAATGTGTTTGGAAACCAAACTTTTGTGAATTGTCATTTTATAATTTTATATTAATAAGTAAATTTAAAGATTATACAGTAATGTATACAAACTACAGAACTTCCCAAAAGTTTGATTCTCCAATGGTTATATGATCAAAGTTTAGAAAAATTAACACAGTAAGCAATTAATAAAACTAAAAGAGCTGAAAATATTTATTAATACAAAGATGGATGTTAAAATCATTAGAAAGGATATTTTCACTGTTAATCAAAGTGAAAAGAATAAAAAGGGGGGTCCAAATAAACCCATATAAATACAAATTACAGGTAAAAATAACAAATGTTCAGTAGCCCTATATATACCATAAGTACATTGCTTCAATGTAGAGCAACAAGCAGCCTCTATAAATAATGTGGTGGTAAGGGGGTGTTTAACTTACAAGAATAGAAATTGGACTGTTGCTGGAATCCAGAAGCCTCTTGTTGTTTCCTCTGCATTTCTTTTTCTCTCATCCTACAAAAAACATTTATCAGTACATTAATTAAATTATTTCATCCAAACAAGAAAATAATACACGTACCATAGTTTGCTTCTGTATAAGTAAAGGCATATGTTTCAGTTAGTTTTAAAAAGAGATAAATTAAATCAAATGTCTTTAATTTTCTCTTTTCATATCAAGTTTTGGTATTTATTGTTACAGGCAAATTAATTCAATACTTTGACAAGAAGCCTACTCAATGTTGCTGATCAGTGACTTGTAACTATACAAATTAACACAAGTATCAGTACAAAAACTTGATCTTGTTGTAAGTCAGTAATGCCTTCAGTTGGGAGATTTGCATTCAAATAATGTTTTAAAATCAAATATTGCTTGAGATTAAATAAGTGAAATGAAAGCATGTTAGATCAGAAATTCGACATGCAGCGCAATGTCAAAAAGCTAAAAGTTAAAATCAACATAATGAAATAAAAATCGCAAGGAAAAGTACTTTTCGAATGAAAAACAAAAAACATATAAAACATACATTTATGTCTGATAATAATTTTATCATTTACTCAGAAAATGTTTTGGCTTTAACAAAACTTTTAAATATTTTATAGCGTAACAAGTTGAAGAGTTAACTCGTAATAAAATGACGACGTCAGCGTTTAAGGCGGCGCAGCAGTAACTGATATAATTATGTATAGACCTTGAAACAAATCATACGCGGCTTTTAAAGTAAATAAAAGAAAAAAGAATCGATTAGAAATGTGTTTTGTGAATAAGTAGTTTAACAACATTGAACATATTTGTTCGAGTATGGTGACAATAGGTGGAAAAAAGAAACCCACTGGGCGTCAAAATGCTGAACGACACATTTTGATAAGACGGACGTTAGACAACAAGTAATACAAGGCAAATTTGGAGCCATTAGATCGTTTATACTTAGGAAAAAATCTAGAAATGTATGTTGAATGTGCACTCATGGTACATTTTCAAAGAAAATATTTTTTCCAAGACATTTTCGGAAATAAAACGTAAATTTCATCGTTAACGATGTTGAGGGTTAGCAACAACGTAAAGACTGGAAATTTTCGATGTCGCACATTGCGCCGCCTGACAAAACTTGTTATGACTAATTATTCATTTTCTTAAGAAATGAATAAGGTACAGATTTGAATTTTTCTGTATGGTGTGCCAAAGTCTCATGGAAGAAAACATAGAAGTCTAATGAAATTAAAGTGACAGATTTTAAGTTATGTGTCTTGTCTACGCTAATTTGGGACAACCCTCGTAAGTGATATGAAGCTTTTTATCATGATTATATCATGTAGATGTATGTTGTATTGAATAAGGTTTCGTTTTAAAGGTGGTTGAACAACAATTGACCTCTAAAAGGTCAGGTAAAGATGTTTTACTATGGAGAACCCTATAAATCTGTGTTTACTAAAGGAAATTGGAAATGGTGGGTTCACTTAAATGGCCATATTTTTATTAAACCTCAATAAAATTGGATATATGTGGTATTCTTTTTCTCAGACTTGCATTATCTTTCTTATTCTAAGACAACCCGTCTATTCATAAAATGTTAGTGTACGTACTAAGTTAAAGGTACAAGGAACAGTTTTGGATAAATTACCGTCAACATTTTCGGTCCACTTTGCTCCCCATAAACCCTTGGCGGATTTCATTGCGAAAACTCGGTGACGAGCTCCGTTTTATGATTGGCTGCAGCTGCGAGTAGCTGATCCAATCGCAGTGCTTGTAAATATAAACTTTAAAAGAAAACACATGTGTGATCTTTAGTAAATCATTTGGTGCTTTTAACAAATTGAGACACAAGTTCTCGAGTACAGTGCCTCACCAACGATGGTCTAACCAGATTGCTTAAAAACCCTATATATTTTACTGGGATTGAACATAGCTCTACAAACTTGTCAAGGCTCGCGTGATAGCATGGGAAGTAAACATGGCGAATGTAGAAGCTGCCCATCCCGTTAGTATATACGTTTCTTTGGTTCACAATATTTACGACAACGATACCTGGTTTTATAACATGAAAGCTTAGATATAAATCGGCGACTTTTTCACTCCTGGTACAGGTCCTTACAAAACACTATGAATAAAACATTCCATGCTTTCCCTAGTTTATAACTTAATTCGTATTTAATAGCATCGTTAATTATGTTCCGATATTCGGTAGTCAACATGTTTTCAAGTTGTATTAATGCCGTTGTGTGTATATAACCCGTTGTTTAATTCGATTAAAATGTAAATATGCAAGGGGCGCAACTCAAGTTGCTCGCTAGATAGCGCCACCACATCACCCAGTTTTCGCAACGAAATCCGCCAAGGGTTTATGGGAAGCAAAGTGGACCGAAAACCCTTGGCTAGCGAAGATGCGTAGATTCATGAAATGAATTTTAATGATAATCATTAGTTAGAGGGATGTCTCTTGTTGGAATTGGTAAGCAATATTAAGGCCCCTCTTGTTGGATTTGGTAAGCAATATTAAGGCCCCTAATTTTAAGTACATGAGAAGCAGTGAATAAATAAATTGTGAAACTTGCGGCTATGACTGTTGTGTTGACTTTACACAGTGAAATTGAAGGTTACAAACACAGGTTATATAACATAAAATGTAGGTGGATGGGATATTATATACCTATTTACTGGGTATGAGGACAATAGCAAGTTTATTGTCCCCCAAGACAGCAACTATTTCATATGGCAAAGCTAAGGGAAACAGTTGCTGTGGAGTGGGACAATAAACTTGCTATTGTCCGAATAGTCAGTTAATTTGTATTTTATTATACCAAAGAAAATTTTATTTGTCAGCGATACAGAATTTCTTTATGATAAACAAATTAGAGTTATCAAACTTTGTTTGTATTTAATGCAGCAATCTGATTAGGTCAGAGGTGTTCCTAGTTTAAAAAGGAGGGAAATCGAATTCTGCTGATGAATGGTTTTGATGACTTTTCACCATGGGCATATAGCATGGATACTATTTCAAATTAGATAAAAAAGCATGTTTGTGTGGGCGCCTTCGAGTTATCAGTTTGTCCGTCTGTCCATCCGAGATTGCTTGACCGGAGCATAGCTTCTCTCCCCTTGGCCCAATCTGGCTCATACCTCATCCACAGGGTTCCTTTAGGTAAAGGATGTGCAGTGACCTTGAACCATGTTCTTAGGTATAAGGTTAATGTCATAGCAGAATTATATATATAAAATCATTGTCTGGGGCATATCTTCTCTCCCCTTGGTCAAATCTGGCTAACACTCACAGAGTGTCTCTATGGTTAAACGATGTGCAGTGACCTTGCATGAAATTTCTAGGTAAAGGGTGAAGATCATATCGGATCATGCAAACATCCTTTTTTCAGAGCATATATACTTTCCACTAACCCCTATTTGGCTAAGACTTCACATAAGCAGAGCTTTTGAGTAAAGGATGTGTAGTGACCTTGAACCTATTTTCAAGGTAAACTGTGAAGGTCATAGCAGAATCATATTTAAAAAAAAATCCTTGCCCGGAGTATATCTTCTCTCCCTTTGCTCCAATCATGCTCATACTTCACCCACATGATGCCTCTGATCAAAGAAAATGCAATGACCTCGATTAATATTTGTAGATCAAGTGTCAAGGTCATATCAGATCACGCAAAAATCCATATATTTTAAGAGCATACATATACTCCCCTTTCACCCCCTATTTGGCTAATATTTTACTTAAACAGAGCTTATTGGTTAATGGCGTGCACTGATCTTGAACCAAGTCAATGTGAAGGTCATAGCAGATCTTTTTAAAATTAGTTTTAGACTGTAGATTATTTCCAAGATATGCTTAATCTTGGTCAGATTGCACAAAAATGCCTGTTTGTTAGGGGGAATGAAATTGAATTAGAAGTTCTATGCCAGCTGGAAAAATTTCAAGTGATAGGTCAAGGTCAAAGCAAAATTTTCTTAAATAACATCAGCAGGGCCCTTTGAAATGTTCACCATTTCAATGTTGTCTGGTTCACTGGAATTTTACATAGAAAATATTCACAGAGGTACAATAAAGAAAAACTATACATCAATAAGTTTCTGACAATTGATGATGCAACAAGCACACAGTACGAAAGGTCAACCCTTTGAAAGGCAATGTAGAGGAAAAGTTGCTCAGAATTATGTTTTAAACAAAAAATGTTGTTGGTGGTCCTGTTAAGGAGTTTAAGAGTTCGGCCCCTAAAACACAGTGTTTCAGATATAACTTGAACGGTCAACAATTCTTGAACACTTGTTGAACAAAATGTGTTTATATTTACGAGACGTTTTATTTGATATCATAAATATGGCTGGTCCCTCAAGTTAGGGGCTAGGAAGGCTCAAAATCTTAACTTTTTCCGAAGCAATATTTTGTCATTAATCATAAATGCTAAAAGAGCTTATCAACCTCAATTTAAAACTGAAATCCAATTCTAATTCGGACAATTGAATGCGGGATATAAGCATTAAAAAATTGATTTTTACAGAAATTTTGATTTTGCATTCTGAATTAAGAAAATAAATATTAGTTCAAGGTAAAGTTAACTTGTACCTTAAAATATAGTTTATTTACGTCGTACTTAAACACATTCGGATTTTTTTGTTAAAGGAAGTGAACATGAAAAAAAATAATTATTGCTTAATAAATTTTAAAAGCCTTTTGAAACTTAAAAATGAGGTCTGTTACCTTTTTGTTTATTTCTATCAAGAGATTTTATCAATTTAACACTCAGTGAAAGGTTTATGGAGGTAATCCATTATCCCCAGCATGCATCTGTTCTCTGACGTAGATAAGCCACATTGCTGCTGGTCCCTGGGTCAATGTTGGAACTAGGCCAGTGTTTATGTACAGAGTTGATAAATGTTAAGAAGAAAAAATATGCCTTGATGTGAAGAAAAATTTTGTGTACTGTCATGAGAAGACAAGGATTTAGTACATTTCTATAAATGAACCTCAGATAACTATTTATGATTTGTACAAAAAATGAATATAGATAAATTGATTTGTGAAATATAAGACCATCACATTCCAGATGTTTGTACGGAGATGCAAGTGGCAGTCAGTGTTTACATATATAAAATGCTGTTTTTAGATTTCAATTTAAATTAATATAAAATTGTAATTTTATTTTCTTTATGGGGTTTCTTACCGTTACTTTTTATGTAAATGCCCTGGAAATTTTTCTGATTTGTTTGGCTTTTTGTTTTGTTTGATACATAAGATCTTGATGATATGTACGCCGGTTCTGTATATCCTGTCAGAAGAATAACAGGACTAAGACACTTTTTAAAAGTCAGGATGCTGTGCAATGCACCTTGTGTGCTCATTTATGTAGCACACATAATGTTCAAACTCATAAACAAGAAATTTCCAGTGCAAGAAAAAATAGGTCACAATAACACTGATCCATGGACATTCCATTCTAGTTACATGTCACATTAACTGCTGGTGGAAATGCATCATTCTGAGATCTATAATCTTCCTCCATAAACACTGTTTAAAATGACAACTCTTTACATTCCTTTCAAGTTCCCATTCACATTTTGATGATGGCATTTTATCTCTGTTACTAAACGTGTGTAAAAATGCAATGTGTCTCACTGACGGCAGCATCAGTGCTGCCCTCTCTTAGATGCTTAGAGATAACCCAGCAGGGAGGTAATGATTTTAACAATATGGCAGCGCTCACGGATTGCAAGAATTAGTTATCTGTTTACTGAGGAAAGCTCTGTCTAAACGGTTTTCAGATATCATCATACACATCAAACAGACAAATTTGAGCCCTTGAAAATTTGTTCATGTTCACTTCCTTTAAGTCGTTCTTGAAATGGTTAAGGGTTTTTGTTAATTCATACTTAATACCATTCGGATTTTGTAAAGTCGTACCAAGAATCATTCGATTTTTTTTATCTTTTTGTACTTAAGTTACTTTTGTTACTAGATTAAGATCTTTGCTTCTAGCGTTACTTTCGACATTAAAGGAAAACCCACTCGTTGCTTTGCAACGAGCTTTGCTCTAGTTCATTATTATTTTTTTCTTTTTCTTTTTTTTTTTCTGACTCATTTGCGACTTCATAACTCAAACAATTTTCAACCGATTTTTATGAAACTTTTAGAGATTATGTGCAACTATTCTCCCTCAAAGATGTTAAAATTGCGATGACAACGTCACTTTCGTTTTTACTTAACGTCATTTTTTAAATTTTAAAAAAGTCATTTTGTCCGCGACATTTCTCAAAAACGTTTTAAGATAAAGGCTTCAAATTTTCCGTGGTTATGAATTGGTCAATTTACCTGTGCAATAAGGCTGGAAATGAAAATCAGTCACTTCCGGTCCGAACCGAAAGTGAATCTAATTTTTCGAAAATTTGAATTTTTTGATCAAACAAAAAACGTATATGAATTTTCAAGAGCCTTAAAAGGCTGAATCTAATGCTGAAAACCGTTTGAAAATCGGTGGATGCATTACCGAGATATCGGGGATTAAAAACTTTTTTTTCCGTAAATTTTGATTCCGTGTTTTTGGTTTTAAAAATAGTGCAAAATTCACACTAAAAGTAACTTCTACTAAAAAATATTCGTACTGATCCTAAATCTATTTATCATAAAACTATTGTAGAGTTTGCAAGGCTTAATACAAAACTGAAATTCGTTTTAAAATCGGATGATGCATTGCAGAGATATCGGGTTTTAAATATTGATTTTTCCGAAAATTTTGATTCCGTGTCCTTGATTTAAAAAATAATGCAAAATTCACACTGAAAGTAACCCCGCTGAAAACAATTCGTGCAGGTCATAAAACGGAACTCTGTTTTGTTTAACAGTTAATTAGAGTGTTTATTGAAACGATTTCGTTAATTGATAATTACGTTGAATGTGTAAACTTCATTTGGAAAAAGAGAAAATTTTATCGACAGGAATCATAACAATAACAAAGCAGCTGGAATTAAAGACACAGATCCTGATTCTATTAGCGAAAAGCGATCGAAAGTCTTTTCTGAAATTTGGTAAACCGCAATATTTAAGCCTAGTCGAATTGTCGCGGATCTTTCAGTTGTTGAACAGCACGTACAGTGTAGTTTGAATAACTAAATATAGGGTCGTAAAAATTTCAAATATGAATATATATTTATTGTTTGTATTTACTTGAAAATGAATGCATTAATGTAATGCATGTTAATCTGTGCTCTACATATGAAAACACAAACGTATTAGTTTTAATCGAAATAATTATCGTACCATTTACCATGTCAACTCGCCATGTTTTGACTCCAAACAACAGCTGATAGCGGTGTGTCAACATTTTTAAAAGAAGCATGGCCTGCAAGACGTCGATAGTAGAAAATTCAGCTTAACAAACGTATGACAGATTATATAGGTATGTTTCAATACAGGATATGTCGTGTTGACATGTTCAATACACAATAAGACATACATATACATAATAATAAAATAGACATTCAAAAGAGTGATGTGCAAAACATACACGTGAAAATACACTGGACAGATAATATTCCGAGATTCCTCTGACTCTAACCTCCGCTTTTGACGTGCGTCACAATATGAAAGCGGGCGTTTAAGTCAGAGGAATCTCAGAATATTATCAAATCACTCTTTTGAATATCTATTTTATTATTATGTATATGTATGTCTTATTGTGTATTGAACATGTTGAACAACACACCACACACTGTAAAACAGTGCTATTAAAAGGGTTGGGGTCCCAAGGTACACAAGAGTAGAATGTTGTTATTAGAGTGCATGTTTGCATGATGATAACTTTACCCTAAATGTTTAAATATAGCAAATCTTTTCCATATCGTCTTCACTTAATTTATAAGTTAAAAAACTCAGACGGGCTTGTGCTTTATTAAATGAATATATTTGACATCGTAAATATTCAATCTAATTAAAGTTAGACCTTTCGCCTGGCTCTCTGTTATATATGGTTATCGCTGGTGAAAGAGCATGTAAAACAGAGTGCAAGATGAAAAGAATTTCATACTATATCAAGATTTTAGGTTAATGTTCCCTGATATCTATAAAACATTCTTCTCAAGATTTAATTATTTCACAGAACCATTGTAATTTTTTTTAGATTAGTTTATCTTTTATATATATTGATTCATTTTAGGTAAACTTTACATGCATGTCACATCTACATTGTAAACAATTTTTACACATGTTACAGTAAGACAAATGTATGTAATAATTTTTACTGCATGTGCCTCAAATATCTCTCTCTCTCTCTCTCTCTCTCTCTCTCTCTCTCTCTCTCTCTCTCTCACACACACACACACATATGCTTCTAATCTTGGCAAATCGTCACAGAGCAACGACATTTTCTAAATATCACTGTCTAGTAAAAGAAATCAACAATGCGTTGAATTTCAAAATGAGCATGTATTATCAATCCCTCATTTTTTCAATGTGCAACCAAAATCCAAAGCTTTGTAAATTTGTTCATGGAATTTTATGCGCACTATACATACTATTGTTTGAAAACATGTAATATAAAGGAAAAGAAAGACAAAAAACCTCGCTTAATTTATTCGCAAAAAACCCCCAGTAGAATTCATTTGATTAGAAATGGTACAGCAAAAGATTATACTTTGACACTGTTTGGATGGCTAATATATTCTTCTCTCTCTCTCTCTTTCTCTCTTTTTCCTTAATTTATTATGTGTCTATGCCTAAGAAAATTTTGAAATGCTATATTATGACTTGATATACAATTTTTCTTTTGTACTGCCTAAATGTTAATGTCATGTATTGGGATATGTCATACTTATTACACTGCATGGTCGGTGCATTTTTCCAGAAATACTTTGCATATGTTAATGTAAACATAGCTATTATTAGTACATGTATGTTAACACAACTAATTTTTTTTTTTAGCTTTTGGCGGCCACATGGTTTTTACCTGTTGATTCTTGTGGTTTCAGCTCTTGAGGTTAACCTGTCATCTCTACCCGCATGCATATTCCTTGTGTTCTACAGACTATTTACCGGTAATTCAAATTAAATTGGATAATTCATGGGCTTCAAGGGACCAGAAGTTCAAAACTTTGAGCACTAATTTCTGAAAAAGGAGAAATATTTTTAAAAGCAATGTAGAACAAAAGTTGTTAGAAATAATGTTTTTAACAATATGATACCAAACATTTTGTTGTTAGTGGCCCCGGTAAGGTGTTAAAGGGTCGGCCTCTAAACACATTTGTACAGATATCTCAAAAACGGTTAACATTTCGTGAACACTTGTAAAACAAAATATGTGTATATTTGCGAGCCCTTTTATTTGATATCAAGAAAAAGGGGCTGGTCCCTCAAATTAGGGGCCAAGAGGGCTGTAAAGTCTTCTTACAATAACTCTTTACTGAACAATAATTTGTCATAAATTATAGAAGCAAAAATGTTCATTGGACAGCTGTTCATCTATACAGTACCATACTTAAAGGGACTTGGACACGATTTGACTTAAAATTTTCAAATTTTATTTTTCCATTTTCAATGTTTATACTGATAAATATAGAAGTTAATTATGCTATGTCAAAATTTGAAACTCAAATATTAAGTTATAAGCAAGATACAGAGTTCATAATTCTTTGTTTTGTAAACAAATCTCGAATATTGTCATTTTTACATATTCGTTGTATTGGTGTAAATTTCAATCAAATGTAACTTTCTTTTTTGATAATAGTATTTAAGAAGATATTGAATTAGTCAAAAATGTTTTTACATGTTATCTTGTCTAAGAAATGGTAAATCTCTACATTACATTTTTTGGTAAACAACTTTAAGACTCGAGCTTTGTTTACATAACTATCAATTCTTACCTCTGTATCTCGCTTGTAACTTGACTTTAACATTTAATATCTTGGTCAACCATTAAAAATGTACCAATAAACCATTTAATACATAAAAAATAAAAATAAAACTTTTGATCTCAAATCGTGTCCAAGTCCCTTTAAGACATATATTACGTAATTAGGGGTTTCAAGGGACCAGAATTCAAAACTTTGATCATTAATATCTTAAAAAGGAGAAATATTTTTAAAAGCAATGTAGAACAAAAATTGTTCAAAATATTGTTCTTAATAATATGATACCATAAATTTTGTTGTTAGTGGCCCCGGTAAGGGGTTAAAGGGTCGGCCCCTAAACCATAGTTGTTTAGATATCTCGAGAACGGTTTACAATTCATAAACACTTGTAGAACAAAATATGTTTATATTAGCGATACCTTTTATTTGATATCGAGAAAAAGGGGCTGACCCCTCAAATTAGGGGCCAGAAGAGCTACTAAGTCTTTTATAATAACTTTTTTCTGACCAAAAATTTGATATTAATCATTAAGCAGCAAAGAACTTTAATATTGCTTAATTTAAAACTAAAATCCGTTTTAAAATCATACGATGCTTTACAGAGATATTGGGATTTAAAAATTGAGCTCGAGTTTTCCGGAAATTTTGATTCCACTTTCTTGGTAACGAAAATAGTGTTATGTTGAAAGTTAAATTAACTCGTACCTAAAATAATTCGGAAATTGTTAATTCGTACCTAAAAACGTTCGGGATTTTTTTTATTAAGTCGTTCTTGAAACTGTAAAGGATTTTTTTTTAATTCGTTCTTGAAATCATTCAGATATTGTTAAGTCGTACTTAGAATTATTCGATTTTTAAAAAATATTTTCTTTAATTTTCACTTGTAGTTGGTTTTAGAACACTGCTTCTTACAGGAACTTCTAGCTTTACTGTGGACACTAACGGAAGACCCACTCGTTGCTTTGCAACAAAGACCCTCTTGTTATTCTTCGGTTTCTTTTTAGGGTCTTCCGTTTTCAACGGAAGATCCTCTTGTTGAAGACCCTCGAAAAGTTTTAAACTGATTTTAATGAAACTTTCAGAGATTATGCGCAATTATAATGCCTCGCAGATGTTAAAGTTTCTATAGCAACGTCACTTTCGTTTTTACGAAACGTCATTTTTAAAATTTTCAAAAAGTCATTTTGTCCGCGGCTTTTTTCAAAAACGCTTCAAGATAAAAAATTGAAATTTTTTGTGCTTATATATTGATCGTTTTGCCTCTGCAATAAGGCTGGAAATGAAAATTCTTCAGCTCAGATCGAAACCGGAAGTAAATCAAATTTTTCGAAAATTTGAATTTTTTAATCAAATAAAAAACGTATATTTGTTTTTGTAGAGCTTAATAAGCTGAACGTAACACTGAAAACCGTTTTTAAATCGGATGATGCATTACAGAGTTATTCGGGTTTAAACATTGATTTTTCCGAAAATTTTGATTCCGCGTCCTTGGTTTAAAAAATAGCTTAATGTTCAAAGTAAAAATAACTCGTACCAAAAATAAATTGTTAAGTCGTCCTTGAACACATTCGGATTTTTTTGTTAAGTCGTTCTTGAAATCAGGAAGGTTTTTGTCAAGTAGTACTTAAAATCATTCGGATTTTGTTAAGTCGTACCAGGAATAATTCGATTTTTTTCATCTTTTATTTTAGTTACTCTTGTTATTGGTTTAAGAGCTCTGATTCTTACAGGAACATCAAGATTTACTTCCGACATTAACGGTAGACCGAATCGTTGCTTTGCAACGAGCTTTGCTCAAGTTATTATTAATGTCTTCCGTTTCCAACGGAAGACCTTATTGTTTTCGTTCGGTTTCTTTTTCCCTATTCTTTTTAGGGTCTTCCGTTTCCGACGGAAGACCCTCTTGTTATTCTATTGTTCGCTGATGACGTCACTTCCGGTTTGAGATTTTGAGGAATTAGTGAATTTTTAAGCACCATTTTGTCCACGTAACTCAAAAACTACTTATGATAGAAACGTGAAACTTTCAGGGAGAGCAGATGGATGTCTGTAGATGATCCTATTTATTGTGTATTTTAAAAAATGCGCAAGGCGGGCAAGCTCGCCCGAGCTCATAATTGGCACCAATTTTTTTTTACGAAATGTTCCCACATTTTCGGCCCTAGCTTTTAATGTGTAAATATTTTGTTAAGCCATGTAATGCAAAAGTTGTTCAGATTATCTGAATCTTTTGTTTGATTCCAAAAAAAAGGGGGCTGGCCCCTCAAATTAGGGGCCAAGAGGGCTGTAAAGTCTTTTTACAATAACTCTTTACTAAAAAATATATTGTAATCAATTATAGAACTAAAAATGTTCATTGTACATCTGTTTATCTAAACAGTACCATGCCTAAGTCATATGTTACGTAACTAGGGGCTTTAAGGGGCCAGAAGTCCGAAACTTTGATCTATAATATCAAGAAAAGGAGAAATATTTTGATAAGCATTGTAGAACCAAAAAATGCTTAGAATAGTGTTCTTAACAATATGCTAATTTAATAATTTTTGTTGGTAGCCCCATTAAGGATTTTAAGGGTCGGCCCCTAAATCACATTTGTTCAGATATCTTTAGAACGGTCAACAATTTCTGAACACTTGTTGAACAACATGTGTTTATATTTACAAAACCTTTTATTTGATATCAAGAAAAAGGGGCATGCCCCTCAAATAAGGGGCCAAGAGGGCTGTAAAGTCTTTTTACAATAACTCTTTACTGAAAAATAATTTGTTATCAATTATAGAACCAAAAATGTTCATTGTACATCTGTTTATCTATACGGTACCATACCTATGTCATATGATACGTAATTAGGGGTTTCAAGGGACCAGATGTTCAAAACTTTGGTCTTTAATATATGGAGAGGGAGACATATTTTGAAAAGCATTGTAGAAGAAAAGTTGCTCAAAAATGTTCTTAACGATATGCGATCTAAAACATTTTTGTCGGTGGCCCTGGTAAGGAGTTTAAGGGTCGGCCCCTAAAACACAATTGTTCAGATATCTCTAGAACGGTCAACAATTCGTGAATACTTGTTGCATAAAATATGTTTATATTTACAAGACCTTTCATTTGATATCAAGAAAAAGGGACTGACCCCTCAAATAAGGGGCCAAAAGGGCCACAAAGTCTTTTCATAATAACTTATTTTAAGCGATAATTTGTTATTAATCATAAAGCAGAAAATAAAAGCTTATTATTCATAATTTAAAACTGAAATCCGTTCTAAAATCGGACGATGCAATACAGAGATAAAGGGGTTTAAAAATTGATTTTTCCGGAAATTTTGATTCCACATTCTTGGTAAAGAAAATAGTTTAATGTTCAGAGTTAAATTAACTCGTACTTAAAATTATTCGATAATGGTTAAATCGTACTTTTACACATTCGGATTTGTTTTTGCTTAGTCGTTCTTATATTCGATCTGGTTTGGTAATTCGTACTTGGAATCATTAGGATTTTGTTAACTCGTACCAATAATAATTATTTTTTTTTGTCTTAGTTGCTTATGTTTGTTGGTTTAAGAACCCTGCTTCTTACAGGAACTTCTAGCTTTACTTTCGACATTACCGGAAGACCCACTCGTTGTTTTGCAACGAGCTTTGCTCTAGTTATTATTATTTTTCTTTTTGTTTCTTACAAATTTTGTGTACAGGATTTCTCCAAAACTACTGGATACATTTACACGAAACTTTAAGAGTTGATAGATAAAGATCTAAACCTTATTGGAAATTTTTTTTTACCGATGACGTCACTTCCGGTTTTGAGTTATTCACAATTTAACGATTTTCAGAGGGTTGGCTTGTCCAGGGGTAAACTCCTAAATGATTTAAGATATTGAGTTCAAAATTTCAGGTATTGTAGACAAAAGGTTGTAGAACTGACATGTGGTATATATATTTTCCTGTGACCAAAAGCGCCGAAGCTCGCCTGAGCTCGAAAATTACGGTTAAAAAAGCGTCGTGATTTTTCGTGTTTTTTTTTTCAATATCTCTTTCCTCGATAGTATTTTGTTATAATATGTAGAACAAAAAATCTTTATAAAGTCAAGAGCCTTCACGTGACATCGAAAAAAAGGGGCTGACCCTTCAAATCAGGGACTGAGAGGGCTCTATAGTCTTTTAATGATAACGTTTTACTGTGAAATATTTTGTGATACGTTATAGAAGCAATTATGTTCATTCTAACGTTATTCACCTATACATGGCAACCATTTACTTCTATATTACGTAATTAGGGATTTTAAGGGGCCAGAAGTCCAAAACTTTGATGCTCAATATCTCAAAATGGAGAACAATTTTAATAAGCAATATTGAACAAAAGATGCTCAAAATATTGAGCTTAACAATCTGCAACCATAACTTCTTTGTTATGCAGTCCTTAAAAGGAGTTACAGGGTCGATCCCTAAAACGGCCCTCTCCAGATATCTCGAGAACGGTACAGAATTCGTAAACACTTGTTGATCAAAATGTGTTTGAATTGACAAGAACTTTCTTACGACATCATGAAAAAGGTGCTGGTCCTTCAAATAAGGGGCTGATGGGTTCTAAAGTCTTTTAATTATAACTTTTTACTGTGAAATATTTTGTGATACGTTATAGAAGCAATTATGTTCATTTTAACACTATTCACCTATACATAGACATTATTAACTCATATGTTACGTAATAAGGAATTTTAAGAGGCCAGAAAATCCAACACTTTAATCCTCAATATCTCAAAATGGAGGACAATTCTGAAAAGCAGTATTTAACAAAAGATACTCAAAACAATGTGCTTAACAATGTACAACCATATATTGTTTGTTATCCGGACCCTTAAAGGAGTTTTAGGACTGGATATGAAAACGATTTTTCCCAGATATCTCAAAAACGGTAACCAGTTTCTAAACACTTGTTAGCAGTACACATCAATATCTTTTAACTAAAATGAATGTAAAGTAGCTGATCCCTCAAATAAGAGACGCCAAAGGGGTATATAGTCTTTCACCCATTACTTTTAGATCCCGCCTCAATTTCCAGATACGTTTCGTTGACGAAAATCAAGAGCAAGTCAATCCATATTCTAAAAATCGGACGAAGACCTCCTCGTTGCTCGCAACGAGATCGTGTCTAGTTAGGGTCTTCCGTTTCCAACGGAAGACCCTCTTGTTATTCTTCGGTTTCTTTTTAGGGTCTTCCGATTCCAACGGAAGACCCTATTGTTTTTCTTCGGATTCTTTTTCATTATTATTATTCTTCCTCTGACTTTTTTTGTGGCTTATATCTCAAAAACTATTCAACCGATTTCCACGAAATTTTCAGAACTTGTTTGGTATCGTAAATCCTCGAGGTTATCAAAATTTGAACATATGACGTCACTTCCGGTTTCAGAAATTAACGATTTTATCAATTTTTAAGGGTCATTTTGTCCACGCATCTCCTCCGAAACTAATCAAGATAAAAGCTTGAAATTTTCAGGGATTGTAGATAAATGTATGTAGATGTACCCCATTGCCTTCACTTAGGCAAATTGTGCAAGGCTTTGAAGCTCGTCTGATTCTGAAAATAAGCACCAAATTTTTTCACGAAATTTTTGAACATTTTCTGAAATATCTTTTGATCTATACATATTTTGTTAAACAATGTAATGCAAAAAATGTTTATTTTTGAAAGACCTTTAATTTGATATCAAGAAAAAGGCGCTGGCCCCTCAAATTAGGGGCCAAGAGGGCTCTAAAGTCTTCTTGCAATAACCTTTTACTGAACAATAATTTGTTATCAATCATAGAAGCAAAAATGTTCATTGTACAACTGTTTATCTTTACAGTACCATAGCTAAGTCATATATTACGTAATTAGGGGTTTCAAGGGGCCAAAAGTTCAAAACTTTGATCATTTATATCGGAAAAAGGAGAAACATTTTGAAAAGCAATGTAGAACAAAAATTGCTCAAAATAATGTTCTGTACATTATGCCACCTTAATTTTTTTCTTGATGGCCCCATTAAGGAGTTTAAGGGTCGGCCCCTAAAACACATTTGTACAGATATCTCGAGAACGGTTAACACTTTGTGAACACTTGGTGAACAAAATATACTTATATTTGCAAGACCTTTAATTTGATATCAAGGAAAAGGGGCTGGCTCCTAAAATTAGGGGCCACGAGGGCTCTAAAATCTTCTTACAATAACTCTTTACTGAACAAAAATGTGTTATCAATTATAGAAGCGAAAATGTTCACTGTACAGCTGTTTATCTTTACAGTACCATAGCTAAGTCATATATTACGTAATTAGGGGTTTCAAGGGGCCAGAAGTTCAAAACTTTTATCATAAATAATATCTGAAAAAGGAGAAATATCTTTAAACGCAATGTAGAACACAAAATGTTAAGAATAATGTTCTTAACAATATGGCAACTACACATTTTTTGTTGGTGGCCCCGGTAAGGAGTTAAAGGGTCGGCCCCTAAAACACAGCTGTTCAGATATCTCGAAAACGTTAAACAATTCGTGAATACATGTGAACAAAATATGTTTTTGTGAGACCTTTTATTTGATATAAAGAAAAAAGGGCTGGCCCCTCCAATTAGGGGCTAAAAGGGCTAGTAAGTCTTTTTATGATAACTTTTTTCTAAGCGATAATTTGATATCCTTCATTTAGCAAAAACAAAGAACTTTTTTTTATCTTAATCTAACGCTGAAATTCGTTATAAAATCGGACCATGCACTACAGAGAAATTGGGATTTAAAATTTGATTTTTCCGGAAATTTTGATTCCGCGTTCTTGGTTTAAAAAATAGCGTGAAGTTAAATGTAAAATTAATTCGTACCAAAAATAATCGTGTCAAGTCGTACATGAACACATTCGGGTTTATTTTGTTAAGACATTCTTGAAATCGGAAAGGTTTTTGTTCAATCATACTTAAAATCATTCGGATTTTTTAAGTCGTACCAAGAATTATTCGATTTTTTCTTATTGTTTTAGTTACTCTTGTTCTTGGCTTAAGAACTCTGCTTCTTATAGGTACTTCTAGCTTTTCTCTGGACATTAACGGAAGACACACTCGTTGCTTTGCAACGAGCTTTGCTCTAGTTATTATTATTAGGGTCTTCCGTTTCCAACGGAAGACCCTCTTGTTATTCTATTGTTTCTTTTTATTATTAGGGTCTTCCGTTTCCAACGGAAGACCCTCTTGTTATTCTATTGTTTCTTTTTATTATTATTATTATTATTATTATTATTCTTTTTCTTTATTTTTCTGACTTTTTCAAAGCTTAATATCTCAAAAAGTTTTCAACAGATTTATATGAAACTTTCAGGGATTATGTACCATTATCGTCCCTAAAAGATTTTAATTTTCAACTACAACGTCACTTCCGTTTCAACGTTACGTCAATTTTTATATTTTAAAAACGTGATTTTGTCCAGGGCGTTTTTCAAAAACGCTTCAAGATAGAGACTTGGAATTTTTTGTGTTGAAGCATTGATCGTTTTTATTTGGACATAAGGCTGGAATTTAGTTTCTGTCACTTCCGGTCCAAACTGGAAGTGTTTTAATATTTTCGAATTTTCGATTTTTTCGTTTCAATTTAAAATGTTTACGGTTTGTAGAGTTGGTCATGCTGAATACGAAACTGAAATCCGTTTGAAAATCGGACGATGCATTACAGAGATATCGGGGTTTGAAAATTGATTTTTCCGGAAATTTTGATTCCGCGTCCTTGGTTTAAAAAATAGCGTAATGTTAATAGTAAAATTAACTCGTACCAAAAATAATTGTTAAGTCTTACTTAGACACATTCGGATTTTTTTTTGTTAAGTTGTTCTTAAAATCAAGAAGGTTTTTGTAATGTCGTACCTAAAATCATTCGGATTTTGTTAAGTCATACCAGGAATAATTCGATTTTTTCATCTTTTTATTTTACTTTCTCTTGTTACTGGTTTAAGAGCTCTGCTTCTTACAGGAACTTCCAGCTTTACTTCCGACATTAACGGGAGACCCACTCGTTGCTTTGCAACGAGCTTTGCTCTAGTTATTAGGGTCTTCCGTTTCCAACGGAAGACCCTCTTGTTATTCTATTGTTTCTTTTTATTATTATTATTAGGGTCTTCCGTTTCCAACGGAAGACCCTCTTGTTATTCTATTGTTAGGGTCTTCCGTTTTCAACGGAAGACCCTCTTGTTATTCTATTGTTTCTTTTTCATTAGGGTCTTCCGTTTCCAACGGAAGACCCTCTTGTTATTCTATTGTTTCTTTTTATTATTATTATTATTATTATTCTTTTTCTTTATTTTTCTGACTTTTTTGAAGCTTCATATCTTAAAAAGTTTTCAACCGATTTCAATGAAACTTTCAGAGGTTACGTGACATTATCGTCCCTTAAAGATGTGTAAGTTTCCATTACAGCCTCACTTCCGTTTTTACGTTACGTCAATTTTAAAACTTTTAAAAAGTGATTTTGTCCAGGGCGTTTTTCAAAAACGCTTTAAGATAGAGACTTAAAATTTTCTGTGTTCATACATTGATCATTTTTATTGGGACATAAGGCTGGAATTCACCTTCCGTCACTTCCGGTCCAAACTGGGAGTATTTCAAAATTTTCGAAATTTTCAATTTTTTGTGTTAACTTAAAAAGTTGATGCTATTTATAGTGTTTTTCATGCTTAATACTAAACTGAAATCCGTTTTAAACTCGGATGACGCATTGCAGAGATATCAGGGTTCAAAAATTGATTTTTCCGGAAATTTTGATTCCGCGTTTTTTGGTTCAGAAAATAGTCTTAAGCTCAACGTCAAAATAACTCGTTCCAAACGAATTCGAAAATTGCCTGCTGATCATAAAACAGAAATCTGATTTGAAAAAAATTAAAGTTAATCAGCGTGGGCATTGAAATGATATCGTTAATTTGATTGATAAGTACGTTGAATATGTGATACCAGTTTAGAAAATAGCGACTTTTTTTTATCTGAATCATAATAAAAAAGAAGCAGGAGTAACACACTGTTCCCGATTTAAACAGCGAAAAGCTATTGAAAGTCATTACGGTAGTTAAGAAAGACTTTGCTGAGACTTGAAATAAGCGTAAGTGCAATATAAGCCATGCTCGTCAGACAGTTGTTGTATAATAGAACAACACGTATACACATGTATAATTGAATGAAGAGTTTGTAAATATTTCAATTCACCTATTTATTATAATTTTACTCACAAAATAAATGCATAAATGCAAGTTATACAAGTTAATTTGTTCTCTGCATATCAAACACAAACATGTTTGTTTTGATCGAAATAAATATCGTACGATCACCACGTCCACGCGCCTTGTTTTGATTGCGAACAGCTGACAGTTAAGTGTCCACATTTTCATATGAAACATGGCTTGCAAAACTTCGATAGTGGAAAATGCATCTCAACTTTCCTTTGGGAGATTATAAAGGTATGTTTTAATATTGGTTATGTCCTGTTGACTTTTTCTTTTCAAAATAATTGCACTTTTTAGTCTAACCCGAGATTCCTCTGACTCCCAGTCTCGTAACCTCTGCTTTTATGTTGTGACGTGCGTCACGATATAAAAGCGGGGATTAGAGTCAGTGAAATCTCATCTAGTTAAGTGTACTTGCACGTTTTTGTTTTACACATCGCTGATTGGAATTTTTATTTGTTATTTCACTATATATATGTATACCGGTATGTCTATGTGTATTGAATTACATACCATAACCTGTAAAACAGTGCTTTTGAAAGGGTTGGGGGCCCCAAGGTACACAAACGAAGAATGCTGTAATTAGTGTAGTTTATCTCTTATACATATTGTTTCATTCTTGAGTAATTTTTCATGCATATCACATCTACATTGTATGTAAACAATTTAAATTAAGACAGATATAATTGATACTGTGCCCAGATCTATCTCTCTCTCTCTCTCTCTCTCTCTCTCTCTCTCTCTTGTGCTTTGAATCTTGGCAAAGCGTCAGAGAGCAATTTAATTTTGTAACAGAAATATCTCTGTCAGGTAGAAAAAAAATGAACAGTTCATTGAATTTTGAAATAAGCGTATAATATCAATTGCACATTTTTTCCCCCTATGTTCAGCGGAATAACAAAGCTTTGTAAAAAAGTTCATGAAATTTTATGTGCATTATGCATAGAATTGATTTCTCGCTAAATTCATTCCCCCCAAAAAACAGTAGAATTGACAAAACTTGGTAGAGCAGAAGCTTATAATCTGATGCTGTTTGGATGTGTGATATTTATTTGTAGTTTTCGAATTGAAATATTGATCGACTGTCGCAGTCGTACAATGAGTAAATCTCTCTCTATTTGTGTCTCTGTCTGTCTCCTCACTTCTCTCTCTGTCTCTGCATATGTTAACATGTAAACACAGCTTTTATTAGTATGTTAACACAGCTAATTGATTTTTTAAAATTTCAGCCCAAAACAGACTCTTGTTCCCACATGGCGACTACATGGCTTTTACTTGTTCATTCTTGTGGATTCAGCTCATGAGGTTACCCGTTCAACTTTACCCACATGCATGATTCCTTGTGTTTTACAGACTTTTTACCGGTAATTCAAATTCAATACAATAAAGCGTGAACAATAATGGAACTTTAAGATAGCATCATGCTTGTTGTGTTTGACAAGAAATTATGACAAACAAGATTAAGGCTGTTTAAAGAAATTTACAATTTTTATTTGTTAGTTGTGAAAATTGGTTTCTCAATAAAAGTATGCAATTATGTTTCCTTTATTTTGTATTTAATAATGATATTTAGATGTGTTTAATTGAAATATCATCTCTGTTTCTAATTTTCTCCTTTAAGATTACATGTAGGATATGTAAATGTACATTTGACCAGGATATAACATCTGCTATGATAATTACTTTTGAAATGAACAAGAAATAGCATATTTTTACATTTTAAATGTATATAATTATGCAAATGCAGAAAAACATGTCAAATTTGAACATTTATCATGGAGTTTTCATCCGTCTCCAGCTACCCAGGTTTGTTTAAATTTAATTTTAATGTAAGAAATTGTCAAACTTGTATACCTAAGGTCTTACTGTTCAGCATGAATAAAGGGAGACTAGAAACCAGAATTGATTAGATATTCTCAAAATATGACTGTTAGCTTACTTTTTTTCATGGAAACAAGAAATGACATGCAGCACAATAATCATCCAGTAAACAAAAAAAGATCAATTCTTAGTATCATTGCAATTGATTGTTTTCAAATATGTGTGAGAAATAACTCAAAGAAATTGCTACAAGTTTTATAAAATTAGGTAAAAGTTTTCAAACCATGATTTTTTATTAAAATCAAAAGATGGGGGAGGGTATACATGTAAGGGCATTTCTAAGTGATATAATGCTTTTTTCATGATAATATCTTGTAGATGTATGTAGTACTGAATAGATTACTTATTAAAATAGGTTGAACAACAATTGACCTCTAAAATGTTGGGTAAAGATTTTTTACTATGGATAACCCAATGAGTCTGTGTTAAATGAGGAAAGTGAAAATGGTGCACGGGTTCACTTAAATGGCCATATTTTTCTTAAACCTCAATGGAATTGGCAATATGTGGTATCCTTTTTCTAAGAATTGCATTAGCTTTCTTATTGTAAGCCAAAACATATTTTTATATAATGTTGTTGTACAAAATGTACTAAGTTAAAGGTAGCAAGGAACAGTTTCAGATAAACTACCTGTGAATATTTTTGTAAAATTGAGAGTTGTTGTACTTGAAGGCTTATGAGTGTTGCTAAGATTCATGAAATGAATTTTAATGATTAACATTAGTTAGTGGCATGAACGGTTCGAGGGGGGAGGGGGTCAGTAAGTCTCAGACATGTGATGCCTGTGCAACAAGCACACAGTACAGAAGGTCAACCCTTTAAAAAGCAGCTAGTGTAGAGGAAAAGTTGCTCAAAATAATATTTTAAACTAAATGCTACCTTTTTTTGTTAGTGGCCACGTTAATGAGTTTATGAGTCAGTCCCTAATACACAGTTGTTCAGATATGTCTAGAACAGTTAACAATGGTCTTGAACACTTGTAGAACAAAATGTGTTTATATTTACGAGACAGATTTCAATGAAACTTTCAAAATTGCTGCATGTACGTTAGCCACATTACAAAGAAATGTTTTTTACAGTGTACTATTATGTTATCTCGCATACAAATTGACAGTTGTCGATAATTAAAATTGATTTTATTGTTATTGTAAATATTAACATACAGAATTTTTAAATGGTATTGAAAATTAGAACTATATTTAATTGTTGAATTAAAACCCAGGCACGTAACATCGTGGGGGGGGGGTGCCCCCTTTTTTTCTCTCAGCAAACATTTTTCTATAATTGTCTAAATTAAAAAAAAATGGAAATTAGAATTTTCACGTTTTATGAAAAGTTGTAGTTGTACCCCCCTCCCCCCTCTTTTTTTTTTATTAGTCTGCCCCCCCCCCCCCCCCCCACACACACACACAACTACACATTTTAAAAAAACAACGATGCTACATATACGTGTCTGTACAAACGTTACTTTTGAAAATCTGGGAGACTGAACATTAAATCGACATGTTTATCGTACGAGTTAACAAATGATGCAAAGGTGAAGGTCAAAAGAGAAGTTTTCTTGCTGTTGTTTACTTGTTAGATCGAATGTACTTATGTAGCTGATCCACCATTTACGAAAGAATGTAATGTGACGGGGAGAGAAGTTAAAAAACAGAAAGTAAAATTTTGCACCATAACATTTGGATGCCGCTTTGTTGTTTACCAGCGCAGTTTACTTGAAAGTCGTAAGTTTTGTTTTTGTTTTGTAACAGGTCACGTGTTCGTCGTACAACGGCCATTGTTTTGTAAGACCAAAATTATTGTTTCCCTAAGATTATCGTGCTTTGTTTGTAAAACAGGAATTTTTAAGCCTACGAAATATATAGAATCGGTCGCAATTTAGCTTTAATAATTTTTTAGTTTTAAAAACAAGAGTTATCGTTCCTGTTCATGGTAAAATGGGTAGGCAAACGCGGGCCAGGGCAAAATAAAAGCCGCGGCAGATCGAGATTTTTCAATTTCCGTCGATAATAATTAACTAATGTGAATTAAATTTTCAGGATATGTTACGGAGCGGTATATTTGTATTCGCTGCAAATATTGTTTCACAACAATGCGTATTTTGGAATTTATCGACGATTGTTGATTTTCAGTTTGCCCATTAAAAAATCCAGTAGGGTGATTTCACCATGCATCGGACACCTTTGGATTTTTCCCTTTGTTCACGCATCAAATATCGTCCAGATATAAATAAAACTTGTTTTAAAAGTTACAGGTTTTCCCCTTGCTTAATTACTGGAGAAAAAAATGTGAAATTGTTAAAAATGTAGAAAATAAAGCAAATTAATGAAGTGTTGAACTATTTCACCATGGATCGGACAATATTTACCAAGCATCGGACAGCTATAGTAGTGCAGTAGAGATTAAAAATAACAACATTTTCTGGTTTTAATGCAAAAATACAAAGGTTCGGAAATATTAATTTATTCAATTGCTATTCATATTTCTTATAATGTAAATCCTCAAATCTACATATAGGAATTTAGACTAGTGCTTCTGTTAAAGGAATATTTATCATATGGGGCTCTTTATCGTGCCAGCTCCTACAGGAACTTTGGACTAAAAAAGGGTGTGTCCGTAAAACTCGATTTTTAAGTGGTTTGAGGAAAATGTTTGTATCGATGATTTAAAAAATTTTTTTTTTACTTCACATTTAAAGTATATTACAAGGAATGGACACATAACCTCCATATTATTAGAAGAAATCATGCAGTGAAAACTGTCCGATGCATGGTTAATTTGTGTCCGATCCATGGTGAAATGAACATATGGTGCAATAATGACCTTGACATTAATTGTTCAAATTTCTTGGACTTATTTTAATCAAATTTTGTTTCAAAACTTACTTCTTTCTAATTATTTAAGGCAGAGAGTGCATTTTCACTAATTCACAATCAAACACACAACATTCAAATAATGCTTTAGTGTAAAATCTTCGTAACTAAATTTTCAATAATGGCGTATTTGATGTCATTTAGCAATGTCTATATTGCTATTTCTTTGACAATGTGACTGTCAAATTCTTAATAATGATAAAGTTCATTTCTTCTAATTCAGGAATATACGAAACAACACATGAGCGCATGCACATTTATTTGTATATTTATAAACAAAGTTGTCCGATCCAAGGTATGTGTCCGATGCATGGTTAAATCACCCTATCTTACAATCAACTGATAGAAATAAAATAATTGTGAAATTATATTAAACATATTAATTATCCATAGGAGTTATTAAGAGGCTGATATATTATATATATAATGAAAGTTGAATAGGAAAATGTCACCTGAATTTGTTACACATGCACATTTCTGATGATACCATTTCATAAAACAGAAAATAAATATCCATGTGGGATAACACAGACACGCAACTATTACGGAAATTTGGATTTTGTCCCGGGTGATCGGATCTGGTTGTAATGACCTGGTTTTTCTTAAAACAAAGATTCTTTGAAAACAATTTAAAAGATAAACAACACATTACAAATATCACTTGTCTGAACTTCATTGGTCACCTGACTACATCCTGTCAGAACATTTTTTCATTTACCAACCAATTTCATGTCTTGGTGAACTTTTTAACATTGCTGTTTGTTACTTATATTTACAGCTAAGAATGGTTAAATTGTTCAAAATTATAAATATAACCATGCTTTTATGTTTACAATATTGATGCAACTTTTAATGATGAGCCTGTGGGTAATCATTTTTACTCAGAATTAAATGTTTTCACTGTATATTCTATAGGTTCATATAAGGAAACATTTGCAAATCTACCTTAGTATGCAACACATTTGAGAAGCCAATTAACCCCACTCATAGTATATATCTCCCCAAAACAGGAGCTCAAAACTGTCAAGAGTCAATTATTTATTAAAACAACATGTGTGATTATTAAATTGTTTCTTTTAACACCTGCAGTAATTATAACAGTTTATTTTGTGCTTTGAATTATTAATATGTAAATCACTAAACTAGGGGTTCAAAAAGCTGGACTAAAATTTGTACTCTAGCAACTATTGAAGTCTTTGGGAATAGGTGATCTGGTGAATTTAAGATTCATAAACTGACAGTGAAATGGCAAAGTATGCTAAATTGTGTTTTGATGCTTATTGATAGTTAATATCTTATATCTCAAACATACAATTGACATTGAGCAAATTAAAGAAATAAGGAATACAAATTTGTATTTCTCAGTATTCCCCAGTTTAGTGAAAATCAGTAGTATTTACCAGAACGGGAAATACCGGTATTTACCCAGCACTGGTATTTCCTGACCAACCCTAATACTATTTGATATGAATACACTGGAATAGCCAAACCTTTATCATTACTTGAGGTTTTAGTTGTTATTTTAAATTATTGTTTGTTAATTAAATAAATTTATGACTGGGTAGTACAGGTGCAATGATACACTTGCCTCACGTTACGATACATATCACGATACAGACAATGTGACATGATACATATTCTGATACTTTTGCTGTGCTTTTAAGAATAACAAATCAACATTTGAACAATTACGCATATTGTTTAATCTCCAACTCTTTGTTACATAATTTTTTCCACATATTTTTCTTAATCAGCTATGTAAATATTAGAATGTAAACATGATTTGCATAAGGTAAAAATGTAATGTTGGCATCAATACCGTTATTTTAACACTGACAACAATTAAATTACTTATATATGCTCTTATTATAGTTGTAATGAATTTTCTGAAGGCAAAATATTTAATGACTATGGTAACCTTTAATTTTGATTACATTTTTGCACATCTAGGAATGTGGCATTAATTTCTTGCGACAACAGACAAATGCATGGATAATTGCCGTTTTATACGAGGTGCAATACACATGTCGTTTGTTTTTAGGAAAAGGTCTGCAAAATAGTACTTGCATGTAGAAACACTCAATTTTGGAACTTCGTTAACCAATTTCGTTTATTCTACAAAACCCTAAATGTAACTATATCAAAGATTTATGGGATGCACTGTAGCTGGGGGCAAAATTAAATAATGCGAAGCACGTTTTTCAACACCGAAATCATTTTTAAAATATAATTTTCAAACCGAATCGGACGGATAAATATATTCCGGATCGAATTACAGAACCGCGGTATAGCCTACTGTATCATGACATACTTTTACAGTGATATACCCTCTCACGGTTTATTGTTGCACCCTTACTGGGTAGAGAAATTAAAGAAATTCATTTTTTTCAATGCATTTGTTCTAATGTTCTACATCAGTGGCACTTGCTGTTACAGCCACCTTTAATCAGCAGCCACTGCCCATAATTGGGAAGTTTCATTGTTGTTCGTTTCGTTTTTCACTATTATGAATATTTTTAATTCAATTAAGAGGCCACCTTTCTAAGGTGGACAGCAACCAGTGTTTTTAGGTCCTGTGCACTCAACGTGCCTGTTTTCAATGACCATTTTGTCTGTTTTAAGGAGACTTCACTTTCTAACAGAAAAATAGGGACGGTCGAGTGATATTTTTTTATTTGGCTTAAGTAATTTTCTTTCTATCAAAAAAAAATTCATAAATTAACAATTTGAATTACATGCAAGTTAATGCTTAAGGTATTCAATGTATAATGAAGGAATATTAAACAATTTTGAAGCATTTTAAACTAGTTAGATATGTGTTGCTTGATAACTATGAAAGTGAAATGAACCAAATTCACATGACAGACAACATATAAGGAGCCGGTCATTTTGCACTTTGAATTTTTTTAAAGAGTTATTTCCCTTTGATGAAAAAAAGAAAAATTTTGTTTCGTCAAAATATCTGCGGTAAATGATTCATTTTATTTCATATTTAAATAAATAGAAAGTTTATGCATGTATTAACCAAAAGAATTTTACTAATTTTAAGTTACTTTTTACGATATCTTAAGGAAGGAGTCTTTTCTGGTTTTCGACTTGTCAAACGTAAATTTGATTAATTGTTCATTAAATCAAGATGAAAGGAAATTAAAATAGTATATTTTTCTTTCTTTTTTACTATCATACAACTTGGCATAGAAAAATGTAATCAATGTTTAGAATGGAACAAGGACTATATTTTTGGCTTAGGAAAATATCACATGTTGCGCAATTCAGAATTGCTGCAGATTATATATATATAATGAGTCTGTTTTAGCATTTTAAAAACAATAACAATAATGTTGGATTTTTTTTACTAATGCGAACTAATAATATGATACTTGGGTTTCAGAATATGTTTTTAAAATATGATTTGCCTATCAAATAACATTTTTATAAGCTTTTTAAAGCGCCCATTCTATATATTGATTTTTGTGAAAAAATCACTAAAATCAGTTTTTCTCTCTTATGAAACGGTCAATATATTAGCTTTTCTGTCAATTTATATCTTTATATAAAGTCTTCATAATACATAAAAATTAGAAATATTTAATTATTAGAAGCATAAAAAAATAATCAAAATTTCTTCAAAATTTAAGAAAATTAGAGGAAATGCGGGCTAAGCAATATCAATTTTAGTATAAATATTTATTCCAATTTAGTAGTATAAGCTGATAGACACTCTCATGGTCTATGATTTCATTGAAGATTTGAATCTTCAAATCTTAAACAAATGTCTACCGAACTATAAAGAGCTACACTTATTTTTATCACTCTTTACGTTGAGGAAAAAGGTAGTGACCTTGACCCGACCTTTATCCGAAAACAAAAAGGTCAAATTTAATTAAACTTATAGAATCATTAAGTAATATGATCCGTTTGACTGTGTCAAAATTTCATGCATTTCTTATTATAAGAAGTATGTTTGATAATAAAAAGACTCCTTCCTTAATAAAACATACATTGCCTATAGACTTCAATGCAGAATTCAAGGTGTAATTTGTTGGGCCATAATAAAAATTTTGAAAATTCCTTTGGTGGAGTATTTATATTTGATAACACCTTCAAAATGATATCATGATTAAGAATATCGGACCATTCATTTATTAGGTACAAAATGTGGTCGTTATACATCGAATACCTTAAGCAGTACACTCGATGTACGATTTAATACATTCAACATTCAGGTAAATACTTGTCCCTAAGAATACAATAGTTTACATTCATTGTCATTTACATTGCTTATAGATATGATTTACATGTAATTTTTTTTTTAGATTATGGTGTATAGATTTGAATAAAACTGTGATCGAAATGTACATTATGTGTTCTATAAATTATACTATACAGCACAATGAGTCTCTTGTAACTTCAAAATAAAATTATATTCAATGAAAAGGCATGATACAATAAACACGATAGGATAAATGGAAAAATCTGATAAATAGAATGATAAACCTGATAGGATTAACACTCAATTGGATAGCTCTGAGGCAGAGATAGAACAGGGTACTCGCACAATACAAAAGGAATAATACACAAAGGGAAAGGATTGAATTGTAATAAATAAAATTGTGGGTTCTGTGGTGTTAATTAATTAAGGGTTGACTAATTGATTATAATGGATATTGATCACACAAAAGAAAGGTTTCCTGTCACATTGACACCTTTTCTTTTGTTTTATATTATTATACACCTAAATTTACCCCCCAAAAAATAATTCTTAGATAAATTTCTTAGCATTAATTCATCTGTATTAGTCTGTATATTTTCATATAATTGGCTCAGAACTTCTACACTCCTATTAGCACTTGAGCTAGAGTTTTAGCCTTCTGCTACATTGGTTTTTAAACTGAAGAATTCTGGTTTCGAGCCTTTTTTTCTATTACATTTGTAGCACTCAACAAAAAAGCTGATGTAGAGTTGTTGAGAGTTTCTTGTGTGACATTTCTAAATGATAGATTTTTATTAAGAAAAGGGGGAAGAATGTTAAAGTGTTTAAAATTAAATTAGGTATATATAATAGGCTCACTACTATTATTAGCTAGTGGGTTAACCCTTTAGCTCAGTTGCTGGAATGTCGGTTTTAAAATTGAAAGGTCCTAGGTTGGAGCCAGCTCATGCCACCTGTTCTATTACACATCGTGAATAATTGAAATTTTTAATATGTGATTGAATTTACAGGTTCAGTTCAAATTTGGGTGCTTGGATGATTTTTAAACAGAGTTGTGCCTCTTTGAAAAAAAAGAGAAATTCCCAGTTTCCGCTCTCCAACTTTTGAAGGAATGCACATGTAAAGTTAATATATATATATATGTAGATTTATGATTGGCAAAAAAACAGCTTGAGTAGATTTTGTTTTGGTCCGTTGATTTTTGATAGATTTATGCCTCTTGAACTACCGGTATATGGAATATTCTTAGTGTGTGCTCTCTAACTTTTGAAGTGATGCAACTTTTAAAGTTGATATTTATATGTTAAAGGTTAATTTTTTTTTATATAGAAATTACAGGTCTAGTTCTAATTTACTTTCAGTCCAATGATTTATGAAAGATTTATGCTTAGTGAACTTTAAACAGAATGAGTAATTTTAAGGGATTTTTTTAGTTTTTCTGTAATCAAACGTTATACAGTGGAGCCTCACTTATCCGGACACTTTTGTCCCCAGGCCAAATAGTCCGGATAGGTGAAGCGTCCGGATATCTGAATTGTGATTTTTACCTTTAATATTTATGGAAATATAACTCATAAATAAATTATACAATTAAATATTTTATTTTGATAGCCATAAGCACTACAAAAAAAAAGGTTTTTTTTAAATTAACAAAACAAAATATTGTTAAAACCATTATTTAAGGTATGTTTTTTCCACAGGAAAGCAAGCACTACATTCTACAAGGCAACAACACATGTACATGTACATAACACTATGTGGGTGTTCCACTTTACGCTGACAAATCTTTTTCTTCAAGCTAGCGGTGATCGCAACTCTCGCTCTCTTGGCCGGTGGTGTTGACATGTTTGAAGCTGCTCAACATTTGATGATTGAAAATGGATGAAAATCTGTATATATTCTTTTATTGATAATTGTCCAAGCTATTTTTTCATTGACAGAACTTACCCAAGCTAATTTTACGTATCCATCTTTCTACTGAGTTAAGCACCCAAGCGATATTTACAAGTAGCGTGAACACTCATCCACGCCATGTTTCGCATAAATTATTATTACACTGAAAAATTGAACACACGCTATAAAATTAATGTCGATACCCTGAACATCCCAAGCGGTCTTAATAACTATCGTAAACAGAACTCAATTTATCAAATATTTCATTTCAATTACGTTTTTAAATGAATAGGCGTACGAACGATCTAATCACAATACGATTAATAGAATTTTAATTCAATCAATAGATGACTTTTTAAAACACAAATTTAAAAATTTTCATGACATTTTAATCAAACAATAACAGTTCATAAGTTAAATGGCGACAATTAAACATGTCGCATCCATGGTTATCGTAATATCCTCGGGCGAGTACATAACGTGACACAGTTGACCCCGATTACCGGACGAAGGCATTGTTTAAAACCAACAACCAGTGTCAGATGTTTTTACACCAATTTGCACTTGCGCATAAAAAATTTTGTGCCCCCGAACACTAAAATGTGACCGTCCGGTTAAATTAGGTAAAATTTAAAGGAAAACTGTATTATGTGGTTAAATTTGACCGTCCGGATTCGGAACGCGGAATTCCGGATAAACGAGACAAATTATTGTGTAAAAATTCTGTTCCCAATAAAAATCGACCGGAAAGTGAAGCGTCCGGTTATCTGGCGTCCGGATATCTGAGGCTCCACTGTACTAAATTTGGCAGTTGAAATTTTGGTTGTTTACGGTGGCATTTGTGGAGTTTCGACACATCTAGTTTGTTTAGGCATGCCATATGGTGGGATTCAACAAATTGATTAACTTCCTGTTTTAAAAATGTCTTCTTTGCTTATTTGTATAATTACATCAAAGCACAGGTATTACTAGTGAGCATTGGCTCACAAATATTTTGTTTTGTATCATAAGAGTCTTCTAGTTTTTCAATGTATCTGGTCATGCACACTTATTATCTAAAATTATCTTTTCACTAAAGCCCTCTCCAAAATTATGAATTTCATGGCCACTGGGACAGGAGTTTTGGTGTCACACTTGTAGGTCTTACTATTTTAGCAAAGTTAAAAGCAAACTAGAAACCAAAATAGATAAGATATCCACTAAATATGATCATAAGCTTACTTTTTCATGAAAACAAGAAATCGCATGTAGGGCAGCATGTTTTTTTGTAAATAAAAATGCAACAAATTATCCATTTTTCAATATCAGTGATGGTTGTTTTCAAATATATATGAGACATGACTCAAGGAAATTGCAACGCTAGTTTCATTATATTAAAGTAGATCCAGTGTTCTGTGATGTCACACTTTTTTGTAAAACTTTGAATTCTTTAAATATTGTGCAAGATAGTTTTATTTATTTTATGTGAATATAATCACATGGATGTAATTAGAATTATTGGTAGGTTCAAGATATTTTCGCACTTAATTTTATACTAAATTTCCAATTTTATATATTTTATCTATGCAAAGGGGAAATAACTCTTTTTCTGACTTTTCTCTCAGTTGTATGTCTAAATGCTATAGTTTTTCTTATTCCAATGATTAATTTTAAAATATTTTTGTAATTTTTGTTTTCTGATAACGTTGACATTAAAATTAAACAAGAAAAACAAATTTCTGCCTACAAGATTTTACTTTTGACAAAAAAATTTACAGTTTTCTGATGCTAAAATATGCTTTTATTAGTTTATGTTTATGTGGCATCTCAAAAAGTGTGATGACATGTAAATTTTTTCTAACAATTGATGACATTTAAGTCTATTAAGTCGAAATCAGTTCAGTTTTTCAACTTTCCTCATAGAATTTTACGAGTATGGAGCTACCTTAATTAGATTTAAGTGTTCAAACTAATGCTTATGAAAATCAAAAGATGGAGGTGGGTAAAATTGTAAGGTTATTTTAAAGTGATGTGATGCTTTTATCATGATAATATCATGTACATGTATGTAGTATTGAAATAAGATTTCCTATTTAAGGAGGTTGAACAACAATTGACTGCTAAAAGATTGGATAAAGATGCTTTATTTATGGAGAGTCCTATGAATCTTATCTGTGTTAAATTGAGGGAAGTGGAAATAGTGGGTTCACATAAATAACCATATTTTTCTTAAATATCAATGGAATAGGCAAAATGGGGTACACTTTTTCTCAGAATAGCATAAGCTTTTTAAATTTAAGACAAGATGACTTTTCAGAGAATGTTACTGTAATATAAAGGTAGCAAGGGGCAGTTTGAGATAAAGTACCTGTCAATATTTTTGTAAAATTGAGAGTTGCTGTACTTGAAGGTTGTTATTGTTAAAATTCATGATATAATTATACCCTCTCTCCAACAGAGAAGAGGGTATACTGTTATACCCTTCTGTTTCTGTCTGTCTGTCTGTCCATCCGTAACAAAAATTTATGTCGCATTTTTCTCAGCAATTATCGCAGATGCTTGAAATTTGAATACACTATTTGTTTAGGCATGCCATACGGTGGGATATATATTTGTTGCAATTGGACGTCAACATCCTGTTAAATAACCACTGTTAATTTTAGTCTACCGGGTAAATTTTTATCAAAGATATCTCGGCTATTATTTATTGCAGGAGTTTGAAATTTTAACACACTATTTGTTTAGGCATGCCATATTGTGAGATGTATTTTTTCATCAAAGATTTCTCAGCAACTATTTATTGTTTATGTTTAAGATAAATTTTAGCACACCATTTGTTTATATCATAGGATATATCGGTATTTAAGTACAAATCGGATGACAACCACTGTTAAATGTCAACTTTGCTTATTTTGCATATTCACATCAGAGTGGGGTTATCACTAGTGAGCATTTGCTCACACATATCTTGTTTTTAATGATTATCAAGTGATGTCTCTTGTTGAAATTGATATTCATATGTAGGCCCTATATGTTAAGTACATGAGAAAGAAGAAAAAAGCAAAAACCTGTGGACATTATGTACAAGGCATTAAGTCGAACTTCGGTATCTCGAACACCAATATCTCCAATACAATGGATATTTCGAAGTGATGTTTTAGTCCCAAACACTTAAACTTTAAGTATTTTACCCTTAATATCTCGAATACTCAGATATCTCGAAGATATTAACCAATCCTATCTAGGTCAAGATAATGAGGTTTAACTGTATTTCAATATGAAACAAATGGCAATCCCAAATGTTGAGATATTTTCTTATGGTAATTGCTCTAGCTTTAATTAAATTTATTCCATTTTCCAATCATCTCATAAGGGGAGACAACAATAGAAATTTTGATTTTTTTAAAATATAATTTTAGATGCCAAAGAGAGCAAGGATTGATGATAAGCGTAGTCGCCAGAAAGACAAGCTGAGAAAGAGACTGAAAAGACAACAGAATGCTTGCTCCTCTGCCGTCACACCACCAAATGAGACCACAGAGTCTGTTGTCCCTTGCGGGTCAATGGACGGAGCTGTGTCAGCTCCCCCTGGTAATCTTCCAGGGTTTGGTTTGATGGGGTTTCCACCTAAAGAGGAAAAACCCCTGGCCAGGATGCAGGCCTCGCCTCGAGTGAAAATGCATCCACCTGCCCCGAGGTTGCCATCTCCTCGGGGAAGTCGTCTGTTTGTCAAAAACGTGACAAAGGCACCGTCCACTGACTCCCCAGCGTGGGTTTGTACTCCAACGAGGGTACCTGGGCATGATGAAGGCTTTAAGCCTTGCCCAGCAGGTCAGGCGCAGCTGGACTCTTCTGTGCTAAGAGGGTCTAGCAGTATATCAAAAGATGAGGAAATAAAGACAGTGTTAAAAACGGCTTCTGAACGTAAAAATAGTACTGACTTGGTCAATGTAAACTTGTCTTGTGACATGGAAAAAAAGGAAGTAAAACATGCAGATGAAATTTTGAATGAGAATGAGATTGACATAGCTGAAAATAGTTACATGAATGAAAACGTTATGAGACATGCACATGAAACTGTATATGAGAATGTTGACAATCATCAGAGATACTTTGTTCAAAATAGTGAATGTACTCAAATGCATGAAATTGACTGTAATGTAAATGACACAAATTTTCAGACATCTGTTCAAGGTTCATTCCATCAGGCACATCCCATGTTTGGTGACAATGCAGGTACTCAATGTGTTGCAAACAGTTTAGCTGGTCTAGCTTTTGAACAATTTAAAAGCAGCAAACTTTGGACTACACAGGATATGAACAAGATACTAGCAACAGGTGATGAGTTGTACACATTTTTGCAGAGAAGTTCTTCGATGCATAGTAGATATTTATTGGTAGATGAATTACCCCAGTACTTTGAGTGTTTCAACAGGGCATTTGAATTCACAACGAATTCAACGTTAGCAAGTATTATAAATTTGTCGGGTCATGAACCATGCTATGCTGACTTCAATGCATACCATCTATATGAGGCGTTACAAATTGCTTTGCTAGAATCAAATGGGTGTTTTGTGTGCTTTGGGGGAAATACATTTCTTATTGGAAAAACAAATGGATTTTATTTTACATTTGACTCCCATTCAAGATCACCACAAGGCTTATTTAGTTGTAGTGGGAAAAGTACAAGACTTTTGTTCCAAAATGTAGAGCAATTATTAGAACATATTCAGAAGCTTGCCATTTCCATGGGGTTTTCGAGCATTGTTGAATGCAATATAACAGGGGCAATATGCCGTGCAAAAAAGTTGGAAGAAGAAAAGAAAGTTTGTTGTACTTCTACAGAGCAAAGTGGTGAAAATGAATGTGAGAATACAACAGATTGCGATGGTGATAGTGATGATGATGCAATTGTATTTATTCGTAATGAAGAAAACCGATTTCGATTTTGTCCCCTATCAAATGCTTTAAAGGAAGAGTTCTGCATTGAGCTAGGAATACAATATGCTCAGATAGAAGTTACCTCAGTTGAAACACCAAATAAAGAATTAGGAATCCCTAATTTAACCATACCTATCACTGGAGATGGAAACTGTTTTTTCAGAGCAGTCTCATATTGTCTAACGAGTACAGAAAATCACCATCATGTTGTTCGCAGCGCAATATGCAATCACATTCTAAAGAATGAGAACAAATTTCAATCATTTTTGAGATCTAATGAAGCGTCAGTCAAAAACCACGTGTCTTCAATGGAGAAAGAAGGGAATTGGGCAACGGAAATCGAAATTTTTGCATTAGCTCATATGCTATCGGTCGATATTTTCACATTTTCAAATGGCAATTGGCTCAAGTTCTCAGGACAAAATGTCTGTGCATCTCTCAGAACAAAACGAAATGGTTTATATTTAAACCACCAAAATCAAAACCATTATGAAGTTGTCCTTGATGTTGGTGAGTTAATGGTTGATGTTATAAGCGAAAGCAAACTCGACTCCATGTACGTAGATAAAAGTTGTCGAAAATCAAGAATTGAAAAAGGAAATAAAAAAAATCAATACAAAAGGGAAATGTATCGAAAAAAGTACAACGAAAATTTAGACTTCAAAAATCAAAAGCTTTGGAAAGCCTCACTGAAGTACAAAGAGAATGAAAAATTCAGAATCTCATTAAAAGAAAGCAATAAAACAAAATATCAGAATGATCAGACATTTCGGGACAAAGCTAGGCTCATGAGTAAGAACAAAAGTCGAGCACAATACAATGACCCTGATCACAGAAAAAAGGTATTGAACAAAGCAAACTCTAACTATCGAACTGATCCGACATACAGAGAGAAAATTAAGCAAAAGGCGGTTTTAAAGTACAAGAAAGATAGTGTATATAGATCTACCTGTGTGGAGAAAAGCAAGCAAAAGTACAAAATTGACAGTGTTCATAGGCAGAATGTCAAAAGAAAAAGTACATTAAAATACAAAACCAATGACGTACATCGACTGAAAGTCAAAACAAAAAGTAGGCTGAAGTACAAAACTGATGACGAACATAGACAAAACGTCAAAACTAGAAGTACTCAGAAATACAATACCGATGATAAACATAGACAACAAATGAAAATGAGAAGCTCAAAAAAGTATGAATTGAATGAAAAACACAAAGAAAATGTGAAACAAAGAAGTATCAATAAGTATCGTTTGGATGATGCTCACAAAGAGAGGGTTAAAAAAGCGAGTATTCAGAAATATAGATGCGATGAAAAATTCAGAGAAAAACTCCTTCGCAGTAGTTCATTGAAATACGAAACGGATGAAACTTTCAGATCGAAGTCCCTAGAAAACAGCAAGCGTTATTACCACTCTAGTCCAGGTATTCAGAAAAAGAAGATACAAAAGTCCAAGCAAAGTAGGTTGAACAAAAAAATCAAACTTGAAAACTTTGAAGAAGTTATAAATCTGTTCAAAAATAATACTGCTCGGGGTCCAGATTTTGCATGCTGTTGTTGTCATCGATTGTTGTTCCAAAATCAAGTACAAATGTGCAATAGAGACGTGTATTCCAAGAGTGAAAAATCGAGAGAAGTGGCTGGTGCTTGTATCAAAGATACGTTTTTGCATCAATGTAAAACGTCGTGCTCAGAAAATTGTGCGAACTCATCAATGTGGATATGTTATACATGTCACCGAAAGATAATGAGTGGTGAAATCCCTCCAGAAGCATCAGCTAATAACATGTTCCTTGAGCCAGTCCCTGAGGAACTTTCTCGCTTAAACAATTTGGAACAGCATTTGATTTCCTTACATATACCTTTCATGAAAGTCATGGCTCTTCCAAAGGGTGGGCAGAAGAATATTCATGGTCCTGTTGTTTGTGTACCATCTAATTTGAAAAAAGCAACATTTTTACCTCTAAAAGAGGATGAAAACCTTTTGCTTCGAGTAAAATTAAAGAGGAAACTGAGCTACAAAAGTTATTATGAATATCAATTCATAAACCCAACTCATGTTCTCACTGCACTAGACTACTTAAAACAAAACAACAAATGGTATGCTGGAATCTCTATCAATAGAGACATTGAGAGTAATGAAAATGTAGAAGGTTCTGAACAAGATGAAGTTCAAACTTCAAATGAAAATTCTGAACGAGATGAAATTCAAACATCAAATGAAGATACTGAGCAAGTTCAAGGAGAAACACCGAATGAAGATTCCGAACAGATACAAATAGCTGTAGACAGCTGTCTCCAACCTGTAGATATTGCACAAGAAGTTTTGGACCATTATTTTGATGATGTCTTCAATATTGCCCCTGCAGAAGGAAATAATCCAGTACGGATGCTTCAAGAACAAGGAAACGAAGCAAAGACATTCCCTTGCCATTTTCCATCAGGACAATTCTCATTTGATCAACAAAGAGATAAAAGATTGACACTTGCTCGATATTTCAATAACAGGCTGATGAATGCAGATAACAGATTTGCAAAAGATACAAACTACATCTTCTTTAGTCAGTATATGTCAGAACTAAATCAAGTAATTGAAAAAACGCAGATTTCTGTTCGGAAGACGGTCACCAAAAATGAAAAGGGGAGCGTTATCAATTCAGATATGCTTAGAAATCCAGAAACTCTGTCAAAACTGTTGAGGAACGATGAAGCAATTAGATTTATGCAACCGATAAGAGGTACACCAGCATACTGGTCAGCAACTCAGAAAGATCTATTTGCTATGCTTAGACAGCTTGGAATTCCAACATGGTTTTGCTCGTTTTCTTCAGCAGAATATAGATGGAATGATGCCATAAGTTCTTTACTCAAACAACTCAATGATGAAAGAAATCCGGATTTGTTAGACTGGACAGAAAAAAATGAAATTTTGCGGAGCAATCCCGTTACAGTGGCTAGAATGTTTGAACATAGATTTCGTATCTTTCAGCGGGATGTTATTCATTCACCGTCAGAACCTATTGGGAAAATAGCCGATTTCTTTCAAAGAGTTGAATTTCAACAAAGAGGTTCGCCACACATGCATTGTTTATTTTGGGTGGAAAACGCACCAAAAATAGATGCTGATGGTAAGGAAGCTGTGGCAGAATTTATCGACAGATACGTGACATGTGCTGTGCCAACTGAAAATGAAGACTCTGAACTAAGAAAAATTGTACTGGATGTTCAACAACACAGTAAGAAGCACTCAAAGTCGTGCAAGAAAAATGGAAAAGATTGTAGATTTAACTTCCCGAGACCTCCCTCACAGCGTACATTCATAACAGAAAAGCATGATGATGACGATGAAGATGAAACTGCAGAAATTCAAGATGTGCACCAACGTAATTCTACTTCAAATCTTACCAAGTCTCAAGCAAAAGAAATTTTATTGAGTGTTTGGAATAAGATTCAAACTGATTGTGATGGGTATGAGACAACAGAAGATATTTTCGAGGATCTTTCTCTGAATCAAAACACATACCAAAATGCAATGAATGTTTTGTCAGAAAAATTGACAGTTGTCCTCAAAAGGCATCCAAATGAATTGTGGACAAATCAGTACAACCCATGTCTTCTTAAATGTTGGGATGCAAATATGGATATACAATATGTTTTGGATCCTTTTAGTTGCATCGTATACATCGTCTCGTACATCTCTAAATCTGAAAGGGAAATGGGAATGTTATTAAAACAAACAAACGTTGAAGCCCAAGAAGGAAATCTGGATGCCAAACAAACATTAAAAAAAATAGGATCTGCATATTTGACGCACAGAGAAGTTACTGCGCAAGAAGCCGTCTACAGAGTTTGCAATCTAAGAATGAAAGAAGCTTCAAGGAAAGTGATCTTCATACCAGTTGGAGAAAACCCTACTCGAATGACAAAACCCCTTTCACAAATGAAGCCAAAACAAAAGGATGCTAACGATGATTTACACGACGAAAATGACGAGGATGACGAAATTTTCATGACAAACATTGTCGAAAGGTACGAAAACCGACCAGACAACAAGATATTTAACAACATATGTCTAGCCGAGTTCTGCTCTGATTATCGCGTCCTTGCCAAATCCCAAGTTCCAAAAGGGGTTAATGAAAATGTCTTTGAACTTCAAAATTCTAAGGGATATGTTCAAAAGAGAACGAGAACAAAACAGGCAGTTGTTAGGTATCCAAGATTTAGCGCTGAAAAAACATCTGAGAAATTTTATCAATCTCGACTACAGCTGTTTCTTCCCTATCGGCATGAAACACAATTAAAACCGGAAACTTTTGATTTGTACGAAACATTTTATGAAAAAGGATTTGTGAAGTTACATGGCTCGAGATCTGTAACAGCAGTAAAAATAATTGTGGAAACAAATCATGCTCGCTTTGCTCAGAATGAAAGTGTTATAGATGAAGCTCAAGAGTTGTATGAAAACATAGGAGAACCGGAAGATGCATGGGCAAATCTATGCCCCGAGACAGAAAAAAATAGAGATGAATGTGCCATGATGAAGTCAACACAGAAAACCCCCGAAGATCTTGTAGAAAATATACCAGATATTGACAGTGATTTCAACAAAGCTGATGTGTTATATCAAGTACAACAACTTTGCGTCTCTAATGAAGAAATGTTGAATATTGTACAAAACTTGAATCAAATCCAACAAAACGTGTTCTACTTTGTGCGAGACTGGTGTGTCAGAAAAATAGTAAATGAAAACCCAGCTCCGTTCCATATATTTTTAACAGGAGGTGCAGGAACAGGAAAAAGCCAAATTGTGAAAGCTATCAATTTCGAAGCATCACGCCTTTTCTCTAAAAGATTGTCGTCACCAGAGGCTTTATCAGTGTTGCTGACAGCTTTTACCGGCACAGCTGCATTTAACATTGGTGGCAGTACAATTCACAGTGTTTTTTCTTTGACAAAGTTCTTGCCACTGCCATATGAACCATTAAAAGAACAAACTTTAAGTGAAATCAGAATGAAGCTCTCAGACTTGCAAATTCTTGTAATAGATGAAGTATCGATGGTGTACAAAAGACTTTTATACTACATCCATGAAAGACTAGTGCAAATCAAAAAATGCAAAGACCCATTTGGAGGCGTTAGTGTGCTTGCAGTCGGTGATTTCTTCCAACTACCACCAGTAAAACAAAGGAAAGATGAGAGACTATATAAAGACAATGCATCATATCCAATTGACCATTGGCAAGATTTATTTCAAGAAGTTGAATTGACTGAAATTATGCGTCAACGCAATGATGTTCCATTTGCAAGAGCTTTGAATTTGCTGCGCACAAGAACCTTAGAAGATCCTTTAGCAAATGAAACACTTGACACAGTGAATGATTGCATCAGAGATGGTCCGGAAGATGTTCTTCACGTATACTCCACTAACGATGAGGTAAACAATTACAATTTGAATATGCTAGAAAAGAAATGCAAAGATTTCAAACAGATTGATGCAAAAGATTATCAAAAAGATAAAACCTCAGGAAAACTCTGCCTTAGAGATAAACCGTGCATAACCAAAACTGACAGTTTATCAAGCTCGTTACTCTTCGCAGTTAATGCTCGTGTCATGTTGACGAGAAATTGCGATGTCAAAGATGGTTTAGTCAATGGAGTTATGGGATACATTTCACACTTTCAATACGGAGATGCAGAAACAACAAACGTTACAGCTATAGCTGTTATATTTGACAGTCAAAACGTCGGTATAAAAACGGGAAAGCGAACTAAAAATGGAAACATGGTATTGATTGAAAGAATTCAAGAAGAAATTCTTGTAAGGAAATCAAATGCTATTGTTAGACAGCAGTTTCCATTAAAGCTATCATGGGCCTGTACAGCTCACAAGGTTCAAGGGATGACTGTTGAAAAAGTTGTTGTCAACCTTGACAAAACATTTGCTCCTGGCCAAGCCTATGTTGCATTAACGAGAGTAACTTCAAAAGATGGATTATTCATAGAAACAAACGACAGAGCAAAGTTAGCCAAAAAGTTGTACGCTGATCCAGATGTGAAATCAGCCATGAAAGACATGAAAAAACTGGAACTTGACAGACCATTTGAAGTTCACTCCAACAGCACCATAGTTGTACTTCATAACATTCAAAGCCTGAATAAAAACTTTTACCACATGAAATGTGACAGGAGATTCACAAATGCGGACATTGTTTGTTTAACTGAAACATGGTTAAGATCTGATCAAGAAACTGCTCATCTACATTTGAATGGGTTTCAATTTCGCCATCTTGCAAGAATAGAAGCTTATAGCAACAACGATGAACACACGAGGTCATTACGTAATTCAAAAGGAGGTGGGGTCGCTTTCTATATCAAAGAAAACAATGAGAGTCAGATAATTCATCATTCAATCGAAAACATTGAAGGCATTGCTGTCAAGTTGTTGAAAAAAAACATAGCCATAGTGAATGTTTATCGGCCACCTACATTGAACGTTACCATATTTTTGCAATCTCTGAAATCTTTAATAGACACCGTAAGATTACAATGCAAAATGTGCATTTTCGTAGGAGATTTCAACGAAGATACAAAGTTATCTGGCCCTATACAAACTTTTATGGAGCACAACGGGTTTAAGCAGATAGTGAATTTTTTCACAACAGAGGGTGGAACAACTTTAGACCATGTTTATATCTCTGATTCAATTGAAGCGCACACAAAAAGATTTTCTACCTTTTACAGTTATCATGAGGGTGTATTTCTATTTCTTTGAAAATCCATACTGGCATGAGTTGGCATGATTACAGTAGAATACTTTATTAAAAACACGATTTTACAAACTTTTACCATATTCTTAAGATTCTTGTCAAATTTGGACAATTTTCAATTTTTGTCAAGGCAATTGTTATAGCATTAACATTATACACATTTTTCCGGATTGAGTATGAATTTTAGAATATTCCGGATTTATGGATTCTGTTTTGTTATTAGGATTTTTCGCGGGACACGAGCAGTTTAGATTCTCCCTAGTTCCTGTGCTCAATACCATTTAGATTTACAATGTTTACTATGTTTGTCTCTACGAGATAAAACTTCTAAGTTGGTAAGTTTTACATGAATCTGCTTGTGTATAGTGTTGTGCAAAAAGTTATGTATAAACGATAGGTATAAATGTGTAAACAAAAGTGTTCAACTGTGAAGATGCATTTTAAATAACATGTTCGAATGTTGGCACAAGGGATATATCTAGAATGTGTATATAGATTTAAAGCTAAAGTATCATAGCATGTTTTTATTATATGATATATCGGAATTTAAGGTTTCATTGTTTGCATGCAATGTTTTGTGCACTCTACAATAGGCGTACATATATAGTCATTCATTTTGAATTGTGTAATTTGCTAGTAGTACGAGTTTCGTTATATTTGCTATTTTGCTAGAGCATAAGTGAAAGTATTCATTTCAAGAACACGGGGCATATATATTTACTAGAGTGATATTTGTCATATGTTGAGTGTGTTTTGTTTGTTTATTCATAGCATCAAAACTTTTCTTTGTTTTTCCAGTTAATCACATCTAGTCACATCACGTGTTGTCCCATCAAGTCACATCATCATGCCATTGTCACAAATCATCATACTAGTTTTTCAATGACTGAATAAAGATGTGCATTAGCAACAAGTTGCCTCTTCATTGATGGTAGCCAGTACAGCAATATTAAGCTCAAGTTTCGTGAATGTTTATATACTAGTAATTACCATTTCTTATTATTCAAATAAGGTACAACCAATTCAAACAAATCGCTTTGAAAAAACACAGTCTATAAATCAATATGTCCTAAAAATGCGGTTTTGATTAATGTAATATATTTTATGGACTCTGTAAAACACCGGTTTTATAACCAATATTAAAGAAAAAGTCAATGTAGATTTTCCAAATAAATAAGAAATATTTGTACAACATATCTAGCTAAATACGAAATTAAAAACGTAGTATCTTTTAATATTTCAAAGCTGAGACTGTACAATAAGATTTAGCTAAAAAAAACTGAACAACGATTATTATTGAAAAGATTATAACCAAGGTTTTTCGCAATCGAAGAAACAAGGTATGCATAATGTTTAGCAAATTCTGTACATTTTGTATATCACAAATTTTAATGAAAACAGTTCATGTTTTTCAAACATTTTGTCATATTCTCTGTAAAATCTTTCGTCCGAATATACGTTGTATTCTGATTTTTAAAAAAAATATTCTAATAACGGAAAAGCAGGCATGTCCGGAAATTTTGATTCCGCGTCCTGGGTTTAAAAAATAGTGTAATGTTCAAAGTAAAATTAACTCGTACCAAAAATAATTGCTAAGTCGTACCTGATCACATTCGGATTTTATTTGTTCAGTCGTTCTTAAAATCGGAAAGGTTTTTGTTAAGTCGAACTTAAAATCATTCGTATTTTGTCAAGTCGTACCAGGAATAATTCGATTTTTTTCATCTTTTTATTTTTGTTACTCTTGTTATTGGTTTAAGAGCTCTGCTTCTTACAGGAACTTCAAGCTTTACTTTCGACATTAACGGAAGACCCACTCGTTGCTTTGCAACGAGCTTTGCTCTAGTTATTATTATTTTCTTTTTCTTTATTTTTCTGACTTTTTCAAAGCTTAATATCTCAAAAAGTTTTCAACAGATTTACATGAAACTTTCAGGGATTATGAAGCATTATTGTGCCTCAAAGTTTTAAAATTTTCAACTACAACGTCACTTCAGTTTTTACGTTACGTCAATTTTTAAATTTTAAAAAAGTAATTTTGTCCAGGGCGTTTTTCAAAAACGGTTCAAGATAAAGACTTGGAATTTTCTGTGTTGAAGCAATGATCGTTTTTATTTGGACATAAGACTGGAAATTAGTTTCCGTCACTTCCGGTCTAAACCGGAAGTGTTTTAGAATTTTCGAATTTTCGAATTTTTCGTTTTAATTAAAAATGTTTACGAGGTTTGTAGAGTTTGTTATGCTGAACACGAATCTGAAATCCGTTTGAAAATCGGACGATGCATTACAGAGATATCGGGGGTTAAAAATTGATTTTTCCGGAAATTTTGATTCCGCGTCCTTGGTCTAAAAAATAGCGTAATGTTCAAAGTAAAATTAACTCGTACCAAAAATAATCGCTAAATCGTACTTGAACACATTCGGATTTTTTTGTTAAGTCGTTCTTGAAATCAGAAAGGTTTTTGTTAAGTCGTACGTAAAATCATTCGTATTTTGTCAAGTCGTACCAGGAATAATTCGATTTTTTTCATCTTTTTATTTTAGTTACTCTTGTTATTGGTTTAAGGGCTCTGCTTCATACAGGAACTTCCAGCTTTACTTCCGATATTAACGGAAGACCCACTCGTTGCTTAGCAACGAGCTTTGCTCTAGTTTCTTTTTATTATTATTTTTTTTCTTTTTCTTTATTTTTCTGACTTTTTTAAAGCTTAATATCTCAAAAAGTTTTCAACGGATTCACATGAAATTTTCAGGGATTATGGAGTATCACTGTCCCTTAAAGGTGTTTAATTTTTAACTACAAAGTCACTTCCGTTTTTACGTTACGTCAATTTTTAAATTTAAAAAAAGTGATTTTGTCCAGGGCGTTTTTCAAAAATGCTTCAAGATAGAGACTTGGAATTTTCTGTGTTGAAGCATTAATCGTTTTTATTTGGACATAAGGCTGGAATTTAGTTTCCGTTACTTCCGGTCCAAACCGGAAGTGTTTTAAAATTTTTGAATTTTCGAATTTTTCGTTTTAATTTCAAATGTTCACGAGATTTGTAGAGTTGGTTACGCTAAATACGAAACTGAAATCCGTTTGATAATCGGTTGATGCATTACTGAGATATCGGGGTTTAAAAATTGATTTTTCCGGAAATTTTAATTCCGCTTCCTTGGTTTACAAAATAGCGTAATGTTCAATGTAAAATTAACTCGTACCAAAAATAATTGTTAAGTCGTACTTGAACACATTCGAATTTTTTTTGTTAAGTCGTTCTTAAAATCGCAAAGGTTTTTGTTAAGTCGTACTTAAAATCATTCGTATTTTGTTAAGTCGTACCAAGAATATTCGATTTTTTCATCTTTTTATTTTAGTTACTCTTGTTATTAGTTTAAAAGCTGTGCTTCTTACAGGAACTTCCAGCTTTACTTCCGACATTAACGGAAGACCCACTCGTTGCTTTGCAACGAGCTTTGCTCTAGTTATTATTCTTTTTCTTTATTTTTCTGACTTTTTTAAAGCTTAATATCTCAAAAAGTTTTCAACGGATTCACATGAAATTTTCAGGGATTATGGAGTATCGCTGTCCCTTAAAGGTGATAAATTTTTAACCACAACGTCACTTCCGTTTTTACGTTACGTCAATTTTTATATTTTAAAAAAGTGATTTTGTCCAGGGCGTTTTTCAAAAATGCTTCAAGATAGAGACTTGGAATTTTCTGTGTTGAAGCATTGATCGTTTTTATTTGGACATAAGGCTGGAATTTAGTTTCCGTCACTTCCGGTCCAAACCGGAAGAGTTTTAAAATTTTCGAATTTTCGAATTTTTCGTTTTAATTTCAAATGTTCACGAGATTTGTAGAGTTGGTTACGCTAAATACGAAACTGAAATCCGTTTGAAAATCGGTTGATGCATTACTGAGATATCGGGGTTTAAAAATTGATTTTTCCGGAAATTTTAATTCCGCGTCCTTGGTTTAAAAAATAGCGTAATGTTCAATGTAAAATTAAATCGTACCAAAAATAATTGTTAAGTCGTACTTGAACACATTCGAATTTTTTTTGTTAAGTCGTTCTTAAAATCGCAAAGGTTTTTGTTAAGTCGTACTTAAAATCATTCGTATTTTGTTAAGTCGTACCAAGAATATTCGATTTTTTCATCTTTTTATTTTAGTTACTCTTGTTATTAGTTTAAGAGCTGTGCTTCTTACAGGAACTTCCAGCTTTACTTCCGACATTAACGGAAGACCTACTCGTTGCTTTGCAACGAGCTTTGCTCTAGTTATTTTTCTTTTCTTTTTTCTTACCAATTTTGTCCGCGCGAGTTCTCGGAAATGGCTCAGCCGATTTTCGTAAAACTTTCAGATTGATGACGTCATTTCCGTTTCCGATATTTTAACCTAATAGCGATTTTGGAGGCTTAGTTTGTCCATGCAACTACTCCTAAACTATAAAAGATATTGAATTCAAATTTTCAGGGATTGTAGACAAAAGATTGTAGATGTGTATGATGTCAATCAAATTTGTCTGATTAAAAAGGCGTCGAAGCTCGCCTGGACCTGAAAATTGAGTTTAAAAAGACGTCGTAATTTTTTTTAGGTTTTCTGTGTTTATCTCTTTTTTAAAAAAATATTTTGTTAAAACATGTATTGCAAAAAAGTTTATATTTACAGGACCTTTCATTTGAAACCAAGAAAAAGGGGCTGGCCCCTCAAATTAGGGAACCAAAGGGCTCTAAAGTTTTTAATCTGTATCCCTTTGCAGTACAGAAGAAAATTTGTTCAAAATAATGTTCTCAACAATAGGCAACCTTCAAAATTTCGTTAAACGGCCCCTATAAGGAGATAAGGGATCGGCCCCTAAGACCTTCTTTCTCATATATCTCAAAAACGGTAACACATTTCAAAACACTTGTTGAGCAAAATGTGTTCAGAATTAAAAGACCTTTTATTCGATACCAAGAAAAAGGGGCTGGCCCCTCAAATTAGGGAACCAAAGGGCTCTAAATTCTTTAATCTGTATCCCTTTACTGAGGGATATTTTGTGAAATGTTATAAAATAAATATGTTAATCTTACAGTTATGTATCTAGGCAATGCAATGATTTTATCATGCGTTACGTAATCAAGGGTTTTTAGGGGCCAAAAGTCCAGAACTTTGATCACCTATATCTCATAAAGGAACAATATTTTGAGATGCAGTACAGAAGAAAATTTGTTCAAAATAATGTTCTTAACAATATGCAACCTTCAAAATTTCGTTAAACGGCCCCTATAAGGAGATAAGGGATCGGCCCCTAAAACCTTCTTTCTCATATATCTCAAAATCGGTAACACATTTTTAAACACTTGTTGAGCAAAATGTGTTCAAAATTAAAAGACCTTTTTTTCGATACCAAGAAAAAGGGGCTGGCCCCTCAAATTAGGGAACCAAAGGGCTCTAAAGTCTTTAATCTCTATCCCTTTACTGAGGGATATTTGGGAAATGTTATAGAAGCAAATATGTTAATCTTACAGTTATGTATCTAGGTAATGCAATGATTTTATCATGTGTTACGTAATCAAAGGTTTTTAGGGGCCAAAAGTCCAGAACTTTGATCACCTATATCTCAGAAAGGAACAATATTTTGAGATGCAGTACAGAAGAAAATTTGTTCAAAATAATGAATGTTCTTAACAATAGGCAACCTTCAAAATTTCGTTAAATGGCCCCTATAAGGAGATAAGGGATCGGCCCCTAAAACCTTCTTTCTCATATATCTCAAAAACGGTAACACATTTCAAAACACTTGTTGAGCAAAATGTGTTCAGAATTAAAAGACCTTTTATTCGATACCAAGAAAAAGGGGCTGGCCCCTCAAATTAGGGAACCAAAGGGCTCTAAAGTCTTTAATCTCTATCCCTTTACTGAGGGATATTTGGGAAATGTTATAGAAGCAAATATGTTAATCTTACAGTTATGTATCTAGGCAATGCAATGATTTTATCATGTGATACGTAATCAAGGGTTTTTAGGGGCCAAAAGTCCAGAACTTTGATCACCTATATCTCAGAAAGGAACAATATTTTGAGATGCAGTACAGAAGAAAATTTGTTCAAAATAATGTTCTCAACAATAGGCAACCTTCAAAATTTCGTTAAACGGCCCCTATAAGGAGATAAGGGATCGGCCCCTAAAACCTTCTTTCTCATATATCTCAAAAACGGTAACACATTTCAAAACACTTGTTGAGCAAAATGTGTTCAGAATTAAAAGACCTTTTATTCGATACCAAGAAAAAGGGGCTGGCCCCTCAAATTAGGGAACCAAAGGGCTCTAAAGTCTTTAATTTGTATCCTTTTACTGAGGGATATTTTGTGAAATGTTATAAAAGCAAATATGTTAATCTTACAGTTATGTATCTAGGCAATGCAATGATTTTATCATGTGTTACGTAATCAAGGGTTTTTAGGGGCCAAAAGTCCAGAACTTTGATCACCTATATCTCATAAAGGAACAATATTTTGAAATGCAGTACAGAAGAAAAGTTGTTCAAAATGATGTTTTCAACAATATGCAACCTTCAAAATTTCGTTAAACGGCCCCTATAAGGAGATAAGGGATCGACCCCTAAAACCTTCTTTCCTTTATATTTCAAAAACGATGACGAATTTCTAAACACTTGTTGACAAAATTAGTTCAGAATTAAATGACTTCTGATTTTTTTTCAAGAAAAAGGGGCGAGGCCATTAAATAAGGGGACGTTAGGACTTTAAGGTCGTTTATCTATAGCCGTTTACTGAGTGCTATTTTGTCAAAGGCTATTAAAGATGAATTAGGCATAATATGTTTTTATATCCTGTTAATATAATGATTTTCTCTTGCGTTACCTAAGTAGGGTTTTTTAGGGGCCAGAGGTAACCAAGTTTAATCTTTTCTATCTTTTTTGAATATTATGTTTTGTTGTCGAAAATCAAAGTCGATGATGTCATATTTCTTATAAAAAACGAGCGGAAGACCTCCTCGTTGCTCGCAACGAGATCGTGTCTAGTTATTATACTTTTTCTCTTTTTTTCTGACTCCTTTTCGGCTTCATAACTCAAAAAGTTTTTAACTGATTTTTACGAAACTTCCAAAGATAATGTGCAATTATAATGCCTCAAAAATGTTAAAGTTTCTATAGCAACGTCACTTCCGTTTTTACGTTACGTCATTTTTAAAATTTTCAAAAAGTCATTTTGTCCGCAGCTTTTTTTCAAAAACGCTTCAAGATAGAGAGTTGAAATTGTTCGTGCTTATACATTGATCGTTTTGGATTTGTAATAAGTCTGGAAATAAAAATCCGTCACTTCCGGTCGAAACCGGAAGTAAATCAAATTTTTCGAAAATTCGAATTTTTTTTTATCAAATAAAAACGTATATGTATTTTATAGTCCTTAATAAGCGAAACTTAACGCTGAAAACCGTTTTTTAATCGAATGATGCATTACAGAGATATTGGGGTTTAAAAATTGATTTTTCCGGAAATTTTGATTCCGCGTCCTTGGTTTAAAAAAAAGCGTTCAAAGTAAAATTAACTCGTACCTAAAATAATTGTTAAGTCGTATTTGAACACATTCGGTATTTTTTTTGTTTAGTCGTTCTTGAAATCGGAAAGGTGTTTGTTAAATCGTACTTAAAATCATTCGTATTTTGCTAAGTCGTACCAGGAATAATTCGATTTTTTCATCTTTTTATTTTAGTTACTCTTGTTATTTGTTTTAGAGCTCTGCTTCTTACAGGAACATCCAGCTTGTCTTTCGACATTAACGGAAGACCCACTGGTTGCTTTGCTACGAGCTTTGCTCTAGTTATTATTATCATTTTCCTTTCAAGTTCTCAGAAATGGCTAGGCCGATTTTAGATCTGATAGATATTGATCTGAACCTTATTGGAAATTTTTTATATTGATGACGTCATATCCGTTACCGAGATATTACCGTTTTAGCGATTTTTTAAGGGTTACTTTGTCCATGCAATTCCTCCTAAACTATAAAAGATATTAAGTTCAAATTTTCAGGTATGGTAGACAAAAGATTATAGTTGTGTATAATGTCAATTATAACTGTCCAGTTAAAAAGGCGCCGAAGCTCGCCTGGACCTGAAAATTGAGTTTAGAAAAATGCTGTGATTTTTTCTGGATTTCTTTGTTTATCTCTTTTCTGAAAAATATTTTGTTAAGACATGTAAAGTAAAAAAAAGTTTCTATTTGCAGGACCTTTCATTTGATATCAAGAAAAATGGCTGGTCCCTCAAATTAGGGGACCAAAGGGCTCGAGAGTTTTTCATCTGTAGCATTTTACTGAGAGATATTTTGTGAAATGTTATAGAAGCAAATATGTTTATCTTACAGTTATGTATCCAAGCAATGTAATGATTTTATTATGTGTTACGTGATTAGGGGTTTTTAGGGGCCAAACGTCCAAAATATCGATCACTCATACCTCAGAAAGGAAGATTTGAAATGCAGTATAGGAGGAAAGATGCTCAAAGTGATGTCATAAGTACATGTAATATGCAACCTTCAAAATTTCGTTAAACGGCCCCTAAAAGGAGATGAGGGATCGGCCCCTAAAACCTTCTTTTTCAAATATCTCAAGAACGGTAACAAATTCCATACACTGATTCAACAAAATGTGTTTAGAATTAAATGGCCTTTCATTTGATATTAAGAAAAAGGGGCTGGCCCCTCAAATTAGGGGACCAAAGGGCTCGAAAGTCTTTCACCTGTATCCCCTTACTAAGAGATATTTTGTGAAATGTTATAGAAGCAAATATGTTTATCTTGCAGTTATCCAAGCAATGAAATGATTTTATCATGTGTTACGTAATTAGGGGCTTTTAGGGGCCAAAAGTCCAATATTTCGATCACCCATATCTCAGAAAGGAAAAAGATTTTAAAATGCAGAATAGAAGAAAAGATGCTCAAAATGATATACTAAATAGTATGCTAATTTCGTTAAATGGCCCCAAAAAGAAAAAAAGGGATTAACCACTAAACATTCTTTCTCATATATCTCAAGAACGGTAACAAATTTCTTAACACTTGTTGAACAAAATGTGTTTAGAATAAAATGGCCTTTCATTTCATATCAAGAAAAAGGACTGGCCCCTCAAATTAGGGGACCAAAAGGCTCTAATAAATGTATTTGTAGCCCTATATTTTGTGAAGTGTTATAGAAGCATAATAATACGTTTATATATCCTAACAATGTAATTATTTTTTCATGTGTTAAACTTATTAGGGTTTTTAGGGGGTAGTGGTAATAAAGTTTAATCTTTTCTATCTTATTTGGAAAAAATGCAAATATTTTAAAAAGCTACGTAAGAGAACTTATAAAAAATGAAACACAAAAGCATTAGTACTCCACTCCTTTTTCCAAATCATGTTTTGTTATCAAAAATCAAAGTCAATGATGTCATATCATTATTAAGGTCTTCCGTTTCCAACGGAAGACCTTATTGTTTTTGCTTTGTTTCTTTTTCCCTATTATTAAGGTCTTCCGTTTCCAACGGAAGACCTTATTGTTTTCGTTAGGTTTCTTTTTCCCGATTCTTCTTATTATTAAGGTCTTCCGTCTTCAGCGGAAGACCTTACTGTTTTTCTACGCGTTCTCTTTCTTCTATATTATTAGGGTTTTCCGTTTTTCAACGGAAAACCCTTCTGTTATTCTACTGTTTCTTATTATTATTATTTTTTTTTCCCGCAAATTTTGTGCACGAGATTTCTCGAACATTTTTTGTCTGATTGCTATGAAACTTTCAGGGTATGTAGATGATATTAATATCTCTAGACGTTTTTTTCAAATTTTTAAAATTTACTTCCGGTTATGAGTTATTGCCCTTTAATTGAAAATTGGGGGGTCTTTTGTCCAGGGTTGATCTCGGGAACTACAGATGATAGATTCATGAAATTTGGCGAAATTGTCGGTAACATTTTATAGTTTTGCTGGCATGAAAATTTTGGTAATTTCTTTGTTAGTTTTTGAGCTATTTGTCGCCAAAGTTTAAGATTTTCTCGGGGCTGAAATTTTGATGCTTTTTGTATTATAACCTTTAAACTAAAAATATTTTGTTTATACATATAGAACAAAAGTTGTTTAGAATAACGAGAGCTTTCATTTAAAATTAAGAAAAAAGGGCTGACCCCTATAATTAGGGGTCAGCAGCTCATACACGTATTTTTCTGATAGCAAAAATCGTTATCATTTTATGAAAAAAAATTAATTCAGTTATTGTAAATATATTAAATAATGTCATTTGGTATCAAATTAAACAAGTTCTGTGCTATATTTTTTTTCAAATTTCATAAAACAAATATGTGAGAATCGTACATGAACGAGTTAATATGTCTACATAAACACACAAGCGAACAAATGCCACATTAAGGCCCAGACATTTACTGCATTACGTTGTGTTGCGTCTTAGATAAATTGTTGTGATTCAATTTCATTTTTTTTCATCTATATCATTTATGAATTCAATGAACACACATTATTTAAACGTTCTATGTGCAACTATTTGTCGGGGCGCCCCTGTTTGTAACCCCCGCGCGCGCGCCGAATGATAACAGTAACGAACGGCATTGTAGAAAAGAGAGCCGTAATCGGTAATGCAGGAGAGAAGTTGTGTATTCTTTCGGTTTACACACGCATTTTCAATTTACTGTGAAACATATGAACGTGCACAGGGAACAATACTACATATTTGTTTAAGGAGGATATTTTTCTCGTGTGAATCGTTTACGAGGAAATTCTGACAGCCACACTTCTGTCGATGATCAGCCGTTGATAAGCTACGAGTAATAAAGGAGAAAAGATGGACATTAAAGTGTGTGATTTATGTGGATGTTACTGAAGAAGGTGAGGCTTTTTCTCCTTTTAAAGTTTCTTGTTAACTGGTTAAAATTTAGTATATAGTATGAAGGGTATTTCGGTGTTTTCACTGGGCATTTCGGTAAATCACGGGTATTTCGGTAAATCTAGTTACCCGTATAGATGTACATGTAAGTACGTGCACACCACAGGGGCTCGTCACGAAGTTTTTTCAATCTTTTATATATACCACCTATATACTGTAAAATACACGTGTATTTTATAGTATAGAGGTGGTATATATAAAAGATTGAAAAAACTTCGTGACGAGCCCCTGTGGTGCACACTAGCTGTTAGATGTTTTTGTTATGGTGTGGGTGTTTGTTTACTAACGTGTAATTTTTACATGTTTCATGGATGTTTAGACTCGCTCGAGGTTCATGGGGGACTGGAAAGGGTAACTGAATTTATCTATTAAAAAAAATAACAGATTGTGAATTTTCAACTCAAAATTCAAAGCAGGGTCTAATTAGAAACATATCATATATTCTTGTGCAGAAGACTCCAAATGTAGTCATGAATACCCTGTAGACATAACTTCAAGTAAATAAAATTGTATACTTCAGACTTCAGAGTTAAAACATGACTTTAATATCTTTATGATGCCGATCATTGTATCATTAAAGAGGTTTAGCAGACCAACGGGTACCCGGTACATGTACTTGTACATGTAGGTTACAAGTTAGAACTATGCCTTCCATTCTACCAGTTCACATAATTTTTCTTGTTTAGCAGTTATGATGTGTACTTAAATTGTCCTTGTTAATGTTTTAAATGTAATTTTTTATTCTCTTTTTTTAATCTGACTACTGGTAGTACTGGCGTGCGAGCAGTTCTCGCCGAGGACCATTTCTCACTGGTGCCCTGTTACATCATATTTTTGTATATAATTTTATGCGTTGATAAAATGACGTAACAATGCACTGGTGAGAAATGGTACTCGGCGAGAACTGATTGCACGCCAATATTGATTAATTACAGACAAAAACTGAAGGTTGCGAGTGTTATTTTTTATTGAACAACATTGTTTAAAATAATTCTTTATATGTGACGATCAGACCGGTTTGAATACCAGTGCCAGATAGCTCAGTTGGTAGAGCACCTGACTAGAGATTCAGGGGGCCCAGGTTCAAATCCCGGTTTGGTCCTTCATTATTTCTCCCATCCTGTTACAATATTGGTGTTGTGACCAACCCCTGGAACTAACAGGTTAACTCGATCCTGCCAGGGATGATCTTCGAGGGTGAAGATCATTTAAGGGGGAGGAATGTGACGGTCAGACTGGTTTGAATACCGGTGCCAGATACATGTAGCTCAGTTGGTAGAGCACTTGACTAGAGATTCAGAGGGCCAGGTTCGAATCTCACTTTGTTCTGTCGTTATTTCTCCCATCTTTTACATATACATGTATATCAGATATATGACAGATGATTAAGAGTCATCACATGTTTTGCAAGATGCAATAAGTGTTAAAAACCTTTACTTTACAACAGAATACATTTAAGTGCATATTTATGCTCCTTGTTATTATTTGGTTTGGTTTTCTTGACAGTGTCGCATAAACAATTTACCCGCTCCTAAAACACAAACTTTCTTTTTGTGGATTCAGTTTACCGCTGATTGGCTGCTGTTGCAGCAGACAAATAAGATATGCACGCACAAAACACAATGAACTTATCAGAGAATGAGTTGAGTTTATTTAAACTGTTGGAATTTGGGTATTTTTTTTTAAATGTATACTTGTGACAAAACATATATGTGGTACATACAGCTGTAGCTTTATGAAGAAAATTTTGGTTAGACCATATATACCTATCATGCAAGTAAATGATATTTACAAAAAACTTGCAATTTATGGCGCACGAAATATACGCTAGTTTTATAAAGATTGACATACATGTAATGTACCACATTCTTTGAAAAATAATCTATTAAAAATTCTTCATTAAGTTTACTCATACATGTTTTATGCTTATTACACGTAGTATTGTTTTTAAAACATGTATTTTATAAGAAAATAAACAAAAACCCTCGCTAAATTTATTTGCAAAAAAAAAAAAAACACAGTAGAATTGATAAAAAATGGTATACCAGAAGCTAATACCAGTACATGTACTTTGACGCTGTTCGGTGGGTAATACATGTATTCGTTTGTAATTTACGAATTGAAATATTGACTGTTGCACTACAAGTACGGTAATTAACTCTCTCTCTCTCTCAAACTCTCTCTCTTTCTCAATTTGATAAGTGTTTACACCTATGAAAATTTTTTAATATTATATTATGACTTGATATGCAAATTTTTGATCTTGTACTGCCTAAATGTTATGTCATGTATTGGGATATGTCATACTTATTACACTGCATGGTCAGTGTTTTTTTTCCAGAAATACTATGCATATGTTAATGTAAACACAGCTATTACTAGTACATGTATGTAAACACAGCTAATTATTTTTTTTATTTATTTCAGCTCAAAACGGACTCTTGTTACCACATGGCTTTTACCGATACCTGTTGATTCTTGTGGGTCAGCTCCTGAGATTAACCTGTCACCTCTATCCACATGCATATTCCTTGTGTTCTACAGACTATTTACCGGTAATTCAAATTAAATCCGATAATGCATGAACAATAATGGAACTTGAAGAAAGCATCATGCCATGTTGTGGTTTGTGTTTGATAGGAAATTATGAAAACAAAATTAAGGCTGTTTAAAGAAATTCATAATTGCTGTGAAAATTTGTTTTTCAATAAAAGTATACAATTATGTTTCCTTTATTTTTTATTTCATAAAGATATTTAGATGTGTTTACATAATTGAACCCCCCCCCCCCTCTATTTAATTGTCTGCATTAAGATTACATGTAGGATATGTAAATGTACATTTGACTTTGAAATAACATCTGCTATGATAATTACTTTTGAAATGAACAAGAAACAACCTATTTCTACCTTTGTAAGGTATATATGCATAAAAAAGTAGAAAAACATGTCAAATTTGAACATTTTTCATTGAAATCAACTCTGTCTCCAGCTACCTGGGTGTGTTTGAATTTAATTCTAATTTAAGGCAGATGTCTAACTTGTAGGTTGTAACTTACTGTTTTAGCATGGTTAGAAGGAGACTAGAAATCAGAATAGATTAGATATTCACTAAATATGATTGTTAGCTTACTTTTTTCATGAAAACAAGAAATCACAAGCAGGACAGCTGTCTATTTGTTAATTAAAATGGTACAAATCATACAATAAACAAATAAAGATCAAATTTTAGAATCATTGATGATTGTTTTCAAATATGTGTGAGAAATTACTCAAGGAAATTGCCACACGTTTCATAAAATTAGGTAAAACATTTCAAACCATGACTTTTTATGAAAATCAAAAGATTGGGGGGTGGGGGGTATACATGTAAGGGTATTTCTAAGTGATGTGAAGCTTTTATCATGATTATATCATGTAGGCATATGTTGTATTGATTAAGGTTTCTTTTTAAAGGTGGGTTAACAAAAGTTGACCTCTAAAAGGTCAGGTAAAGATGTTTTACTATGGAGAACCCTGTAAATCTGTGTTTACTAAAGGAAATTGGAAATGGTGGGTTCACTTAAATGGCCATATTTTCATTAAACCTCAATGGAATTGGCAATATGTGGTATTCTTTTTCTCAGAATTGCATTAGCTTTCTTATTCTAAGACAAACCGTCTTTTCATAAAAATGTTAGTGTACTAAGTTAAAGGTACAAGGAACAGTTTCGGATAAAGTACCGTCAAAATTTTTGTAAAATTGAGAGTGACTGTACTTGAAGGTTTATCATTGTTGCGTAGATTCATGAAATGAATTTTAATGATTATCAATAGTTAGAGGGATGTCTCTTGTTGGAATTGGTAAGCAATATTAAGGCCCCTAATTTTAAGTACATGAGAAGCAGAAATAAATTGTGAAACTTGCGGCTATGACAGATATGTTGACTTTACAGTGAAATTGAAGGTTACAAACGGGAGGTTATATAACATGAAATGTAGGTGGATGGGATATTATATGCCTATTTAGTATTTACTGGGTATGAGGACAATAGCAAGTTTATTGTCCCCCAAGACAGCAAATATTTAATGAGGCAAAGCCAAGGGAAATAGTTGCTGTGGAATGGGACAATAAACTTGCTATTGTCCGAATAGTCAGTTAATTGGTATTTCATTATACAGAAGAAAACTTTATTTGTCAGCGATGCAGAATTTCTTGATGATAAACAAATTAGAGTTAAATCAAACTTTGTATTTAATGCGGCGATCTTATTAGGTCAGAGGTGTTCCGAGTTTAAGGTGATATGGGACACTTCCATGTTGTGACGTATTGTTTATCGAAATAAACAATAAAATAAAGTGTAATTATATAAGTACATGTAGTTTCTTTTCAAAAATGGTCACCTAACTCCTTAGCACAGTGGGTTAGAGGGTTTACTAGGAACCTGTAAGTCATGAGTTCGAATCCCGCTGGGGTTTTTACAATTTTTACCTTTTCAAATATTTTTAAAAGCTATTTTTTGGTTAAATATTGCAAAAATTTGAAAATTCTAAACCGGTGAAAAGTTTTCAATTATATAGTACTTTAATCCACATTAATATCGACAGATGTCCCATACCACCTTAAAAAGGAGGGAAATCAAATTCTGCTGATGAATGGTTTTGATGACTATTCACCATGGGCAGATAGCATAGATACTATTTTGAATTAGATAAAAGGGCATGTTTATGCGGGCGCCTTCTATTGATCAATTTGTCCGTCTGTCCATCCGAGATGGCTTGACAGGATCATAGCTTCTCTCCCCTTGGCCCAATCTGGCTCATACCTCATCCACAGGGTTGCTTTGGTTGAAGGATGTGCAGTGACCTTGAACCATGTTTTTAGGTATAAGGTTAAGGTCATAGCAGAATTATATATATAAAATCCTTGTCTGGGGCATATCTTTTTTCCCTTTGGTCCAATCTGGCTAATACTCGCAGAGTGTCTCTATGGTTAAACGATGTGCAGTGACCTTGCATGAAATTTCTAGGTAACGGGTGAAGATCATATCGGATCGTGCAAAAATCCTTTTTTGAGAGCATATATAATTTCTGCTAACCCCTATTTGGCTCAGACTTCACATAAGCAGAGCTTTTGAGTAAAGGGTGAAAGGGTGTGTAGTGACCTTGAACCTATTTTCAGTGAAAAGAAACTGAAGGTCATACCAGAATTATATTTTTAAAAATCCTTGTCCGGAGTATATCTTCTCTCCCTTTGCTCCATTCAGCCTCATACTTCACCCACATGATGCCTTTGTTCAAAATATATGCAATGACCTCGAATGATATTTGTAGATGAAGAGTCAAGGTCATATCAGATCACACAAAAATCCATATTTTAAGAGCATAGATATACTCTCCTTTTAGCCCCTATTTGGCTAATATTTTACCTTTACAGAGTTTATTGGTTAATGGCGTGCAGTGACCTTGAACCAAGTCTGTCAATGTGAAGGTCATAGCAGATCTTTTTAAAATTAGTTTTAGATAGTAGATTATTTTTCAAATATTCTTAATCTTGGTCAGATTGAACAAAAATGCATGTATGTTAGGGGGAATGAAATTGAATTAAAAGTTCTATGCCAGCTGGAAAAATTTCAAGTTATAGGTCAAGGTCAAAGCAGAATTCTCTGAAATAACATAAGTGGGGCCCTTTGAAATGTTCACCATTTCAATGTTGTCTGGTTCATAGTAATTTTACATAGAAAATATTCACAGAAGTACAGTAAAGTAAACTTTACATCGATAAGTTTCTGACAATTAATGACGCAACGAGCACACAGTACGAAAGGTCAACCTTTTGAAAAGCAGTGAAGAGGAAAAATTGCTCAGAATTATGTTTTAAACAAAATTGATTTTTACATAAATTTTAATTTTGCATTCTGGGTTAAGAAAAAAGATGTTAGTTCAAGGTAAAGTAAACTTGTACCTGAAATGAATCAAATTTGTCGTACTTAAACACATTTTTTTTTTGTTAAGTCGTTCTTGAAATGGTTAAGGGTTTTTGGTTAAGTCGTACTTAAAAACATTCGGATCATGTTAAGTTGTACCAAGAATCATTCGATTTTTTTTTATCTTTTTGTACTTACGTTTCTTTGTTACTAGATTAAGAACTCTGCTTCTTAGACGTACTTCTAGCGTTGCTTTCGACATTAACGGAAAACCCACTCGTTGCTTTGCAACGAGCTTTGCTCTAGTTATTTTTTTTCTTGGTAGTCACCCTTTATTTCTCAGCCATTTCTCAATCGATTTTAATGATTTTTACAGGAATGATGTCTTAGGTGAATATCTCTTTGCATCTTACTTCCTGTCTGAAAATTCACTTCCGTTTCTGAATTATCTCCCTTTTTCATGTATTTTGGAACATGATATTGTCCACGCATCTCCTAAAAAACTGTTATAGTTAGGGACTTGAAATTTATATGCAAGATAGAGTGGTTATGGTTGATTTGCTTGCTTGTTTTAGATTTGACCAGAAGTCATCATCCTTGAAGCTCGCCCGGAACTGAAAATGTTGATGTTAAATTTTTTTCACAATTTTTACGAAATTTGAGATTTGATCACGAATATCTTTCTTCTAATCAATATTTTGCTAACACATGTAGAGCATCAAAAATTAATCTATAAAAGATCTTTCAACTGACACCAAGCAAAAGGGGCTGACCCATCATATTAGGGGCCAAGAGGGGTTCAAAGTCTTTTATCTATATCTCTTTAATGAAAAATATTTCGTAATGTATTATAGAAACAAAAATGCTTATCTTCCAGTTATCTACCTATATTTGTTAAAAGTTTTTTGATATGTTACATAATTTGGATTTTAAAGGGGCTAGAAGTCCAATATTTTGATCATTTATTTCTTAAAAAGGAGAACTATTTTGAAATGCATTATAGAAGAGAAGATACTCAGATTAATATTTTTAATAATATTTAACCACCAAAGTTTCGTTTAATGGTCCTTATAAGGAGATAAAGGGTCGGCCCCTAAAACAATCTTTCCCTAATATCTCAAAAACAGTAACAAATTTCTAAATACTTGTTGAACAAAATGTGTTTAATATTAAGGGACCTTTCATTGATATCAAGAAAAAGAGGCTAGCCCCTCAAACTACATGATAAGAGGGATCTAAATGTTTCAATTAAAGCTCTTATACATATATCAGAAACAAAACAAGGGCGAGAAGTCCAATACATTTATGATTTATTGGTAAAAGAAAAAGAGGATATAGAAATTGAAGAAAAGAGTCTGTTTAAAATCAAAGGATTTTTCATTCTATTTCCAAATCATGTTTAGCTGGTAAATAGCAAAATAAAGGTCAAGCATGTATCTCAGACTCTAGTGATATTGGGAAGTATTTTCCGTTTAATAAAGAAGTCACCGAACACCCCCCCCCCTTCATAAAATTATTTAGTTTTTCTGGCCCGATTTTACTTGATCTTTGATCTCGAACCTTTAATTTCAACTTAGTACCATTCTAGATTACCGTACTACAGTGAAACACGGTTATAGCGAACACGCTTATAATGAATTGACGCTTACAGCGAAGTGAATTTCATTCCCCAAGTCTCTATTTCATGTTGTAAACTTTACGGATATAACGAATTACGCTTATAACGAAGTTAAATTGGCCGTCCCTGGGACTTCGTTATAAGCGTGTTTTACTGTAATTACCAGACCAATTCGTTCATTATTAACAGAGTTATGAACTTTTTGGCATTTGAGTTTTAATTTTCGTGTTTGACATGTACTGTAGAAAAAAGTTCTAACTCCCGAGCCCTTCACTCAATCCTCATGAAATTTTGTGTAAATGTACCTCGGACCTCATGCTGTTTTTCTGCCAAATTTGCAGCGGGTTGAACAATTAAGAAGAAATTTCCAAAATCAAGCCGCGAGTATAGCCTGTATGGGGACTTAAAATTTACACAGTGCAAGGGATGTAAGCAGCCGCGTAATATTTCTGTTGCATGTATATTTCTTGTTTTCCGTTTAGTCTGTATCTACGATAGCGTGTGAACTACTCATGGATGTTAGAACTGTGGAAATTACTGGCATCAATTTTTTTATGAATAAATTTACGTGTTACTGATTTTGTTATTTCTACATTTATAAGAATTTTATCAATCCTGTTGATATAAAACAGTCAAACATAATAGTAAACGACACAAAAAAATGTCTACTCTGAAATACATGTGTAAAATGCATCAGTCATTGTTTTAGGACTTCCCCTAATTGTCGTTAACCGAATCCGAGATCCACACCTCAAAATTCTACTTTCGATTTATTTACGACGAAAATCAAGCTCGGTCCTTTTCATCCCCCTCCAGACACAAACACGCATTAATATTTCAAATGACCTGGCACTGTTACCAAACCTGAGTAGTGAGACATCTTACACGTTGTTTTTCATCTCATACAAAAATTCAGCTCCTGTCCCGGGCGGAAACGCCCCAAATTCAAAGAGAAAATCGGGAATTATTTCGCGTCAGCCATGTTTTGACGTGAACCTTCGATGATGAAATATAGACTGGCAATGCCTGTCTGATATGCGCGATATATATTTCGTATGAAAGAGACAGAGGACCAGTCTACGATGAAATACTGTTATGACACCTGCAAAGGCTGTGTGTTCGAATCTTGCCGGAGCCAAGATTTGTCCTTTCTCTCTATTTCCTTCTCTCCATTTTTTTTTTACTTTCTAACTAAGATATTCTAAATAAAGGGGTTGTTGGACTGAAGTACAAGTTGAAAACACTCGTACATTAAGATTTAGACAAAAACATTCTTTAATTATTAGGGTCTTCCGTCTTCAGCGGAAGACCCTTCTATTATTCTATTGTTTCTTTTTCACTTTTCTTATTATTAAGGTCTTCCGTTTCTAACGGAAAACCTTATTGTTATTGCTTTGTTCCTTTTTCCCTATTCTTCTATATTTTTTTTTTCTTACAAATTTTGTGCACGCAAGATCTCGAAAACTACTCAATTGATTTTTATTAAACTTGTCGATCTTATAGATGACGATATGAACCGTAATGCAAAATTTTTTTTATTGATGACGTCACTTCAGGCTTTGAGATATAGTCGTTTTGTCGATTTTCAGAGAGGTATTTTGTCGGCAGTACTCCTTTTAAACTATAGCAGATATACACTTGAAATTTTCAGTGATGGTAGACGGAAGATTGAACTCAGCTATGTTAAGGGCGTCCCTAAAAAATTGGCGATATTTATCACATAAAATGTTAGCCTTTGAACAATCTTGGTTTTCTACTCCAAAAAATTGTTAAACAAAGTGATATTTTATCGATTATACAAATAAATAATTTTTTATCGCATGAGCAATTTTTGAGTCTCTTGGGAATACCCTGTCACGTGATACTGCTAAAAATAGATGAGCTAGGAATAATACGAAAAAATGCAAAGTGCAAGGGCATAACATAAACAAATATAGTTATTTCTGTTTCTAACTTGTAAAATGAACCTTCAAAATTTCGAAAAGTGCTGGGAGCTTAAAATATTCAAGTAAGAACAATTATTAAATTCAATGTAAACAGTGTATGAACAGCAATTTACAGGGATTTCCCGCAATTAACGCTTATTTATATGAAATGCGTAGCGATTTCATACAGCTCCCAGCACTTTTTGATATAATGGGGATACAATGGCTAGACATGGAAATTTTCAATATATTTGATCAAGTGTATGCCCTTGCACTACTGCATTTTATCTGACCCATTTCACTTTCAGCGTCATTTGCGTGAAATTCAAACGCAACACTGACTAAGATCATGATTTTAATTTTCATTCTTAAAATAAATAAACGCTGTTAATTTCATTAAAATAATGTTAAAATGTTGTTTCTGTTCACACCAATCATCATTTCAAAATTGTTGAAATTGGAAAAAAAAAAATTTCATCAGTTGCATTTATTTGGGGGGGGGGGGGTGTAAGTGTTGAGTTTGTATTTAACATTACACATTTATGTTTCATAATAATTTATGTTACTATGCTGGTGAATAAATTCTTTTAATGTATAATCAGGTTTACATGTAATTATAATTGATATTTTAGTACTAATTAAAGAAAGCAAGAAGAAACAATATATCAATATTATCAAGAATTTATTTTAATAATCAACTTTACAAATACTATAGAGATTGCTTTTCTGTGACAAACTGTTCAACAAGACTAGTGTTTTCTGATTTTTAGTATTTTTCAGTCATAATCTGGAATTTATGGAAATTGACAATTCTTCTTGCACACTACATGTTCTTCTCTTCTGTCTTTTTGTTATTAGGAGGTAGTCCAGTTGATAAGAAAACCAATACCTGAAATGATAAAATTATCAATTTCAAATTTCATTTCAATAGATATCAATGCAAATTATTATAATAGGTTACATTAGTATCATTATCAATATGATATTAAAAACCAACAAACTATACATGACGTTGAAGTTAGTGAGTAAAAGAAATATTTATATAGTACCTACTTTTTATCAACATCCCAACAAGTGTTTTCAGTGGACCATCTACTGCCTAAGTAACCCTGAAAATGAATAATGTGTCATAATTAGCAAGCTATTGCGTTAAAGATAACATGAAAATGAAACATTACTCTTTTATTTGGCATATTAATGAGGATTCAATTTCAGTGATATTACAACAGGCATAATCAAATGTGTGTGGAAATTCAGTTTGAAAACACTTTAATTTTGTCTTAAATAAAATTAATTAGATCTTTATTAAAGAAGGCTGAATAAAATAACACATTTCGATTTACTTAAACAACATTACAATCTTGTCTAATCATCATATTATCATTCCAGATCCTCACAGTAATCTTTGTAGTGCTAGCACATACACTGTTTGGCCATGGACTTTTTATTGTGTACTTTGAACATGGAGGAAATGCGATCTAATATTATCGCAATATGAGACCAGTAAAAAGCTACAATGAGCCTCAATGCTCTTTATGATCAAAACTAGCGAAACGCAGAACAATTACTTTGCCTGACTGAGTCACCAAACTGATGTTTGAACACAATATTACATGAAAAACAAATGTAAACAAGTAAACGAATTCGAAGCCGAGGAATTTCACTTCGTTTCCGTTCCATCCAACAATATTAAATAATATAAAACAATATCTAGGGGAAATACAGATAAATCCTACCTTGTTCAGTTGAATCCTATGCCGATTTCTGTCCACGCTGGTTGTAAACGAGTTAAATTCCGAGATATATCACTGAATTCCACATGTTTATTCTGATCACAGCTGGAAGCGCCGATGTGACGTAGTCAGTCTCGACACGTCATCAGACGACTTAGGAATTTCATGATTTCGCGAGATATAAAGAATAGTTTATGATTTTATTTCAGTACACCTTTCTTGAACCATTCAAACCCAATAATTAATCATATTCATTTTGGTAGATGTTTGTTAATTACCGAAATACACATATCTCGTAAAATCTCATGAATAAGGGGCGGGGCTTATGCAAATTTTTTCTAAATCACACGTGGTAGAATTCTTAGACCTTCCTTAACATAGCTGAGAAATTGTGCATGAAGGTTTAAAATCATTTCGATCGCAAAAAGCGCCGAAGCTCGCCTGGACCCAAAAATTGAGATTAAACAAATATCATAATTTTTTCTGGTTTTCTTTGTTTATCTCTTTTCTGAATAATATTTTGTTAAAACATATAATATTTTTTTTTTATATTTATAAGACCTTTTATTTGATATCAAGACAAAGGGGCTGGCCCCTCAAATTAGGGGACCAAAGGGCTCTCAAGTCTTTCATCTAAGCCCCTTTATTGAGATATATTTTATGAAAGATTATAGAAGCAAATATGTTTTATCTTACAGTTATGTATCCAAGCAGTGTCATGATTTTATAATGTGATACGTAATTAAGGTTTTTAAGGGTTCAAAATTCAAAACTTTGATCACCGATATCTCAGAAAGGAAAAAATATTTTGAAATGCAGTATAGAAGAAAAGATACTCAAAATGATCTACTAAACAATATGGATTCTTCAAAATTTCGTTAAACGACCCCTATAAGGAGATAAGGGATCGGCCCCTTAAACCGGCCCCTTAAACGCTCTTTCTGAGATATCTCAAGAATGGTAACAAATTTCTATACACTTGTTGAACAAAATATCTTTAAAAGTAAATGACTTTTCATTTGATACGAGGAAAAAGAGGCTGCCTCTCGAATTAGAGATCTAAATGTTTTCAACCAAAGCTCATACATCTAAAACAAAATAGTATCTGGCCCTTAGAATGTAGACCTTTTTCTTATATTTTAAATCACGTTTAGCCGTTAAATAACAAAACCAAGGTCGTACATGTATTTCATGTTCTAAAACACAAGGAAGACCTCCTCGTTGCTCGCAACGAGATCGTGTCTAGTTATTTTTCTTTTTTTTCTTACAAATTTTGTGTAAGCGATTTCTCAGAAACTGTTCGACCGATTAACACGAAACTTTCAGATTTGAACGATAGTGATCTGAACCTTATTGGAAATTTTTTTACCGATGACGTCACTTCCGGTTTTGAGTTATTCACATTTTAACGATTTTCAGAGGGTCAGCTTGTCCACGGGTAAACTCCTAAACGATTTAAGATATTGAGTTCAAAATTTCAGGGATTGTAGACAATAGGTTGTAGATCTGACATGTGGTTTATATATTTTCCTGTGACCAAAAGCGCCGAAGCTCGCCCGAGCTCTAAAATTACGGTTAAAAAAGCGTCGTGATTTTTTGTGGTTTTCTTTCAATATCTCTTTCCTCGATAGTATTTTGTTATAACATGTAGAAAAAAAAATCTTTATAAAGTCAAGAGCTTTCATTTGAAATCATGAAAAGGGGGCTGGCCCTTCAAATAAGGGGCTGAGGGGGCTCCAAAGTCTTTTAATGATAACTTTTTACTGTGAAATATTTTGTGATACATTATAGAAGCAATTATGTTCATTCTAACGTTATTCACCTATACATGGCAAGCATTTACTCCCATGTTACATAATCAGGGGATTTAAGGGGCCAGAAGTCCAAAACGTTGATGCTCAATATCTCAAAATGGAGGAAAATTTTGATAAGCAATATTGAACAAAAGGTGCTTAAAATATTGAGCTTAACAATGAACAACCATTTATTCTTTGTTATGCGGTCCTTAAAGGGAGTTACAGGGTCGGTCCCTAAAACAACCCTTTAAAGATATCTCGAGAACGGCACAACATTTGTAATTACTTGGTGAACAAAATGTGTTTGAATTGACAAGAGCTTTCATTTGAAATCAAGAAAAAGGGGCTGGCCCTTCAAATAAGGGGCTGAGGGGGCTCTAAAGTCTTTTAATGATAACTTTTTATTGTGAAATATGTTGTGATACGTTATAGAAGCAATTATGTTCATTCTAACGTTATTCACCTACATGTATACATGGCAATCATTTACTCCTATCTTACGTCATTAGGGATTTAAAAGGGCCAGAATTCCAAAACTTTGATCCTCAATATCTCAAAATGAGGAAAATTTTGAAAAGCAATATTGAACAAAAGATGCTCAAAATATTGAGCTTAACAATCTGCAACCATAATTTCTTTGTTATGCGGTCTTTAAAGGGAGTTACAGGGTTGGCCCCTAAAACGACCCTTTAAAGATATCTCGAGAACGGTACACAATTTGTAATTACTTGTTGAACAAAATGTATTTAAATTGACAAGAGCTTTCATTTGAAATCAAGAAAAGGGACTGGCCCTTCAAATAAGGGGCTGAGGGGGCTCTAAAGTCATTTGATGATAACTTTTTACTGTTAAATATGTTGTGATACGTTATAGAAGCAATTATGTTTATTATAAGGTTTTTTACCTATACATGGCAATCATTTACTCCTATGTTATGTATTAGGGATTATAAGGGGCCAGAAGTCCATCACTTTGATCCTCAATATCTCGAAATAGAGGAAAGTTCTGGAAAGCAGTATTTAACAAGATATGCTCAAAATAATGTGCTTAACAATGTACAACCATATATTGTTTGTTATCTGGATCCTAAAATGAGTTTTAGGACCGGATATCAAAACGATTTTCCCAGATATCTCAAAAATGGTCACCAATTTCGAAACACTTATTAGCGGTACACAAAAATACCTTTTAACTGGAGCTGATCCTTCAAATAAGGGATACCAAAGGTATAGATAGTCTTTCATCGATTACTCTTAGATCCCGCCTCCTTTTCCTGATACGTTTCGTTGACGAAGATTAAGAGTAAGGTCATTCCATGACCTAAAAATCGGAGGGAAGAGCAACGAGATTGTGTCTAGTTATTTTTCTTTTTTTTCTTACAAATTTTGTCCGCGCGAGTTCTCAGAAATGACTCAGCCGATTTTCGTGAAACTTGTAGATCTGATAGATATTGATCTGAACCTTACTGGAAATTTTTTTTATATTGGTGACGTCATTTCCGTTTCCGATAGTTTAACGTGATAGTGATTTTTGGAGGCTTAGTTTGTCCATGCAACTACTCCTAAACTATAAAAGATACTGAATTCAAATTTTCAGGGATTGTAGACAAAAGATTGTAGATGTGTATGATGTCAATCAAGTTTGTCTGATTAAAAAGGCGTGGAAGCTCGCCTGGACCTGAAAATTGAGTTTTAAAAAACATCGTAATTTTTCTAGGTGTTCTGTGTTTATCTCTTTTCTGAAAAATATTTTGTGAAAACATGTATTGCAAAAAAGGTTTATATTTACAGGACCTTTCATCTGAAACCAAGAAAAAGGGGCTGGGCCCTCAAATTAGGGGACCAAAGGGCTCTGAAGTCTGAAATCTTTATCCCTTTACTGAGGGATATTTTGAGAAATAGTATAGAAGCAAATATGTTTATCTCACAGTTATGTATCTAAGCAATGCAATGATGTTATCTATGGTTACGTAATTAGGGGTTTTTAGGGGCCAAAAGTCCACAATTGTGATCACCTATATCTCAGAAAGGAAAAATATTTTAAAATGCAGTATAGAAGAAAAGATGCTCATAGTGATGTCCTAAGTTATATGCAATCTTCAAAATTTCGTTAAACGGCCCCTTTATAGAAATAAGGGATCGGCCCCTAAAACCTTCTTTCTCATATATCTCAAAAACGGTAACGAATTTCTAAACACTTCTTGAACAAAATGTGTTTAGAATTAAATTACCTTTTATTTGATATCAATAAAAAGGGGCTGGCCCCTTAAATTAGGGGTCCAAAGGGCTTTATAGTCTTTTATCTATAGCCCTTTACTGAGGGATATTTTGTGATACGTTAAAAATGTATACAGAAGCAAATATGTTAATCTTAAAGTTATGTATCAAAGAAATGTTATGAGTTTATCACGTGTTACGTAATAAGGGGTTTTTAGGGGCCAAAAGTCCAAAATTTTGATCACCTTTATCCCAGAAAGAAAAAATATTTTGAAATGCATTACAGAAGAAAAGTTGTTCAAAATTTCGTTAAACGGCCCCGAAAAGGAGATAAGGGATCAGCCCCTAAAATGTTCTTTCTCTTATATCTCAAAAACGGTAACGAATTTCTAAACACTTGTTGAACAAAATGTGTTCAAAATTAAACGACCTTTTATTTGATATCAAGAAAAAGGGGCTGTCCCCTAAAATCAAAATTAATCTTAAAGTTATGTATCGATGAAATGTAATGGGTTTATCATGTGTTAGTAACAGTGGTCTTAAGGGGCCAAAAGTCCAAAATTCTGATCACCAATAACTCAGATAGGAAAACTATTTTGAAATGCAGTACAGAAGAAAAGTTGTTCAAAATAATGTTTTCAACAATATGCAACCTTCAAAACTTCGTTAAACTTTAAACGTTAAACGGTCCCTATAAGGAGATAAAGGATCGGCAACTAAAACGTTCTTTTCTTTATATCTCAAAAACAGTGACGAATTTCTAAACACTTGTTGACAAAATTTGTTCAGAATGAAATGACTTCTGATTTGTTTTCAAGAAAAAGGGGCTGGGCCATTACATTTGTAAATAAGGGGATATAAGGACTTAAAGGTCTTTTATCTATAGCCGTTTACTTAGTGCTATTTTGTCAAAGCGTATTAAAGCTGAATTAGGTATTATATATATATATTTTTTTTTATCTTTTTTCCATATCATGTTTTGTTGTCGAAAATCAAAGTCGATGATGTCATTTTTCTTATAAATATCGGACGGAAGACCTCCTCGTTGCTCGCAACGAGATCGTGTCTAATTCTTTTTTTTCTTTTTCTGACTTTTTTGGAGCGCTATTTCTCAAAAACAGCAGGTCCTTAAAGGTGGCTTAAAGGTGACTTAAAGGAGCTTAAAGGCTATACAACCTTTAAGCCGCCTTTAAGTCACCTTTAAGCAAGTGCTTATAGGTCCTTAATGTCCAAACTTCTTTAAGCCACCTTTAAGCCACCTTTAAGCATCTTTAAGTGGCATTTACGCTCTCTTTACACTGCATTTACACTGTCTTTAAGTGGCCTTTAAGTCAATATTGATCAAGCTGAACAATAAAAACATATATTAAATGCAAAAGCTCTTTTTTTAGAGATGGGAGGGGGTCATCCGAGTGATAATATAATTTCCAAGGAAGGGGGGGGGTGTTCCAGGCGGTTTTAATCGTCGCTCCATTAAACGCAGATCGCTATCATCAGCACCGCTCCGATGGACACAGATTGCCGTTATAAAATTCTTTATAATTTTTTGGGGGTTTCAAAATTATTGTAGGGATGAGCGCAGTCTCTGTATCTTAATATGTGCATAAAACTAATTAAAGTATGTTCGTTTTCTATTATAAATTAATCGGTGAAAAAAATCTCTCTCTCTCTCTCTCTCTCTCTCTCTCTCTCTCTCTCTCCTCTCTCTCTCTCTCTCTCAGTTCATCCGGTTATTAAACAAAATAAAGATAATGAATCAAAAATGCATGATTTAATTTGTTAATCGGTTTAAGGTTTGTATTTTTTTTTCAATTTTCATTATTTCTAAATCTAGATCTGCTAGATACATGTTAAAGATGAAAAGACTCTCAACTGCCTTTGTTATATCGGGCAGGATATTACTGCTTTGTTTGTCTAGACATAGTTTTGTTCGTTTGTGTATATCTAATTAGAGTCTATTGTTTGTCCAACTTAAGAAAGCCCCTGGAACTAACACAGAATATACAAGATATACACAACAGTTGTGTCGTGTGCCCAGGTGCATGTTTGTGTATATCTAATTAAAGTCTATTGTTTGTCCAACTTAAGAAAACCCCTGGAACTAACACAGAATATACAAGATATACACAACAGGTGTGTCGTGTGCCCAGGTGCACGTCAGGGTTTCTAAAGGCGTTGAATCTTAGTATGTACGAGTATACGATAAGTCTAGTGAATAAAAGTTAATTTACATTTGTAATTCATTTTCAATGTATTATTTCCTAGCTCTGGGTTTCAAAGATGTTACGTACATGTATACAAATTAACGATACATGTATGTAAGAGTAAAATCTTGAGGCTAATTAATTAATGTACCGGTGATCATAAATAGGGGTTGATTATTTAAATATGTGTATAAGGGTAAATATGTCAAATATACCCGGCCTGGCACATCATACAATTGTATGTACAAGTCATTTGCAATTGCCACATGCAGTAAATACGTCACCGGTAATTGGTAATTTTGTTTGTTATAGAATTGATAGTTTATAAATCATGTACATACAATTACATGTAAATATTTAAACATATTGGAACGGCGCCGCGATCATGAAAACCGGGAAATTGCGGGAAATTGAACAAATACCCTAATAGTATCAATGGATTTAATAAAAGAAATGATTTCATTTTCTTTCTTACATTTTTATAGCTATAAATAAGATGAACGTATATCTACTCGGTTTAAATTTATTAACTACATGTAAGAAAGCCTACTATAGTGAACCTAACGGATTCCATTTAGGTATAATATATTTTTGTTCACTGAAGCCAAGTTCCGTATTTCATTCTAAATACATGCATGCATGTAATTTATAAATTAGATATAAGTGATTGTTACAAACTGAATGGTTTGTCAAAATCTTTTCAAGTAAACACATTCAATACAGTGATTCAATATCCACTGATATATAGGATATAAAAACGCTCATATATGTAAGTTGACGTGGCGCAGAGGATGTGTGGTGATGCTAGTAAACTAAGGGTCCCGGGTTCAATTCTCGCCGTGGCCGGTTTTTTTGTGTTTTTTTTTCATTTTTCTTTCTAGAACAAAAACCGTTTTAATACCTTTTCTTTCATAAAGTTAATACATTTTGTTGGAAATTAAGCACAATATTGAATTATTTTTTTTTATGGCTTAAAGGTGCCTTAAAGGTAGCTTAAAGGTGGCTTAAAGGTGGCTTAAAGAAGTTTGGACATTAAGGACCTATAAGTTGTCCTTAAAGGTGGCTTAAAGGTGGCTTAAAGATAGTCTTTAAGCTGCCTTTAAGCCATCTGTACGCTTTCTTTAAGCCACCTTTAAGCAATACATATAGCTTAAAGGTAGCTTAAAGGTGGCTTAAAGATCGTCTTTAAGCTACCTTTAAACACCTTTAAGCTATCTTTAAGGAGGACTTAAAGATGGTCATTCATCTTGTGAAATATTATAAAAAAATTTAAAATGATGACGTCACTTCCGGTTTCAGATATTGACGATTTTGTAAATTTTTAAGGGTCATTTTGTCCACGCATCTCCTCCGAAACTAATCAAGATAAAAGCTTGAAATTTTCAGTGATTGTAAATGAATGTATGTAGATGTACCCCCATGCTTTCAATGATGAAAATTGCTAAAGGCCTCAAAGCTTGCCTGAACCTGAAAATTTGCACCAAATTTTTTCACAAAATTTTTGCACATTTTCTGTGATATCTTTTGATGTAAAAAAATTTATTAAAACATGTAATGCAAAAATTGTTTCAAATTACACGGGCTTTTGTTTGACATCAAGGAATAGGGGCCGGCCTCCCAAATTAGTGGCCAAAAGGGCTGTAAAGTCTTCTTACAATAACTCTTTACTGAATAATAATTTGTTATTAATTGTAGAAGCAAAAATGTTCATTGTTTGGCTGTTTATCTATACAGTACCATACCTAAGTCATATATTACGTAATAAGGGGTTTCAAAGGGCCAGAATTTCAAAATTTCAATCATTAATATATGAAAATGGAGAAATATTTTGAAAATCAGTGTAGAACAAAAGTTGCTTGAAATAATGTTCTGTACAATATGCCACCTTAAATTTTTTTGTTCATGACCCCATTTAGGATATAAAGGGCCGGCCCCTAAAAAACATTTGTAAAGATATCCTAAGAACGGTTAACATTTCGTGAACTCTTGTTGAACAAAATATGTTTATATTTGCAAGACCTTTTATTTGATATCAAGAAAAAGGGGCTGGCCCCTCCAATTAGGGGTCAAGAGGGGTCTTAAATCTTCTTACAAGAACTCTTTACTGAACAATAATTTGTGATTAATTATAGAACCAAAAATGTTCATTGTACAGCTGTTTATCTATACAGTATCATACCTTAGTCAAATATTACGTAATTAGGGGTTTCAAGGGGCCAGATGTTCAAAACTTTGATCATTAATATCTGAAAAAGGAGAACTATTTTTTAAAGCAATGTAGAACACAAGTTGCTCAAAATAATGTTATAAACAATATTATACCATAAATTTTGCTGTTAGTGGCCCCGGTAAAGATATAAAAGGGTCGGCCCCTAAAATACAGTTGTTTAGATATCTCGAAAACGGTTAACCATTCGTGAACATTTGTAGAACAAAATATGTTTATATAAGCGAGACCTTTTATTTGTTATAAAAAAAGGGGCTGACCCCTCAAATTAGGGGCAAGAAGGGCTATTAAGTCTTTTTATAATAAGTCTTTTCTGGCCAACAATTTGATAAAAATCATAAAGCAACAAAAGAGCTTTTATTAAGCTTAATCTAAAACTGAAATCTGTTTTAAAATCGGAAAATGCGTTACAAAAATATTGGGATTTAAAAATTGAGATTTCCGGAAATTTTGATTCCACGTTCTTGGTTAAGAAAATAGTGTTATGTTAAAAGTAAAATTAACTCGTACCTAAAATAATTCGGAAATTGTTAATTCGTACTTGAAGAAATTATTAAGACGTTCTAGAAATTGTAAAGGTTTTTGTTAATTCGTTCTTGAAATCATTCAGACATTGTTAAGTCGTACTAAGAATTATTCGATTTTTTTTAGATACTTTTTTTATTTTCTTTGTAGTTGGTTTTAGAACTCTGCTTCATACAGGAACTTCTATCTTTACTCTCGACACCACCGGAAGACCCACTCGTTGCTTTGCAACGAGCTTTGCTCTAGTTATTCTTTTTTCTTACAAATTTTGTTCGTGCGAGTTCTCAGAAATGGCTCCGCCGATTTTCATAAAACTTTCAGACCTGATAGATATTGATCTAAACCTTATTGGAAATTTGTTATATTGATGACGTCATATCCGTTTTCGAGATATTACCGTTTTAGCGATTTTTTAAGGGTTAGTTTGTCCATGCAACTCCTCCTAAACTATAAAAGATATTAAGTTCAAATTTTCAGGAATGGTAGACAAAAGATTATAGTTGTGTATAATGTCAATTATAACTGTCTCGGTAAAAAGGTGCCGAAGCTCGCCTGGACCTGAAAATTGAGTTTAGAAAAGTGCTGTGATTTTTTCTGGATTTCTTTGTTTATCTCTTTTCTGAAAAAATATTTTGTTAAGACATGTAAAGTAATATAAGTTTCTATTTGCAGGACCTTTCATTTGACATCAAGAAAAAGGGACTGGCTCCTCAAATTAGAAAACTAAAGGGCTCAAAAGTTTTTCATCTGTAGCCCTTTACTGAGATATATTTTGTGAAATGTTATAGAAACAAATATGTTCATCTTACAGTTATGTATCCAAACAATGTTATGATTTTATAATGTGTTACGTAAGTAGGGGTTTTTAGGGGCCAAAAGTCCAAAATTTCGATCACCCATATCTCAGAAAGGAAGAAGATTTTGAAATGCAGTATAGAAGGAAAGATTCTCAAAGTGATGTCCTGAGAAATATGCAACCTTCAAAATTTCGTTAAACGGCCCCTAAAAGGAGATAAGTGATCGGCCCCTAAAATCTTCTTTCTCAAATATCTCAAGAACGGTAACAAATTCCATACACTGATTCAACAAAATGTGTCTAGAATTAAATGGCCTCTCATTTGATATCAAGAAAAAGGGGCTGGCCCCTCAAATTAGGGGACCAAAGGGCTCGAAAGTCTCTCACCTGTATCCCTTTACCAAGAGATATTTTGTGAAATGTTATAGAAGCAAATATGTTTATCTTGCAGTTATCCAAGCAATGAAATGATTTTATCATGATTTTATTATGTGTTACAGTACCCTCAACGTTATTTTTTACAATTTTATCCTATCGTATCGTGTATCAATCCTATCGTATCGTGCGTGAATACTGTTCTATCATGCGTTAATTCTATCCTATCGTGCGTGTATACTGTTCTATCGTGCGTTAATCCTATCCTATCGTGCGTTAATCCTATCAGGTTTGTCGTTTAATTTCAACAATACTTCCGTTTATCCTATCGTGTTAATCGTTTCGTGCCTTTTCATAAGCAAGTAAATTTATTACTAAGTTGCAACTCGTTCGGTGCGCCGTATACGAATATTTATCGAACAAGAATTGTAAAATCCTATCCAACATTCCGTCAGGATACTAATTTTTAAATTTTTGTAGATCAAAATTAACCAATATTATATGTAAATCATATCTGTTAACATTGAAAATGAAAAACGAAGTTCTTAGGAACAAGGTAACATATTTACCTGTATATCGAATATATTAAATCGTACGCAGAGTGTATACCCGCGTAAACATTAACTTTTATACAATATAATTTTGTTGCATCATATTTTACAGAAACAAAACTATTTATGATATAATTAATATTTAATTTAAATCCGAGTTGTGTTTTGAAACCGTTATTTTCCGTGTGATATTTGATTTCAGGCTGAAATGTTCTCGGCAATCAGCTAAGGTGTGTGGTATTGAAAACAATGTTAACAAATCATACGCGGAATGTGTATCTGCGTAAATAATTATTTAACTTTTCTGTAATAATTCGTTTTTAATGCATCATTTTTTTTTTTATACAGAAAGAAATGTTCTTATGATAGATTTCATATTTACTTTATACAAGAGTTGGATTTATATAATTAAACCCGCTTTTTTCCGAGTGATTGAATCTCGGGCTGAAATATTCGCGGCGATCGGCTAGGGTGTTCGGTAATGAAAACAATTTTAACAATACAGAAAATTTATTGATCATAAAAACTCATAATTTTAGTTTAAAAAAACATTATTGGTAATTTTTATACATTCTATAAATGATGCAGCGATGATTAACAACTCGGCAATTGTTACTAAAAAGAAATTCCACGTAAATCTTTATTTGTACATGTTCTCTCTGAAATTCTGCCATTTTCAGTTTGTTCGTAAATATCGCTTAAAGCGATCATACGTTTATCATGAACATCGTTTATCCTTTCCTATCGTGTATCAATCCTATCATATCGTGCGTGTATACTGTTCTATCGTGCGTTAATCCTATCCTTTCGTGCGTGTATACTGTTCTATCGTGCGTTAATGCTATCCTATCGTGCGTGAATCCTATCCTATCGTTTATCTTGTAAAAAATAACGTTGCGGGTACTGTACGTAATTAGGGGTTTTTAGGGGCCAAAAGTCCAAAATTTCGATCACCCATATCTCAGAAAGGAAGAATATTTTGAAATGCAGTATAGAAGGAAAGATGCTCAAAGTGATGTCTTTAGTAATATGCAACCTTCAAAATTTCGTAAACGGTCCCTAAAAGGAGATAAGGGATCAGCCCCTAAAACCTTCTTTCTCAGATATCTCCAGAACGGTAACGATTTTCTAAACACTTGTTGAACAAACATTGTTAAGAATTAAATGACCTTTCATTTAATATCAAGAAAAAGGGGCTGGCCTCTCAAATAAGGGGACCAAACGGCTCTAAAGTCTTTAATATGTAGCCCTTTACTGAGAGATATTTTGTGAAAGGTTATAGAAGCAAATATGTTTATCTCACAGTTATGTATCAAAGCAATGTAATGATTTTATTATGTGTTACGTAATTAAAGGTTTTTAGGGGCCAATAGTCCAACATTTTGATCACCCATATCTTAGACAGGAAAAAAATTTTGTAATGCAATGCAGAAGAGAAGTTGTTTAAAATGATGTTCTTAACAATGTGAAACCTTCAAAATTATGTTAAACGGCCCCTTTAAAGAGATAAGGGATCGGCCCCTAAAACCTTCATTCTCATATATTTCCAGAATATTTCATTCATATGTCAGACAGGAAAAATATTTTAAAATGCAGTAAAAAAGAAAAGTTGTTCAAAATGATGTTCTTAACAATATGCAACCTTCAAATTTTCGTTAAACGGCCACTATAAGGAGATAAGGGATCGGCCCCTAAAACCCTCTTTCTCATATATCTCCAGTACGGTAACGAATTTTTAAACACTTGTTGACAAAATGTGTTCAGAATGAAATGTCCTTTCATTTGATTCCAAGAAAAAGGGGCTGGCTCCTTAAATTAGTTGATCAAAGGGCTTTAAAAATGTTTATCTATAGCCCTTTAATGAGAGCCATCTTGTGAAAGGTTATTAAAGCTAGATTAGGTATCATACATTAATATATCCTAACAATATAATGATTTGCTCTTGCGTTACTCAATTAGGGTTTTTAGGGACCAGATGTGAACAAGTTTAATCTTTTCAATCTTAATTGGAAGAAATGCAGGTATTTTAAAAAGCAATGTAATAGAACTTTTAAAAAAGCTATACATTAAAGCATTAGTACTTCACTCTTTTTTCCATATCATGTTTTGTTGTCGAAAGTCAAAGTCGATGATGGCATATTTTCTTCTAAAAATCGGACGGAAGACCTCCTCGTTGCTCGCAACGAGATCGTGTCTAGTTATAATTTTTTTTCCTGACTTTTTTCGAACGCTATTTCTCGTGAACTACTCGGCCGATTTGCATGAAATTTTGAGGACGTATTGAGCATCAGACGTACTTCATATTATTAAATTTCTAGCTGATGACGTCACTTCCGGTTCGAGATTTTGAGGATTTAGTGAATTGTTAAGGTCCATTTTGTCCACGTAACTTCTCAAAAAGTAATTACGATGGACACGTGAAACTTTCAGGGATAGTAAATGAATGTCTGTAGATAGTCCTATTTATTTGATTTTTTAAAAAATGCGCTAAGGCAGCGAAGCTCGGCCGAGCTCAAAAATTGGCACCAATTTTTCTCACGAATTTTTCGCACATTTTCAGCCCTAGCTTTTAATGTGTAAATATTTTGTTTAGGCATGTAATGCAAAAGTTGTTCAAATTAACTAGGACTTTCGTTTGATTTTAAGGAAAAGGGGCTGCCCCCTAAAATTAGGGGCCAAGAGGGCTCTAAAGTATTTTTGCAATAACTATTTACTGAAAAATAATTTGTTATCAATTATAGAAGCAAAAATGTTCATTGTACATCTGTTTATGTATACAAAAGCATACCTAAGTAAAATGTTACGTAATAAGGGGTTTCAAGGGGCCAGAAGTCAAAAACTTTGATCTTTAATGTCTAGAAAAGGAGAAATATTTTGATAAAAATTATAGAACAAAAAATGCTTAGAATAATGTTCTTAACCATATGCTACCTAAGTACTTTTTGTTGGTGGCCCCAGTAAGGATTTTAAGGGTCGGCCCTTAAAACACATTTGTTAAGATATTTTAAGAGCAGTCAACAATTTCTAAACACTTGATGAACAAAATGTGTTTTTATTTACAAGACCTTTTATTTGATATCAAGAAATAAGGGCTGGCCCCTTAAATAAGGGACCAAGAGGGTTCTAAAGTCTTTTAATTATAACTTTTTACTGAAAAATAATTTGTTATTAAATAATAAAAGCAAAAATGTTCATTGTACAGTTGTGTATCTATACGGTACCATAATTATATAAGTCATGTGTTACGTAATTAGGGGTTTCAAGGGGCCAGATTTCCAAAACTTTGATTATTAATATCTAGATAAGGAGAAATATTTTGAAAAGCAATGTAGAAGAAAAGTTGCTCAAAATAATGTTTTTAACGATATGGGATCTAAAAAAATTTTGTTGGTGGCCCTGGTAAGAAGTTTAAGGGTCGGCCCCTAAAACACAGTTGTTCGGATATCTCTAGAACGGTTAACAATTCGTGAATACTTGTTGAACAAAATATGTTTATATTTACGATACCTTTCATTTGATATCAAAAAGGGACTGATCCCTAAATTAGGGGCCAAAAGGGCTACAAAGTCTTTTTATTCTAACTTATGTTTTAGCGATAGTATGTTTTTAATCATAAAGCAGACAAGAAGAGCTTATTATTTATAATTTAAAATTGAAACCCGGTCTAAAATCGGACAATGTTTTACAGAGATATAGGTGGTTTAAATATTGATTTTTCCGAAAGTTTTGATTACATTTTTTTGGTTAAGAAAATAGTTTAATGTTAAGAGTTTAATTAACTCATATCTAAAATTATTCAAATATTGTTAAATCGTACTTTTACACATTCGGATTTGTATTTGCTAAGTCGTGCTTGAAATCGATAGGGTTTGTTAATTCGTACTTATAATCATTTGGATTTTGTTAACTCATACCAAGAATAATTCGATTTTTTTTCTTTTTGTCGTAGTTACTTATATTTATTGGTGTTAGAACTCTGCTTCTTACAGGAACTTCTAGCTTTAATTTCAACATTATCGGAAGACCCACTCGTTGCTTTTCAACGAGCTTTGCTCAAGTTTTATATAATTATTATACCACATGAAATTGTATTATATGATATTGTAGTAGATTTTATTGTATCATAATATAACAATATGTAAAATATGATATTGTATTATATAATATTTAACTTTATCACATAATATTGTATCATTTGATATGATACTATGTTGTATCATATGTTTATCTATATTGTATAATATAATACAATAGTATATTATGTTTCATATATGATACATTTTCACACAACAAAATATCATATTATATAGTACAATATAATATAATATTTTACAATATTATGATGTTCAATGTTATATGATATTGTATCATATAATACTATATTGTATTTTATATTCTTATTTTGTATTATGTGATCAAATACGATTATGTATAACACAATACAATTTCATATAATATGTTACAATATCATATCGCATCATTGTTTATTACAGTTTTTTATTGTGTTTTATGATATTTATTTTAAGTATGAAAGGATTCAATATTGTATTTTATATTTTTGTATTGATAAACATTGAATCTTATAATACCGTATGGAATGAACATATGACTATCATACAATTTTTTAACCGATGATATTCGATATTTTGTCAAAACAGTATCCATAAATATCCAAGATCATAAAGTATAATATAATATGATAAAGGTGGTCTCATAAGGGTGATGCCTCGTCTCGGTGAGCTTTGTAATCTGTGATTACCTATGTTTTTCTTTCAAAGCGTTCCATGTTTAAACAATATCTGAGAAATCAAAGTTTTTATACACAGGTTGTAAATAAAAATATTTTTAATTCAACATTTTACAGCAAATTCAAGTTTTGGTCACTAATATATATCTACAAATTTCCTTTTAACTGGCTTATATTCTACACTTATTCACCATGAATTAGATACTTAGGAGTTCTATATTGTAAAGTAATAATAGTTACCCTTATCCTAAATACGTTAAAGCTTAGAGTTCCTGGCTACAATTGAGGTGGAAAATATGTTTTCGTTATATTCCAGTTAAAGATATTACAATATTTGAAGCTATCTAAATGTAGACGATTGAAAATATTTTTATATACGCATATATAATATCGTAATGAAAAAAAACAAACGTATGTAAATAGACATAGTCCGTGACAAAGTTTTACCTAAGTGATAATGGCTACTCAAAAAACTCAACACATCAACAGTAAAGCAAAACGATATTTATGGAAATTAAAAAACAATCAGTTTGTCGTGGAGATTTGGATGCGTGTAGCTATTGAACGCTTTATATTTTTTCGTTTTACAAAGTGAATTTAAGGAGGGACATGATTAATTACTCTTACCCAATGCCCCCTAGAATATGCCTTATAAAATGTGATCAAAATCTGAATCATAAACATAAACTGCATTTACTGCAGTATTGCATATTGTCTCGAGTATGACGTCACTGTTCTTGTTTTGACTTTTGAATTTACTGCCAAAGTGAAATGTGAGAACACTATTATTCAAACGTTTAGTATTGAATTTAATTTTTGAAAGTGGGATTGTTTCAAATCTTATGATTTTTAAGAATATAATTCTGCTTTTTTTAAAGCCAGAACAGTGAACCTAAGACAAATTAAATATGAAATTAGTTTGAATACTGGCATTCATTATTCGTTCTTTGCAAAGATATCACCTAAACCCTTTCTTTGTCATAGAAATCAAACATAATTACATACGTTTGATTCCATTTCATTTTTACTTTAATTTCATATTGAAATATTAAAAATCAACAACGGTGAAATTGAGAATGAGTTAAAATATTGCAAAATTACACCTTGTTCATTTTATTTACAATTTTAAAGTGCAATTAACGTGCATATTTTCCTAGGCGCAGCAAATTATCTTGGACAAGTGGCATTTACCTTATACAATATCTACATATACTACATGTATATAACCATTTTGGTATATAATATGTTTAAAATTTACAAAATATGTAATCAATAAACAAAATATTGATTAATATTCATTATTATATTAAAGATATAAAACAGCTGGAATATGTAAAAAAGAAGCACAAACTGTTCTTCAAATCCATGCTACATGTAATATTCAAGCAGTCGCGTCGGTCAACTGTAATCCATTCCCATTAAAAAAATGTTTCTTTATCAGCGTTTCTTTTTTCTGCTCTCGGGATTTTTGGGCAAATCTGTTTAATTTTTGACCATAGATATAAAATTTTTGACGTTAGCCATGGGAACTGTAACTTCGTTATCGACAAAATATGCAACATAGTCTCGTGCCTGTGAAACAACATCGCAATAAATTGCAATGCCAATAGTATGGTAAAAACCACAAGAAAAGAAAATCCTAGGGGTTCAATTAGCATTGGTGGACCTGTTGGTATTTTGACGTTGATAATGTATTTTGCCTCATTCATGACTATCATGAAAGCTAACCATAAAACATTCAGGAAAAAGAACATGAAAGCTACTTTATTTCGCAATTTGGTCATCATTTCTATTTTCTTCTTCTTTTGTGTCTCATTTTTTCCCGAAATTGTTAAACGCTCTTCAATTAATTTTTTCCAGTAAATGTTCTCATCTGTATCTGCTAGTTTATCATTTGAATGTTTGCCCCTTTCTTTAGAGCTTGTTTCGTTGTTTTGTACAGTGTGCCCCAAAGTCGCTTTATTCTCTCTTGTCCCCCACGATATAATGTGTAAATTACAAATAGCGTATATGACAAGGAATAAATATCCTGCCGGGATGCAAATGAAATAAAAGAAACCACATAATAAATCGCCAAACCCATAGGGATGGAGAAGTCCCGTTATTATAAACGTTCCTGCCAAAATATAGAAAAACACGCCCGATGGAGTGTACCATCCTTCATTAGCGACTGATACAAGAGTTCCCACAAACACCGTAATCATGAGAAGAGCATATATAGCACTAAGAACCATGGCCCACTTTAGTTGTGTGTCTGCTTTTGCTTTCAGACAAATGGTAATGAACAGTATTGTCGGTGCAAATGTAAGAAAGTATGATAACCAATGGGCGATTCTGAATACCGATGTGATGGCTGACTCTAATGCTAATAAAACTGTAGAAGGACCTAACAATGTAGAAATGAATAGAACTGCTAAATACCAAATATAAAGGCGTGAGATGTATCTGTTTTCTTTTATAGTTTTTTTATAATTCAAGAGGAGATCGGTCATATTAGCCAGTGTAGATGGTATCCACCGTCTTCGTTGATTACAAAATTCGAAAAACCCTTCTGGAGCATATGTCATTGCTTCTGCTGCAGCACAATACTCGATTTTGTAGCCTTGTTGAAGCAAAAGAGTGCAAAGCCAGCGATCTTCACCTGAAAAACAAAAGCCCATTAATTTTACTCTTACACATAAAAATGGAAATAAAATAATTTCAAAACAATCGCATGTCAAATATTTTACATTTTGTTACAAAACTGAAGTATTGTTACTGTAGGATTGAATATTATTTGTAACTTAATACAGTGACCATATTGAAAAGGGTTAGTCAATTAAAAACATAACGTCATTAGATATATGAACACGACTTTTAAAACGACTATCTATACAGCCCTTGTACAGAAATATGTATGTAGTAAGAACAATATGGTCCGGTGTCACAAAAAATTGAAGCTTTGAGGACAACACTCTTAAACATTTCTAATAAGGAAGCTGATATGCTTTTTGCGCAACTCTTCAGGGCTATACGATTTCCTAAGCTACCAAAAAAAAAATATGTGGTTCTTTTTAGGGGACATTTCAATAAAGAAGTTCACTTACTATATGAATAGGATATATATATATATATATATATATATATATATATATATATATATATATATATATATATATATATATATATATATATATATATATATATATATATATATATATATATATATATATATATATATATATATATACACACACATGATTACAGTTTTGAAATATAAGCTTTATTTGGGCTAGGGTAAGAAAACATGATAGAGGGCGAGACTTGCCGAGCCCTCTTCACGTTATCGATCCGAGTCCAAACACCGCTTATATTGCAAGACAGTTATAATGTATTTTGTTTATCTTGCAACATAAAGTCACCTTTTGGGCATCAAACGAGCTTCATTCGACAAATTTCGATAAAATGTCTATAGTGGAAACCTAAAAGAAGCAAGAAAGATGACGTCACAATGCATTTGAACGTTGGTTGAATGCACGAGGCTATGTTTGGGCATTGACCGAATAAAGTTTATTGGGTTACCTTTATTCTATCTATCTATCTATCTATCTATCTATCTATCTATCTATCTATCTATCTATCTATACCATTATCGCGGGGTTTTTTTAGATAATGAATTATGAAGAAAGAAAATGTAGAGGAAAAATAGAATACTTAGATTGTGGGCCATCCGTTCGATGTATGATCAGATGATGTAGGATTTTGACTGAATTTTGACTCTGAAATCATTTTCTCTCGATTTAAACGAGTCTTCATTTATTAAAAATTTTTAAACACTATCCACTCAATTTGAAAAAAAAAAGCATATCATTAGCCGCAGAATTGTAAGCGCAAACAACTGTCATTTTTACTTTTTTTAATCAGTCTGAGGCCATGTTAACACTATTCAAATTGTTTAAAAAAATCAATTCTAGATTTGATCCGATCAATTCGAAATAAATGTAACAAAGCACGGAATTGCCACAGGTGCTCAAGGACAGGATCGACCCCCCCCCCTCCCCCCAGTATATAGCTAGATCCCCGGGACTTTAATTTTCTTTTTTTATTAAATTATCCTTTTATGACATATTTCTAATCTAATTTATTCATCCATTGCCCAAAATTACATAAAACAAACATTTTAAAAAATCAGACCCTCTGTACATATAATACAAGAAGCATGAGAAGGTTGCTAACTTCGTTCATCTAGAACCAACGGAAGTAAGGGTTTATCGCAAGGAAGATAACTCGTAATATATTTTTTTTTAATTTTCTCTTTTATGTCTTCCATTGTAATACACTCAGTATGAGTGCCTTCTTTTAGATTTTCCAGTACCTAAAACGAAAAAAAAATTTCAGTTCTTCGCGGCTTGATTAGAATTCATACTTCTAATGAATTGTACTTTTTTTCGATTTTGCCATGCCATTTCGTAAATCTCTCGGAGTTATCTTCCTTGCGATAAACCCTCACTTCCGTTGGTTCTAGAAGGATCGGTTCAAAACTTGCAACTTGTCAGTGAAAATTGTCCTATTTGCCTAATAAATGTATTTACACGGGCATGGCTTGCAGATATTCAGTGAAGGGAATTATCGGGCTACGACATGAGGTCACCCTTTTTACTGGTAGATGTAGTTTGATAGTACATTTCAACAAATATTCATCGCCAGTGCCTCTCGACTGGCAGACGAAGTTAGCAATCTTCTTGCATTACATGTACAGAGGGTCTGATTTTTTAAAGAAATGTTTGTTTTATGTAATTTTGGACAAAGGATGAATAAATTAGATTAGAAATATATCATAAAAGGATAATTAAATAAAAAAAAGAAAATTAAAGTCCCGGGGGTCTATATACTGGGAGGGGGGGGGGGGTCGATCTTGTTCTCAAGCATCTGTGGGAATTGCAAGGGAATCGCATACATGTATTTCATGTTTTAAAATCGACCCGAGGTCATTGTAATAGGACTTATGCGAGTTTAAATAAAAAAATTCCAATCAATTTAAAAAAAAATATCTTCAAACGCAGAATTGCAAGATGATTACAGAGATTGTATTTTAAACTTGGTCTCAGGTCTTTTTTTACGATTAATTCATGAGTTTAGAAATATTTGAATTTGATTTTCATCCAGCCAATTCTAGAAAGAGGTCGACCGATGCAGATATACAAGAGCCATTTAAGATTTAAAATCGGTTTGATGTCATTTAAGTACTTTTTAAAGGAGTTTAAAAATTGTTAAAAAAAATAAAACTGTGTTTAAAAGTTGAAACTGTTGTTTCCGATACATCGATCTATCGTATATATAGATGAATGTCCGTCTACCAGACTGAAGATAACTATCACTTACATGTCTTTTAGATGTATTCCTTACAAACTTTAGAAGATACCCGTGAAATTATGAAATATAAAAAAAAATGACAAAGTTGGGGTGTCTCAGCTAATTGAATCCTTGTTGATGTCGCAAAAGCCTTCTAGTTCTTGTAATAGGTATATTTTAAAAGAGTCTGCTTCTAATCCCTTTTTTATGATCAAAATTGAAGGAATTTGAATCATTAAAAAGGATCAAGCCCCCCCCCCCCCCCCCGAAACCACCTCTTGGTATTCCTACAGCCAAAAACTGAGGAACGGAAATGTAACTATACGTCATTTACACTGCTATTTGTTTGATGTACATTTCAAAGATAGGAAATATATTCGTCCACATTTTACCCCTATATCAATAAGAACTGTTAAAAATACCAAGGTTCGGATGAGCTGATTTTCAGGCACAAGTGGTCCTATATCGCTAGCTTATAACAAGCAACCATATATTTTCATTAAAGTTGACTTTTTTGATATATTTTTTTAAGGTGAAGGGATCTTCATTAAATTGTACCTGACCATTTTTAAAACTGCATTTTAAAATAAGCGTCTACTACACATAATTTTATAGCAAATGTTTAAACTAACCAGATGTTAGATTTTCTTAAAATCAGACCAATTTACTAGAGTTGGTAAACAATTAAGAGATTTGCTACTGAGTATATATACAAAAGAACAAAATCAGCATCCATAATTGTACAGAATTGAAGCGTAAAGTCGGATGGATTGATACATGCTTGACGTTAGAGATATACGATGTAAAGTATTTTTTAGACAGGCAGAACATGCGTCAAAACCAAAGTTATATTATAATGTTTAAAAACAATTCGGTGAAGATGGAGTTTAAAAAAATTGTAGAATATATTGTGTTTATCTGCATTTAAAACAAGCAACTATATAAAACATGATTGGTCAATCTCTTTATTTTACCCGAAACTTATTTATTTACATTTGTTAATATGTTTTCTTATATGACCTATATAATAGCGAAACGCTCATTTTGTTTAGAACGTTTCAATGGCGTTACAGTGCACGCGCTTATCGCTTGACAGTTGCATTATTGTAACAAATAAAGCAATGCCATTTTATCAATTCTGAACAATTGGTATTTTCAAAACGTACATATAAGTAATAAACAGCAATGTTAAACAATTTGAGTTTGGTTGGTACGTGATCAAATACTCATAAAATTTGGTCACGTGACCAACTAAGTTCAGGCTTCGGGGCCACCAACACTAAGATTTTCTCAAATCTGAGATTTCTCAGAATTTTTTAGTTTTTCTCACAAAACTGTGCCACCAAATAATTTTTTTCTCAAACTCAGACTTGACTGAGTTTTTTCTCAAATGAGATTTTTCTTAAACGTGCGTGCCACCAATGTTTTTTCTGACTCAAATGAGAAAAAAATTTGAGATTTCTCAGAAAATCTTGAGATTGGTATACAGTAACCTCAAATAAAATCTCACGTGAATTCACTCATCAAAAATGGCCGTCAGACGACGTCTGCAACGTCAACGTCGCCGTCGCAATAGAGTTCCGAGACGTTTCAACGATCGTTCCAATCCCCTAGAGACCCTCAATGAAGCTGAGGTATTCGAAAGGTATCGATTAGTCCCAGAAACTATTATGTTACTTGTTAATTTAATGCAAGACCGGTTAACATACCACAGCCATCGTAACAACCCTCTTACCCCTCTGTATCAAGTTTTAGTAGCGCTACGCTATTTCGCTACGGGGTCGTTTTATATTACCATTGGGGACACGCTGTTAGTATCCAAGAGTTCTGCAGGGAGAGCCGTACGTCAGGTGACCGACCTTCTTTGTCATCATGTCAAGGAATTTATTCGTCTGCCTGGCAGAGATGAGATTTCTGGCATCAAAAACAACTTCCATAAACTTGCAGGTAAATACAGCGTCTGCATTTTGTTGACCTTCACCCAATAAATAATGAATCCTGAACCCGATCACACATAGACCTATTGCAAATGTTTTACCGGTATATAACGGTACTTCTTTACTTACAGTACACATTTGTATAACACTGCTCATACAAAAGTTTTTGAGATATAAAGCAAAAAAGAAGTCAGAAGGAAAAACAAGAATAATAATAATAACTAGACACGATCTCGTTGCGAGCAACGAGGAGGTCTTCCGTCCGTTTTGTAGAATAAGGAATGACCTTATTCTTGATCTTCGTCAACGAAACTTATCCAAAAAAGGAGGCGGAATCTATGAGTGTAATGTGTGAAAGAATATCTATCCCTTTGGTGTTCCTTATTTGAGGGATCAGCTCCTTTTCATTCATTTTAGTTAAAAGGTATTTTTGTGTACCGCTAATAAGTGTTTGGAATTTGGTTACCGTTTTTGAGATATCTGGGAAAAATCGTTTTGATATCCGGTCCTAAAACTCCTTTTAGGGTCCAGATAACAAATAATATATGGTTGTAGATTGTAAAGCAAATTATTTTGAGCATCTTTTGTTAAATACTGCTTTCCAGAAATTTCCTCTATTTCGAGATATTGAAGATCAAAGTGTTGGCCTTCTGGCCCCTTAAAATCCCTAATGACGTAACATAGGAGTAAATGATTGCCATGTGTAGGTGGATAACGTTAAAATGAACATAATTGCTTATATAATGTATCACAAAATATTTCACAGTGAAAATTTATCATTAAAAGACTTTAGAGCCCCCTCAGCCCCTTATTTGAAGGGCCAGCCCCTTTTTCTTGTCAATTCAAACACATTTTGTTCAACAAGTGTTTACAAATGTTGTACCGTTCTCGAGACATCTTGAGAGGATCGTTTTAGGGGCCGACCCTGTAACTCCTTTTAGGGACCACATAACAAAGAAATTATGGTTGCAAATTGTTAAGCTCAATATTTTCAGCATCTTTTGTTCAATATTGCTGTTCAAAATTTTCCTCTATTTTGAAATATTGAGCATCAAAGTTTTCGACTTCTGGCCCCTCAAAATCCCTAATTACGTAACATAGGAGTAAATGATTACCATGTATAGGTAAATAACCTTAGAATGAACATAATTGACTCTATAACGTATCACAAAATATTTCACGGTAAAAAGTTATCATTAAAAGACTTTAGTGCCCCCTCAGCCTTTATTTGAAGGGCCAGCCCCTTTTTCGTGATTTCAAATGAAAGCTCTAATCAATTCAAACACCTTTTGTTCAAAAAGTGTACAAATTTTGTACCAGTTTTGAGATATCTTGAGAGGGTCGTTTTAGGGGCCAACCCTGTAACTCCTTTTAGGGACCGCATAACAAAGAAATTATGGTTGCAGCATGTTAAGCTCAATATTTTGAGCATGTTTTGTTCAATATTGCTTTTTAAAATTGTTCTCCATTTTGTGATATTGAAGATCAAATTTTTAAACTTCTGGCCCCTTAAAATCCCTAATTACGTAACATAGGAGTAAATGATTGCCATGTGTAGGTGGATAACGTTAGAATGAATATAATTGCTTCTATAATGTATCACAAAATATTTCACAGTGAAAAGTTATCATTAAAGTAAATCCACCCTCCTGTGACGTCATACATTTTACATAAACCATGAATTCATTAAAATTCTTGCAAGTAGATTTGTAATTTCTATGTTATCATAGGTGCACATCAAAAACTCAAATCTTTGTTTACTTGGAGATATTTAATAAGCGTTTTTCATCCTAATATTCGACATAATTCAATAATGACAAAGGGAAATAAGTCTTTTCTACTTTTCTCTAAGTGATATATCTAAATGCTATAATTTTTCTAATGTAAACAATTTTTTTCTTTTTTTTAAAATTAATTTTAGTTTTCTGGCATAGTAAGCAATAAAATTTAAATAATCAAACAAGTATCCATCCACTTGAATTTAATTTTTAAACAAAAAAAAGAGTGATTTTCAGATGATAATTTCAGCCTTTGTTTTTTATTACCTTACATCATAAATAGTATGGATACATATATATTTAATGTATTTTTTGATGAAATTCAAGTCCAATAAGTTAAAAAAAAGTTAAGTTTTTAACTTTGAACCCATGGTTTTATAGGTACGGAGTTACCTTAAAAGACGTTAGAGCCCCCTCAGCCCCTTATTTGAAGGGCCAGCCCCTTTTTCTTGTCAATTCAAACACATTTTGTTCAACAAGTGTTTACAAATGTTGTACCGTTCTCGAGATATCTCGAGAGGATCGTTTTAGGGGCCGACCCTGTAACTCCTTTTAGGGAGCACATAACAAAGAAATTATTGTTGCAAATTATTAAGCTCAATATTTTCAGCATCTTTTGTTCAATATTGCTGTTCAAAATTTTCCTCTATTTTGAAATATTGAGCATCAAAGTTTTCGACTTCTGGCCCCTCAAAATCCGTAATTACGTAACATAGGAGTAAATGATTACCATGTATAGGTAAATAACCTTAGAATGAACATAATTGACTCTATAACGTATCACAAAATATTTCACGGTAAAAAGTTATCATTAAAAGACTTTAGTGCCCCCTCAGCCCCTTATTTGAAGGGCCAGCCCCTTTTTCGTGATTTCAAATGAAAGCTCTAATCAATTCAAACACCTTTTGTTCAAAAAGTGTTTACAAATTTTGTACCGTTTTTGAGACATCTTGAGAGGGTCGTTTTAGGGATCGACCCTGTAACTCCTTTTAGGGACCGCATAACAAAGAAATTATGGTTGCAGATTGTTAAGCTCAATATTTTGAGCATCTTTTGCTCAATATTGCTTTTCGAAATTGTTCTCCATTTTGAGATATTGAAGATCAAATTTTTAAACTTCTGGCCCCTTAAAATCCCTAATTACGTAACATAGGAGTAAATGATTGCCATGTGTAGGTGGATAACATTAGAATGAACATAATTGCTTCTATAATGTATCACAAAATATTTCACAGTGAAAAGTTATCATTAAAAGACTTTAAAGCCCTCTCAGTCCTTTAGTTGAAGGGCCAGCCCCTTTTTCTTGATGTCACATAAAAGCTCTTGACTTTTTAAAGATTTTTTGTTCTACATTTATAACAAAATACAATCGAGGAAAGAGATATTGAAAGAAAACCACGAAAAATCACGACGCTTTTTTAAATGTTATTTTCGAGCTCGGGGGAGCTTCGGCGCTTTTGGTCACAGGAAAATATATATACCACATGTCAGATCTACAACCTTTTGTCTACAATCCCTGAAATTTTGAACTCAATATCTTAAATCGTTTAGGAGTTTACTCCTGGACAAGCCGACCCTCTGAAAATCGTTAAATTGTAAATAACTCAAAACCGGAAGTGACGTCATCATTAAAAAAATTTCCAATAAGGTTCAAATCATTATCTATCAGACCTGAAAGTTTCATGTAAATCAGTGAAGTAGTTTTAGAGAAATCGCGTACACAAAATTGGTTGGAAAAAAAAAGAAAAATAATAATAATAGGGAAAAAGAAACCGAACGAAAACAATAAGGTATTCTTTTGGAAAACGGAAGACCTTAATAAAAAAACCAATAGAATAACAAGAGGGTCTTCCGTTTTCAACGGAAGACCCTAAAAAAACAATAGAATAACAAGAGGGTCTTCCGTTGAAAACGGAAGACTCTAATAAGAAATTTGAAAAATTTCAGAATAATAGTAAGGTTTTCCGCTTCCAGCGGAAAACCTTAACTATAGTACGTCACTTGAGTTACACCCTTTTGAAGATGAATGAACTAGACCAATTGATCGAAAATCGGAGCACATGCATATGTGTACATGTACCGTAATAGGCAATGTGTAACAACTTGTTCCGTTGACACCTCTGCCTCACACCGTTCAAATATGGTAATCTATTTTTAAAGTTTTTAAATCAGGATTACATCATTTACACACGTAGGTGGTGAACAACCCTTTTACTTAAAAACTCTTTCTCACTGTTGCTTAATACATCTTATATAACATTTTCATCAATTGTAAATGTTAGTGTTGACACATTAAATATGCGTTGGTTTATCTTTTTACGAAAATTCTTGATATTGCTTGCTCCCATTGCCTGTGTAATGAAGAATAATGACCCCCGTAGAATAATGACCGGGGGTCATTTTTAGACGTAGAATAATGACCCCCCCCCCCCTAGCTGAAGAATAATTGGATATTTCTGAAGAAAAAAGACTCAGGGGTTCTTTTTCTTCATGTTAAACATGAAGAAAAATGACCCCCATAGAAAAATGATCCCCCCCCCTAAACATGAATAGAAATTGGTTACACCGTATCCAAGATATGACTTTGACATTTACTTAATTTTTCACTCTGTTCAATTGCTTTTGGAGTTATAAACACCGAATTTGTAAATAAATCGCTTTAGATAGTTTTTCATATCCGTAGCAGGCATACACAAAACACTCATATATTGCCGCAAATTGATTGTTAACAGTTACGTCACTTCTCTCATCGACATACGGCGGGAAATGACGCAAATAAAGACAGATTCATACACAATCTGGATATTGTGTGATAATTAACGAACAATAATCATGAAAGAATAATTGTTGCAATAATATAAGCAATATTCACTGGTGAATGAATTGTCAATCTTAGAATGATACATGTATATATCTTTATGGAAAAAGACTAAGGGGACAAGTAACGTAGGAATATGAATTCTTCTTATTTAGATTTCTTAAGGAAAGTGGTTTTTAAAAAAATCATTTTGGGTTAGTTTTGTTTTCTTCAATGTGATACATGAACATCAATATTCTAAACATTTGTTGTAATGTTGTATTTGTGATCATGAATAGACTTTATTCTTTTAGAGCAAATGTGTGAAGAGTACCTGACTATAGTAAATTCAAATATACATAATAAACACTGATGATTATAATAAGAAAATATTGTTTCTAAAAGCGTTGATAAGAGGATAGGGCCCATGTTAGGGGATTTATATCCCCCTTGATTTTGATCACACGATCTTTATTGTATTCAAAGTAACCAATGCTCATACAAACTATTGTTGCATTAATCATCTTGATATTAACTAAACTTACTAAAGTATGCCGACGATAAAGTAAAATATATTTTCTCAGTACTTTGACGATTTTCCTTATTGGCTGTTAACCTCTACTGGCGCAATGGCTGCTCTCAGTGCCTTCTAACTTCAGCTTGGTTATAATGCCTAACAGTGGAGTAAACTTTTCATAATTTTGGTTTCATCATTAATTCCGCGTGAATAGTGGAAATCCTCAATGCAAGTATAATTCATGAACAATAGGAAGAATATAAAAGATGCGACGGCGAAGCGCGAAGATGCGAAGACGAAAGTGCCAAGTTGCGAAGGCGAAGAAGTGATACTACTATCGCTTCTTTGCCTTTGCAACTTCGCACTCTCGCCTTCGAATCTTCGCGCTTTCGCCTTTTTAGCTCACTGAGACGAAGTCAAGGGGAGCTTATGCTATACTCCCGACATTGGTGTCCGGAGCTGTTTAAAGTTTTTGGTGTAGGTCCTGTATCTAAGCTACTACTACTTCACCTAACCTGAATGGATGGTGAGTCTTATGATACAGATGCACCTGACAGGCATGAATGCTAAATCAGAACCATAGGTTGGGGATGCTTGAGGAGGTCAAGGTTTTAATTGCTGGTGCCCTCTGATGATGATATCTTAGTTATAACTGGTCCTAACTTCACCAAACATTCATGGATGGTGCCTCTTATGATACTGATACACCTGACAGGCTTGGATGCTGAATCTGAGCCATAGGTTTATGATGTTTGATGAGGTTTAGTTTTTCGGAATAGGTCACATGTATCTATTTATAGATGATAGCTTGCATAGTTGATTTAACTATATTATAAATGAAACGCAGAGGTTGCTTCAGATGCAGAGCCTGATCTCCATTATCAAGGATGCTAAAGAAATCTCCTACCTCACTCAAACCTGCTTGATAGATAGATGTAGTTGTTGTTAAATGATATAACATGATTCCTATGATATATCATTGTATGATATGAAACACTATTGTTTAATACGATATAATATAATACCATATGTTATATTGTAAACGTTATATTGTAAAACGTTATATGATACGATATAATATTGTATCATTTTTTAAAATATTTTATGATATGATATTGTATCATGATATTTTTCTGTATAGTATTGTATAGTATGATACAATAATGTATAATATTATATTGTTTTATTAATTAATTATTAAATCACATTATACTATTACATATGATATTGCAAAATATAATATTGCATCCTATGATATAATATTGTATATTCTATGATATTGTATCATACAGTATTGTATAATATGATATTGGTTTCTGTAATGTAGCATTATATCAAATGAAATTGTATATATGATATTGTAATATTATAAAATAGCGTATCATACGATATTGTATAATATGTAATTGGTTTATATGATATTTTATCATATTACATGAAATTGTATTTTATGATGTTGTAATATGTATTATTGTATCATGTTATACAATATGTATAATATAATTGTATTATATAATATTTTATTTTATCCCATGATATTGTATCATTTGATATGATACAATGTTGTATCAAATTACATTGTATCATATAATACAATATCATATCATTTATCTTATATGATACAGTATCATACAATACAATATCATACTATATTATACACAATTATAACACGTGTTTCAATGTTATGATGTTTTATTGAAATATGATATTATTTCATATAATACATTATTGTATTATGTTTTATGATATTGTTTTATTTGATCAAATACAATAATGTATACCACAATATAATGTCATGCCATACGTTACAATATCATATCTCACAATTTTTGTTAGGTATTTTATGGTATTATATGATATATATTGTAAGTATATTGAATGCAATTTTTAATTTTATATTATTGTATTGATTAACATATGATCATATGATTATCATACAATTTTTTAACAGATGATATACGATAATGTGTCAAAACAGAATCCATGAATATCCAAGATCATAAAGGATGGTTTTCATATAATATGATAAAAGTAGTCTCATAAAGGTGATGCCTCATAAAGGTGATGCCTCGTCTCGGTTTGTAATCTGTGATCATCAATGTTTTATAATTGCGGAGCTCTCTATCGTTTAAGGGTTCCGTAGCATATTTTGGAAATTTTATTTTTATAAAATTAACTTATTCAGGGGGATACTGTCCGGACCTTCTCTCCCCTTTTACTGCGTGAAATTATTGATATTGACTTTTCCCTGGGGGACAGACCCCCTCTCTCCCCTCTAGATCCATGCATGAGCAAGGAGTGTCACATTATGAAATTAGAATGCTACTGTGTTTGGTCCACGGTAAACAGACAGCTGGCAAGTGATAGGAGTCTGGAATTGCATACATGTATGTACATATTATGGTAGACATTAAATTTTGTGTGGAGTATATAATGATTAGGCATAGCCAGCATTGGTAAACATATATGTCACATGTACACATTAAAATATTTATAAACATTCATAGTAAACGCGATGGCCTAGAGAATGCGTACCAATAATAGCCTGGATTAATCGAAAAACCATGGCGAGTACGGTACCTGCATTAAATTCTATGTAATCGACCGAGACTTGGTGAATGCAATCAAAAAAGGCAAAAGCGAAAGTGCGAAGGTGCAAAGGCCAGAGTGCGAAGTTGGGAAGGAGCGTATCGCTCCTTCGCCTTCGCACTTTAGGCATCACATCTTCGCGCTTCGTCGTTGCATATTCGCACTTTTGCTCCTTCGCCTTCGCACTATCGCCTTTGCAACTTCGCATCTTCGCCCTATATTAAGGTCGGAGTGGCCCTATCGGAACACCATAGATATATGTAAATGTAATTATTAAAGGGGCATGGTTACGATTTTGGTCAAATTCTATTTTTTGTTTCATTATTTACAATGCTTAAGGAAAGCATTTCTACTGATCAAATGGAATTTGAGGGTCAGTTGTAAAGTTATAAGCAAGATACAGGGCTCACAATTCTTTGTCATGTAAACAAGGCTCGTGCCCTGTTGTTGTTTACATAGGTTCAATATACCAGTAAAAAATCTCTTTCCAGCTGATTTGTCTATCTTCTTATTCATTTTAAGCATAAATAAACAGTTCCTTCCGTTTATCATATTCATTAGGTCTAAAATTAGAATTTTCACTTCAACATTCAAAATGTAACGAATGACACTCAAATTTTGGTTGCCTATTAAAAATGCCTTACTAAAGCATTGTGAACATTAAGATCGGAAAAAAAATTGGACTAAAATCGTAACCATGCACCTTTAAGATAACAACAATACCCCAATGTAATACGTCAATGTCTTGTTATAACGTTTTATTTTCTAAGCTATACCCCGTCTTTCACTTTAAGTTTATTTGAATATGAATTATAATTTTCTGTTACTTTTTGTAAACTGCAGCAGTAAACATTACAATGGTGTAAAGACTATTTCACAAATACTAAAAAATATACTGAAAAACTTTAATCTTCAAGGGGGTCATTATTCTACAGGGGTCACTTTTCTTCATGTGGAGTGTGCTCATTTTTATGAAAATGACACTTATTCTTTAGGCAAAGGGGTCATTTTTCTACATAGAATAATGACCGGGGGGTCATTTTTCTGCGTAGAATATTGACCGGGGGGTCATTATTCAACGTCGAAAAATGACCCCCGGTCATTATTCTACGGGGGTCATTATTCTTCATTACACCTGCACTGTTTTGGAGAATTCAACTTTCAAACCTTTGATATGACCTCATCCAATGATAAAACAGATATTTTTGAGACTAAGGGTTGGAGAACCTTTAACAAAATCTTATTTACCTTGGTCGTATTGTAAAACTTCTCTTGCATTTGTAGATTCTGATGCATAGATTGGCATAACATCACACAGAGCTTCAACACGGAATAAACTGAAGCAGCCAGGGCTACAAAGAACACAGCCAAACATGTGTTCTGCAGTTTTTTGAAGCCAGTGTCCTATGGCGTACTCAAAACGCTGGTACCAGACTACTGGCCCTGTGGGAAAATTGATGTCAATTAAAGCAAATAATAATGATAATAATAATGACAATGGATTTTGGTTGTGACGTGTGCTTTAACTCTTTGTAAGAAAATAAATATTTATTGATATAAATCAATATTTAAACAACGCCCCGGTTTTGTAAAACAACATTCCCTCTTTGATTTTTTATGATTACTTAGAAATACTTAAATGCAAAAGAATGCAATCGCGTTATATTGTTTATTTTATTAATATGATATACATTCGTTTTTCTTAAATTATTTTATTACGTGCAAGGCACTAAAAGTGCACATGTATCTTCTTTGCTTTGATACATGTGAAATAGAAAGTACTGGACATAGATTACAAGATTATTTTGTATCAATGTCTTTTGAAATCTAAATGTATAATTAAGTTAAAGGATTGTTAAGTATTGGTTTGGAGTTACTTTCATTAGTAATATTTACTTTGTTCAAAATACAACACTTGTACAGTACCCGCAACGTTATTTTTTTACAATTCTATCCTATTGTATCGTAAATCATTCCTAACGTATCGTGCGTGTATACTGTTCTATCGTGCGTTAATACTGTTTTATCGGGCGTTTATCCTATCCTATCGTACGTGTATGTAACTGTTCTATCGTGCTTTAATCCTATTCTATCGTGCGTTAATCCTATCAGGTTTATCGTTCAAGTTTGACAGTTTTTCCGTTTAACCTGTCGAGTTAATCGTTTCGCGCCTTGTCATAAGGAAGTGAGTTTATTTCATGGTTGCAAGTCGTCCGGTGCGCCGTATATGGCTATTTATCGAACAAGAATTGTAAAATCCTATCCAGGATCCTATCCTATCATGATACTAATTTCCTAATTTTTGGATCAAAATTTACCAGTATTACATGTAAATCATAATTTATCTGTAAGCATTGAAAATGAAAAATAAAACTAAACTATCAAAGTTCTTAGGAAAAAGGTGACATATTTACCTATATATCGAGTATGTTAAATCGTACGCGGAGTGTATACCTGCGTAAACATTAACTTTTATGCAATATAATTAGTTTTTATGCATCATATTTTACAGAAACAACCAGAGTTGTATTTTAATTGCTATAATGTTCTCGGCAATTGGCTAGGGTGTCTGGTAATCAAAACTGTAAACAAATCGTACGCAGAATGTGTATCTGCGTAAATATTTATTTAACTTGTATGTAATCTAATTCGTTTTTAATGCATCATTTTCTTATACAGAAATACAGTATTTATGATAGATTTTATATTCACTTTAAACAAGAGTTGGATTTTTATAATTTAAACCCGCTATTTTCCTTGTTATTTAATCTCTGGCTGAAATATTCGCGGCGATCGGCTAGGGTGTTCGGTAAATGAAAACAACAGAAAATTGTTTGATCATTTAAGCTCATAAAATTAATTGGGTATTTTTATACATTTCTACAAATGATGCAGGGGTGATAAACAACTCGACAATTATTACTTAAAAGAAATTCCACTTAAATCTTTATTCGTACGTGTTCTTTCTCTAATTCTGCCACTATCAGTTTATTCTTGAAGATACATGTAGTTTAAAGCGATTTTATGTTTATCATGAACATCGTTTATCCTTTTCTATCGTGTATCAATTCTATTCTGTCGTGCGTGTATACTGCTCTATCATGCGTTAATCCTATCCTATCGTTTATCTTGTAAAAGATAACGTTGCGAGTACTGTATATGAGTTACCAGAACCGCCCGGTATTATGCGACCACAATTTGCGCCAATTTTTTTATTGAGTTTCATTCTGTCTAATAGTAGATGTAATGCTTCTGGGCGAAAGTCTACGTCACCATCAAGCGCAAGTATAAAGTTGTTTTGCATCTGAAAAAAAAATGTTCAAAGTATTAAATATTTAAAAGACGTAGAAATACAATACAGGAATAGGTGCATTTTGTTTTTTAAATATTTCTTCCTGTCAAAAAGATAATAAATGAAATGGTCCTGAAAAATAAAATCAATAATAGTGAACACAATCGGTTTAATTCCAAACTAATTTTTGATAGTAACTTGGATTTCCTAAAAAAAATAATTGCAGAGTTCATAATTAAGATCTTCCGTTTTCAACGGAAGACCTTATAGTTTTTGTACGATTTCTTATTAAGGTCTTCCGTTCCCAACGGAAGACCTTATTGTTTTTGCTTTGTTTCTTTTTCCCTATTATTAAGGTCTTCCGTTTGAAACGAAAGACCTTATTGTTTTTGCTTTGTTTCTTTTCCTCTATTATTAAGGTCTTCCGTTTCCAACGGAAAACCTTATTGTTATTGCTTTGATTCTTTTCCTCTATTATTATTAAGATCTTCCGTTTCCAACGGGAGACCTTATTGTTTTCGTACTGTTTCTTATTAAGGTCTTCCGTTTCCAACGGAAGACCTTATTGTTATTCTTCGGATTCTTTTTAGGGTCTTCCGTTTCCAACGGAAGACCCTTTTGTTTTTCTTCGGTTTCTTTTTATTATTATGGTCTTCCGTTTCCATCGGAAGACCCTCTTGTTATTCTTCGGTTTCTTTTTTATTATTATACTTTTTCTTTTTTTTTCTAACTCTTTTTCGGCTTTATAACTCCAAAAGTTTTTAACCGATGTTTATGAAACTTTCAGAGATTATGTGCAATTATAATGTCGCAAAGATGTTAAAGTTTCTATACCAACGTCACCTCCGTTTTGACGTGACGTCATTTTTAAAAATTTTAAAAATTCATTTTGTCCGCGGCGTTTCTCAAAAACGCTTTAAGATAGAGGCTTGAAATTTTCAATGGTTATGATTTGGTCGATTTACCTGCGTAATAAGGCTGGAAATGAAATTCTGTCACTTCCGGTCGTAACCGGAAGTGAAACGAATTTTTCGAAAATATGAATTTTCTGATCAAATCAAAAATGAAAATTTTTTTGTACAGCTTTTTAAGCTGAATTTAACACTGAAATCCGTTTTGAAATCGGACGATGCATAACAGAGATATCGGGGTTTAAAAATTGATTTTTCCGGAAATTTTGATTCCGCGTCCTTGGTTTAAAAAATAGCGTAATGTTCAAAGTAAAATTAACTCGTACCATAAATATTTGTTAAGTCGTACTAGAACACATTCGGATTTTTTTTTGTTAAGTCGTTCTTGAAACCAGGAAGTTTTTTGTTAATTCGTGCTTAAAATCATTCAGATTTTGTTAAGTCGTACGAGGAATGATTCGATTTTTTTCATCTTTTTATTTTAGTAACATGTACTATTGTTATTGGTTGAAGAGCTCTGCTTCTTACAGGAACTTTTAGCTTTACTTCCGACATTAACGGAAGACCCACTCGTTGCTTTGCAACGAGCTTTGCTCTAGTTATTATTACGGTCTTCCGTTTTCCAATGGAAGAACCTTTTGTATTTCTTCGGTTTCTTTTTATTATTAGGGTCTTCCGTCTTCAGCGGAAGACCCTTCTATTATTCTATTGTTTCCTTTTTCTTATTGTTATTCTTCAGATTCTTTTTAGGGTCTTCCGTTTCCAACGGAAGACCCTTTTGTTATTCTTCGGTTTCTTTTTAGGGTCTTCCGTTTTCAACGGAAGACCCTCTTGTTATTCTTCGGTTTCTTTTAAGGGTCTTCCGTTTTTAACGGAAGACCCTCTTGTTATTCTTCGGTTTCTTTTTATTATTATTATACTTTTTCTTTTTTTTTCTGACTCCTTCTCGGCTTTATAACTCAAAAAGTTTCCAACCGATTTTTATGAAATTCTCAGAGATAATGTGAAACTATTATCCCTCAAAGATGTTTAAGTTTTCTTGACAACGTCACTTCAGTTTTTACGTTACGTCATTTTTAAAATTTTCAAAAAGTCATGTTGTCCGCGGCGTTTCTCAAAAACGCTTTAAGATAGAGGCTTGAAATTTTCAATGGTTATGATTTGGTCGATTTACCTCTGTAATAAGGCTCGAAATGAAAATCTGTCACTTCTGGTCGAAACCGGAAGTGAAACAAATTTTTGGAAAAAGTGAATTTTCTGATCAAATCAAAAACGAATATGCGTTTTGCAGTGCTTATTAAGCTGAATCTAACACTGAAATCCGTTTTAAAATCGGACAATGCATAACAGAGATATCGGGGTTTAAAAATTAATTTTTCCGGAAATTTTGATTCCGCTTCCTTGGTTTAAAAAATAGCGTAATGTTCAAAGTAAAATTAACTCGTACCAAAAATAATTGTTAAGTCGTACTTGAACACATTCGGATTTTTTTTGTTAAGTCGTTCTTGAAATCGGAAATGATTTTGTTAAGTCGTACTTAAAATCATTCGTATTTTGTTAAGTCGTATTAGGAATAATTCGATTTTTTCATCTTTTTATTTGCGTTACTCTTGTTGTTGGTTTAAGAGCTCTGCTTCTAACAGGAACTTCCAGCTTTACTTCCGACATTAACGGAAGACCCAGTCGTTGCTTTGCAACGAGCTTTGCTCTAGTTATTATTATTATTATTTTTTTTCTTTTCTTCTGACTCCTATTTTGCTTCATAACTCAAAAGGTTTTTAACCGATTTTTATGAAATTTTCAGAGATTTTTGCAAGTTAGCGTCCCTCGAAAACGTTAAAGTTTTAAAGAGAACGTCACCTCCGTTTTGACGTGACGTCATTTTTAAAAATTTCAAAAAGTCATTTTGTCCCGGACTTTTCTCAAAAACGCTTTAAGATAGAGGCTTGAAATTTTAAATGTTCATGATTTGGTCGATTTACCTCTGAAATAAGGTCGGAAATGAAAATCTGTCACTTCCGGTCGAAACCAAAAGTGAAACAAATTTTTCGAAAAAATGAATTTTCTGATCAAATCAAAAATTAATATTAGTTTTGTAGAGCTTATTAAGCTGAATCTAACACCGAAAGCCGTTTTAAAATCGGACGATGCATAACAGAGATATCGGGGTTTAAAAATCGATTTTTCCGGAAATTTTGATTCCGCGTCCTTGGTTTAAAAAATAGCGTAATGTTTAGAGTGAAATTAACTCGTACCAAAAATAATTGTTAAGTCGTACTTAAACACATTCGGATTTGTTTTGTTAAGTCGTTCTTGAAATCGGAAAGGTTTTTGTTAAGTCGTACTTAAAATCATTCGGATTTTGTTAAGTCGTACCAGGAATAATTCGATTTTTTTCATCTTTTTATTTTTTACTCTTGTTATTGGTTCAAGAGCTTTGCTTCTTACAGGAACTTCCAGATTTACTTCCGACATAAACGGAAGACCCACTCGTTGCTTTGCAACGAGCTTTGCTCTAGTTATTATTACTATACTTTTTCTTTATTTTTCTGACTCCTTCTCGGCTTTATAACTCAAAAAGTTTCCAACTGATTTTAATGAAATTTTCAGAGATAATGTGTAACTATTATCCCTCAAAGATGTTTAAGTTTTCTTTACAACGTCACTTCCGTTTTGACGTAACGTCATTTTTAAAATTTTCAAAAAGTCATTTTGTCCGCGGCGTTTCTCAAAAACGCTTTAAGATAGAGGCTTGAAATTTTCAATGGCTATGATTTGGTCGATTTACCTCTGTAATAAGGCTCGATATAAAAATATGTCACTTCCGGTCGAAACTGAAAGTAAAACAAATTTTTCGAAAAAATGAATTTTCTGATCAAATCAAAAATGAATATGTGTTTTGTAGAGCTTATTGAGCTGAATCTAACACTGAAAGGCGTTTTAAAATTGGACGATGCATTACAGAGATATTGGGGTTTAAAAATTGATTTTTCCGGAAATTTTGATTCCGCGTCCTTGGTTTAAAAAAAAGCGTAATAATCAAAGTAAAATTAATTCGTACGAAAAAAAATTAAGTCGTACTGTAACACATTCGGATTTTTTTGTTAAGTCGTTCTTGAAATTGGAAAAATTTTTGTTAAGTCGTACTTAAAATAATTCGGATTTTGTTAAGTCGTACCAGGAATAATTCGATTTTTTTCATCTTTTTATTTTAGTTACTCTTGTTGTTGGTTTAAGAGCTCTGCTTCTTACAAGAACTTCCACCTTTACTTTCGACATTAGCGGAAGACCCACTCGTTGCTTTGCAACGAGCTTTGCTCTAGTTTATTATTATACTTTTTTTTTTTTTTCTAACTCTTTTTCGGCTTTATAACTCCAAAAGTTTTTAACCGATGTTTATGAAACTTTCAGAGATTATGTGAATTATAATGTCGCAAAGATGTTAAAGTTTCTATACCAACTTCACCTCCGTTTTGACGTGACGTCATTTTTAAAAATTTTAAAAATTCATTTTGTCTGCGGCGTTTCTCAAAAACGCTTTAAGATAGAGGCTTGAAATTTTCAATGGTTATGATTTGGTCGATTTACCTGCGTAAGAAGGTTGGAAATGAAATTCTGTCACTTCCGGTCGTAACCGGAAGTGAAACGAATTTTTCGAAAATATGAGTTTTCTGATCAAATCAAAAATGAAAATTTTTTTGTACAGCTTTTTAACCTGAATATAACACTGAAATCCGTTTTGAAATCGGACGATGCATTACAGAGATATCGGGGTTTAAAAATTGATTTTTCCGGAAATTTTGATTCCGCGTTCTTGGTTTAAAAAATAGCGTAATGTTCAAAGTAAAATTAACTCGTACCATAAATATTTGTTAAGTCGTACTAGAACACATTCGGATTTTTTTTGTTAAGTCGTTCTTAAAACCAGGAAGTTTTTTGTTAATTCCTGCTGAAAATCATTCAGATTTTGTTAAGTCGTACGAGGAATGATTCGATTTTTTTCATCTTTTTATTTTAGTAACATGTACTATTGTTATTGGTTGAAGAGCTCTGCTTCTTACAGGAACTTTTAGCTTGCTTCCGACATTAACGGAAGACCCACTCGTTGCTTTGCAACGAGCTTTGCTGTAGTTATTATTACGGTCTTCCGTTTTCCAATGGAAATCCCTTCTTCGGTTTCTTTTTATTATTAGGGTCTTTCGTCTTCAGCGGAAGACCCTTCTATTATTCTATTGTTTCCTTTTTACTTTTCTTATTCTTTTTAGGGTCTTCCGTCTTCAGCGGAAGACCCTTCTATTATTCTATTGTTTTTATTAAGGTCTTCCGTTTCCAACGGAAGACCTTCTTGTCATTGCTTTGTTTCTTTTTCCCTATTATTAGGTCTTTCCACCTTTCAGGTGAAAGACCTTTTGTTTTTCTTATGTTTTTTATTATTAGGGTCTTCCGTCTTCAGCGGAAGACCCTTCTATTATTCTATTGTTTCTTATTCACTTTTCTTATTGTTATTATTAAGGTCTTCCGTTTCCAACGGAAGACCTTCTTGTTATTGCTTTGTTTCTTTTTCCCTATTATTAAGGTCTTCCGTTTCCAACGGAAGACCTTATTGTTATTCTTCGGTTTCTTTTTCCCTATTATTAAGGTCTTCCGTTTCCAACGGAAGACCTTATTGTTATTGCTTTGTTTCTTTTTCCCTTTTATTTTTTATTTTTTTTCTTACGCTTTTTTGTACAAGCGATTTTTTGAAAACGACTTGACCGATTTTCGTGAAAATTGCAGATCTTGTAGATATTGATAAAAACCTTATATATAATTTTTTATTTTAATGACGTCATTTCCGTTCGGGAGATATTGACGTTTTAGTGATTTTTAGAGGGTCATTTTGTCCTGCTATCTCCTCCTAAACGAAAAAAGATATTGAATTTAAATTTTCAGGGATTGTAGACAAAAGATTGTAGATGTGTTTAAAGTCATTTGTGGTTGTCTGGCTTCAAAGGCGTCGAAGCTCGCCTGGACCCGAAAATCGAGTTTAAAAAAACGACATAATTTTTAATGATTTTCGTTCTTTATCTCCTTTCCTGAAAATATTTTACCATAACATATAGAGCAAATAAAATTTATATTTACAGGATCTTCCGTTTGATAACAAGAAAAAGGGGCTGGTCCCTTAAATAAGGGGCCAAAAGGGCTCCTAAGTCTTTCTCCCATAGCACTTTACTGAGAAATATTTTGTAATATGTTTAAGAAGCAAAAATGTTCATCTTTTACTAATAAAACTATACATTATAAATTTTTATTATGCGTTACGTAATTACGGGTTTTAAGGGGCCAAAAATCGTAAACTTCGATCGAATATATCTCAAAAAGGACAAATATTTTGAAAAGCAATATAGAATAAAAGATGCTTAGAATGATGTTTTAAACAATATTCAATCATAAAATTTTCGTTATCTGGCCCCAATAAGGAGATTAGGGGTCGGCCCCTAAAATGTCCTTTCCCAGATAGCTCTTAAACGGCAAAGAATTTCTAAACACTTGTTGAACAAAATATGTTTAATATCAAAAGAACTTTGGTATGATGCCAAGAAAAAGGGGCTGGCCCTTCAATTTAGGGGCCAAAAGGGCTCTAAAGTCTTTCTTCCATAGCACTTTACTGAAAAATGTTTTGTTATATGTTTAGGAAGCAAAAATGTTCATCTCACATTTATATAACAACATATTATAATTATTTTATCATGTGTTCCGTATTAAGGGGTTTTAATGGGTTTTAAGGGGCCAGAAGTACCAAACTTTGATAACATACCTCAAACAGAACAAATATTTTAAAAAACATTATTTTGAAAATCAATATAGAATAAAATGCTGAGAATGATGTTCCTAATAAAATTCAACCATCAATTTTTTTTTTGTTGCCCCAATAAGGAGATAAAGGGTCAAATATCAAAGTCAAGGTCATATAACCTTCAAAAAATCGCACGGAAGACCTCCTCGTTGCTCGCAACGAGATCGTGTCTAGTTATTATTATTTTTCTTCCGATTTTTGTGCACGCAATTTCTCAGCAACGACTCGGCCGATCTCCATCAAAATTTCAGATGTGATACATATTGGTCTGAACTTGATAGCAAATTTTTTGCATTGATGACGTCACATCCGTTTTTGCGATATTGACGTTTTGACGATTTTTACATGGGTATTTTGTCTGCGGCAGTTCTCCTAAAGTATAAAAGATATTGCGCTCAAATTTCTACAGTCCGTAGAGGAAAGATTGAAGTTTTGCATGGTTGTTGTTTTACATGTCTAACACTACATGCGCCAAAGCTCGGTAGGGCTTGAAAATTGAGATATGAAAAGCGTCGTCAATTTTCGTGCTTTTCCTCTTTTTTCTCTTTTCTGGAAAAAGTTAAAAAATTTGGTTTTTTTTGGTTAAAACATATAATGTAAAATTAGTTTGAATTTACAAGACCTTTCAGCTGATATCGGAAAAAAGAGGCTGGCCCCTCAAATTAGGGACCTAGACGGCTCTAAAGTATTTTGCCCATAGCTCTTCACCGAGGGATATTTTGTAATAGATTATAGAAGCAAATATGTTCATCTAACAGTTATGAAGCCCAACAGTATAATGATTTTCTCATGTGTTACGTAATTAGGGATTTTAAGGGGTCAAAAGTCTAAAACTTTGATCACCTATATCTCGAAAAGGAGAAATATTTTGAAATGCAGTATAAAAGAAAAGATTCTTAAAATGATGTACTTAACAACATGCAACCTTCAACATTTGGTTCAGCGGCCCCAATAAGGAGATAAGGGACCGGCCCCTAAAACATTCTTTTTCAGATATCTCAAGAATGATATCAAATTTCCAAACAATTGTTGAACAAAATGTCTTTAAAATCAAATAACTTTTCATTTAAAAGGTTTCCAAGAAAAATGTACTGGCCCCTATTACTGGATGTTTTAATTTGAACCTTTTAGTTTAACCCAGTACCATTCTTGACTTTTGTACCAATGGCCAGACCAATTCGTTCATTTTTAAGCGAGTTATGAGTTTTTAGGCATTTGAGTTTCGATTGTCGTGCTTGACATGTACTGTAGAAAAAAATTCTAACTCCCGAGCCCGTCACTCAATCCTAATGAAATTTTGTGTAAATGTACCTCGGACCCCATTCTTATTGTCTGCCAAAATGCAGCGAATTGAACAATTAAAAAGAAATTCCTGAGACCAAGCGGCGGGTATAGCCAGTACGGGAACTTAAAATTTACACAGTTCTAGGGATGTAAGCAGCCGCGTACTATTTCTGTTGCATGTATATTTCTTGTTTTCCGTTTAGTCTGTATCTACGATAGCGTGTGAACTACTTATGGATGTTAGAAATGTGGAAATAGGTGTCATAAAATTTTTACCGAATAAATTTTTGCGTTACTGACTTCGTTATTTCTGCATTTATAAAGATTTTTTTATCAATCCTGTTGAAATAAAACAGTCAAACACAATAGTAAACGACACGAAAAAACAATCACAACACTGAAATACATGTGCAAAATGCATCAGTCATTGTTTTAGGACTTTACTTCCCCTAAATGTCGTTAACCGAATCCAAGATCCACACCTCAAAATTCTACTTTCGATTTATTTACGACGAAAATCAAGATCGGGTCTTTTCATCCCCCCCCCCCTCCAGACACAAACACGCATCAATATTTCAAATGACCTCGCACTGTTACCAAACCTGTGTAGTCAGACATCTCACACGTTGTTTTTCATCTCATACAAAAATTTAGCTCCTGTCCCGAGCGGAAACGCCCCAAATTCAAAAAGAAATTCGGGCATTATTTCGCGTCAGCCATGTTTTGACGTAAACCTTTGCTGAAATACTGTTATGAAACCTGCAAAGGCTGTGTGTTCCAATCTCGCCGGAGCGCCGGAGCCAAGATCTATTCTTTCTCTCTATGTTTTTTTTTGGGGGGGGGGGTATCTAAAATGTTCAACAAAAAGGGGTTGTTGGCCCATAGTACATGTTGAAAACCACCCTTCCATTAAGATTTACACAAAACAGTCGTTTATTATTAAGGTCTTCCGTTTCAAACGGAAGACCTTCTTGTTATTCTTCGGTTTCTTTTTCCCTATTCTTATTAAGGTCTTCCGTTTCCAACGGAAGACCTTATTGTTATTTCTTTGTTTCTTTTTCCCTTTTATTTTTTTTTCTTACGCATTTTTGTACAAGCGATTTTTTTAAACCGACTTGACCGATTTTCGTGAAAATTTCAGATCTTGTAGATATTGATAAAAACCTTATATATAATTTTTTATTTTAATGACGTCATTTCCGTTCGGGAGATATTGACGTTTTAGTGATTTTTAGAGGGTCATTTTGTCCTGCTATCTCCTCCTAAACGAAAAAAGATATTGAATTTAAATTTTCAGGGATTGTAGACAAAAGATTGTAGATGTGTTTAAAGGCATTTGTGGTTGTCTGGCTTCAAAGGCGTTAAAGCTCGCTTGGACCCAAAAATCGAGTTTAAAAAAGCGACGTAATTTTTAATGGTTTTCGTTCTTTATCTCCTTTCCTGAAAATATTTTACCATAACATATAGAGCAAATAAAAGTTATATTTACAAGATCTTCCGTTTGATAACAAGAAAAAGGGGCTAGTCCCTTAAATGAGGGGCCAAAAGGGCTCTAAAGTCTTTCTCCCATAGCACTTTACTGAGAAATATTTTGTAATAAGTTTAAAAAGCAAAAATGTTCATCTTTTACTAATAAAACTATAGAATATCAATCTTTTATTATGCGTTACGTAATTAGGGGTTTTAAGGGGCCAAAAGTCCAAAATTTCGATCGAATATATCTCAAAAAGGACAAATATTTTGAAAAGCAATATAGAATAAAAGATGCTCAGAATGATGTTTTAAACAATATTCAATCATAAAATTTTCGTTATCTGGCCCCAATAAGGAGATTAGGGGCGGCCCCTAAAATGTCCTATCTCAGATAGCTCATAAACGGCAAAGAATTTCTAAACACTTGTTGTACAAAATATGTTTAATATCAAAAGAACTTTCGTATGATGCCATGAAAAAGGGGCTGTTACTTCAATTTAGGGGCCAAAAGGGCTCTAAAGTCTGTCTTCCATAGCACTTTACTGAGAAATGTTTTGTAATATGTTTAAGAAGCAAAAATGTTCATCTTTTACTCATAAAACTATACATTATAAAATTTTTATTATGCGTTACGTAATTAGGGGTTTTAAGGGGCCAAAAGTCCAAAACTTCGATCGAATATATCTCAAAAAGGACAAATATTTTGAAAAGCAATATAGAATAAAAGATGCTTAGAATGATGTTTTAAACAATATTCAATCATAAAATTTTCGTTATCTGGCCCCAATAAGGAGATTAGGGGTCGGCCCCTAAAATGTCCTATCCCAGATAGCTAAAAAACGGCAAAGAATTTCTAAACACTTGTTGAACAAAATATGTTTAATATCAAAAGAACTTTCGTATGATGCCAAGAAAAAGGGGCTGGCCCTTCAATTTAGGGACCAAAAGGGCTCTAAAGTCTTTCTTCCATAGCACTTTACTGAAAAATATTTTGTTATATGTTTAGGAAGCAAAAATGTTCATCTCACATTTATTTAACAACATTTTATAATTATTTTATTTTGTGTTCCGTATTAAGGGGTTTTAATGGGTTTTAAGGGGCCAGAAGTACAAAACTTTGATAACATACCTCAAACAGAACAAATATTTTAAAAAGCATTATTTTGAAAATCAATATAGAATAAAATGCTGAGAATGATGTTCCTAACAAAATTCAACCATCAATATTTTTTGTTGTTGCCCCAATAAGGAGATAAAGGGTCAAATATCAAAGTCAAGGTCAAATAACCTTCAAAAAATCGCACGGAAGACCTCCTCGTTGCTCGCAACGAGATCGTGTCTAGGTATTATTATTTTTTCCCCTTTTTTTGTGCACGCGATTTCTCAGAAACGGCTCGGCCGATCTCAATCAAATTTTAGGATGTGATAAATAGTGGTCTGAACTTGATTGGAAATTTTTTGTATTGATGACATCACATCCGTTTTTGAGATATTGAGATTTTTCTAATTTTTATATGGGTATTTTGTCTTCTGTTGTTCTCCTAAACTATAAGAGATATTAAGCTCAAATTTTTACGGTAGGTAAAGGAAAGATTGAAGTTTTGCATGATTGTTGTTTTGTATGTTTAGCACTACTGGCGCCAAAGCTCGCTATGGCTCGAAAATTGACATTAAAAAAGCGTCGTGTATTTTTGTGTTTTTCTCTCTTTATCTCTTTTCTGGAAAATATTTTGTTAAAACATGTAATGTAAAAATAGTTTACATTTACAAGACCTTTCTGCTGATATCAAGAAAAAGGGGCTGGCCCCTCCAATTAGGAACTTAGAAGGCTCTAAAGTCTTTTACCCATAACTCTTTACCGAGGGATATTTTGTAATCAATTATAGAAGCAAATATGTTTATCTTACAGTTATTATTCTTTTTTTTTCTTACCGATTTTGTGCAGACGATTTCTCGGACATGGCTGGGTCGATTACGCTCAAATTTTCAATATAAACGTGTTTTTATCTAAAGCTGATACATTTTTTTTCATTTTTGAAAAAAACACTTCCGGTCAAAAGTTATCGTCCGTTTACGATTTTAAAAAGTCAATTTTGTTGGTCGGGTTTCTCAAAAACGAGTAAAGATAAAATGCTGAAATTTTCAGAGAAGATAGATCTAGCGATTTTCTGGTGCACCTCGGTCAAGAGAATATCCCCCGTTACTTCCGGTCGTCACCGGAAGGAAATTTGAAAAATTGAATTTTTCGACCTTTTTATTCTTTAATATTTTTTTTTTGAAATTTTAACACCTTATAGTGACCCTTTTACTGATTAAGAATATGTAATTAGTTTTAAAATCGATCAAGGCATTCTCGAGAAATTAAGCGTCAAAGTTCTGAAGCGGAGTCCGAGTAGCTCAGTCGTTATAGTCGTGGACATGGCCCAGGCGACCCGGGTTCAAGCCTCGAGTGCCGGGAAATGTTTTTCTCTTTTTTTCGCTTAGATCTACGATTTTATCTTTGAATTGATAAGTTTGATCTGATCTATTCAAAAATTGGACGGAAGACCCACTCGTTGCTCGCAACGAGATCGAATCTAGTTTTTAGGGTCTTCCGTCTTCAGCGGAAGACCCTTCTATTATTCTATTGTTTCTTTTTCACTTTTCTTATTGTTATTATTATAATAATTATTATCATTAGGGTCTTCCGTCTTCAGCGGAAGACCCTTCTATTATTGTAATGTTTCTTTTTCACTTTTCTTATTATTATTATTAGGGTCTTCCGTCTTCAGCGGAAGACCCTTCTATTATTGTAATGTTTCTTTTTCACTTTTCTTATTAGGGTCTTCCGTCTTCAGCGGAAGACCCTTCTATTATTCTATTGTTTCTTTTTCACTTTTCTTCTTATTATTCTTTTTTTTTCTTACCGATTTTGTGCAGAAGATTTCTCGGAGATTGCTGGGTCGATTTCGCTCAAATTTTCAATATAAACGTGTTTTTATCTAAAGCTGATACATTTTTTTTCATTTTTGAAAAAACACTTCCGGTCAGAAGTTATCGTCCGTTTACGATTTTAAAAAGTCAATTTTGTCTGTCGGGTTTCTCAAAAACGAGTAAAGATAAAAGGCTGAAATTTTCAGAGATGATAGATCTACCGTTTTTCTAATGTACCTCGGTATAGAGAATGTCCGCCGTCACTTCCGGTCGTCGCCGGAAGGAAATTTCAAAAATTGAGTTTTTCGACTTTTTTATTTTTTAAATATTTTTCTTTGAAATTTTTAAACCTTATAGTGACCCTTTTACTGATTAAGAATATGTAATTAGTTTTAAAATCGATCAATGCATTCTCGAGAAATTAAGCGTCAAAGTTCTGAAGCGGAGTCCGAGTAGCTCAGTCGTTATAGTCGTGGACATGGCCCAGGCGACCCGGGTTCAAGCCTCGAGTGCCGCAAAATTTTTTTCTCTTTTTTTCACTTAGATCTACGATTTTATCTTTGAATTGATAAGTTTAAACTTATCTTTTCAAAAATTGGACGGAAGACCCACTCGTTGCTCGCAACGAGATCGAATCTAGTTATTATTCTTTTTTTGTCTTACAAATTTTGTGCAGGCGATTTCAAATTTTCAGGGCTGATGCCTAGTCATATGAATTTTATACCGCAGGAACAATTTTTAAAAATTCACTTCCGGTCGGAAGTTAACGTCGTTTTACGATTTTTAAAAGTCAATTTTGTTGGCGATGTTTCTCAAAAACGAGTAAAGATAGAGAACTGAAATTTTCAGAGATGATAGATCTAGCAATATCCTCGTGCACCTCGGTCAAGAGAATGTTGGCCGTCACTTCCGGTCGTCACCGGAATCAAATTTAAAAAATGAAAATTTTCAACTTTTTGTTAAGATATATTTTTTCAAATTAGATGTTAGTGACCCTTTTACTGATTCAGAATATGTAATTTGTTTTAAAATCGATCAAGGCATTCTCGAGAAATTAAGCGTCAAAGTTCTGAAGCGGAGTCCGAGTAGCTCAGTCGTTATAGTCGTGGACATGGCCCAGGCGACCCGGGTTCAAGCCTCGAGTGCCGCAAAAATGTTTTCTCTTTTTTTTGCTTAGATCTATGATTTTATCTTTGAATTGATAAGTTTAATCTTATCTATTCAAAAATTGGACGGAAGACCCACTCGTTGCTCGCAACGAGATCGAATCTAGTTATTATTATTATTCTTCTTTTTTTCTTACCGATTTTGTGCAGACGATTTCTCGGAGATGGCTTGATCGATTTCGCTCAAATTTTCAATATAAACGTGATTTCATCTAAACCTGATACATTTTTTTTTCATTTTTGAAAAAACACTTCCAGTCAAAAGTTATCGTCCGTTTACGATTTTAAAAAGTCAATTTTGTTGGTCGGGTTTCTCAAAAACGAGTAAAGATAAAATGCTGAAATTTTCAGAGATGATAGATCTAGCGTTTTTCTGGTGCACCTCGGTCAAGAGAATATCCGCCGTTACTTCCGGTCGTCACCGGAAGGAAATTTGAAAAATTGAATTTTTCGACTTTTTTATTTTTTAATATTTTTTTTCAAATTTTAACACCTTATAGTGATCCTTTTACTGATTAGGAATATGTAATTAGTTTTGAAATCGATCAAGGCATTCTCGAGAAATTAAGCGTCAAAGTTCTGAAGCGGAGTCCGAGTAGCTCAGTCGTTATAGTCGTGAACAAGGCCCAGGCGACCCGGGTTCAAGCCTCGAGTGCCGCAAAAAATTTTTTCATGTTTTTCGCTTAGATCTACGATTTTATCTTTGAATTGATAAGTTTAATCTAATCTATTCAAAAATCGAACGGAAGACCCACTCGTTGCTCGCAACGAGATCGAATCTAGTTATTATTCTTTTTTTTTCTTACCGATTTTGTGCGGACGATTTCTCGGAGATGGCTGGGTCGATTTCGCTCAAATTTTCAATATAAACGTGTTTTTATCTAAAGCTGATACATTTTTTTTCATTTTTGAAAAAACACTTCCGGTCAGAAGTTATCGACCGTTTACGATTTTAAAAAGTCAATTTTGTTGGTCGGGTTTCTCAAAAACGAGTAAAGATAAAATGCTGCAATTTTCAGAGATGATAGATCTAGCGTTTTTCTGGTGCACCTCGGTCAAGAAAATATCTGCCGTTACTTCCGGTCGTCACCGGAAGGAAATTTGAAAATTTTAATTTTTCGACTTTTTTATTTTTTAATATTTTTTTTTGAAATCTTAACACCTTATAGTGACCCTTTTACTGATTAAGAATATGTAATTAGTTTTAAAATCGATCAAGGCATTCTCGAGAAAATAAGCGTCAAAGTTCTGAAGCGGAGTCCGAGTAGCTCAGTCGTTATAGTCGTGGACATGGCCCAGGCGACCCGGGTTCAAGCCTCGAGTGCTGCAAATTTTTTTTTTCATTTTTTTCGCTTAGATCTACGATTTTATCTTTGAATTGATAAGTTGAATCTTATCTATTCAAAAATTGCACGGAAGACCCACTCGTTGCTCGCAACGAGATCGAATCTAGTTGTTATTATTATTAGGGTCTTCCGTCTTCAGCGGAAGACCCTTCTATTATTCTATTGTTTCTTTTTCACTTTTCTTATTGTTATTATTAGGGTCTTCCGTCTTCAGCGGAAGACCCTTCTATTATTCTATTGTTTCTTTTTCACTTTTCTTATTGTTAAGGTCTTCCGTTTTCCAACGGAAGACCTTATTGTTTTCGTTCGGTTTCTTTTTCCCTATTATTTTTTTCTTACGTATTTTGTGTACGCGATTTCTTAAAAACTACTCGGCCGATTTACATGAAACTTTCAGAATCGATAGATATTGCTCTGAACCTTATTGCAAATTTTTTTTAATGTTGACGTCATTTCCGGTTTTGAGATATTAACGATTTAACGATTTTTGGAGGGTCGGCTTGTCCACGAAGGATCTCTTAAACTAAATAAGATATTGAGTTCATAATTTCAGGAATGATAGATGAAAGATTGACGATATGTAATAGGGCATTTGTAATTTTTCAGCGAATAAAGCGCCAAAGTTCGGTAGGGCTCAAAAAATGAGATAAAAAAGCGTTGTGATTTTGCATGGTTTTCTTAGTTTATCTTTTTTTCCGGAAATATTTTGTTAAGACATATAGAACAGAAAAGATTTATGTTTAAAAGAGCTTTCATAAGACATCAAGAAAAAGGAGCTGGTGCCTTAAGTTAGGGACCTAGAGTTCTTGAAAGTTATCGCTTTATAACTCAAACGCGGTTAAGATTTCAATATGGCTGTCGCTGCAAAAGTTGTTCATTATGATCTTATTAATGTCGTGACAATAATATTTTGTTCGGGTATTGCGTAATATGAGTGTAAAAAGCTAGACTTGTTACCATGTATTAGTGTTTTATTTGGCAAATAAACGGGGTGTTTGTGCGTATAACTGACATAAAAGGCACCAGTTTACATACGGAAAGTGTTTAAACATTTAAATTATTTTCTAGTGAAACACATTATTGATAAAAGAACTCATTCTTTGCAATGCCTTTGAGTCGCTTTTAAAATCTAGCTGGATTCGGAGCTGCGTATGTGGACACCCTTGCCCGCGGCCGAGGAAATAGGTCGCGGCTGGACTAGCGAGCGGTCTGCCGTTATCTAATACACAAGATTTACGTCTTGCTGTAATGCACACACGTGTTTATTTATGTAGCTTCAAACAAAAAAACTCCGATTTTAATAGTAAATAAAGAAGATTAGACTTTTACCTACTACCATATAAAGTGAGTAAATAAAAAAGATTACCCTTTTACCTTCTACCATATAAAGTGTACCAGGTTACATGCGGAAAGTGTTTAAACAGTTTAATTCTATTCTAGGGAAACACATTATGGATAAAAGAATTGTTTCTATGCAATCCATTTGAGTCGCATTGAAAATCTAGCTGGATTTCGAGCTGCATGTATGTAAACAATTATACGTATCCGCTCCCTTGCCCGCGGCTGAGGAAATAGGTTGCGGCTAGTCTTATAAACGAGCGGTCTACCGTTATCCAATACACAAGATTTGCGCCTTGTTGTAATGCACACATGGCTTTATTCATGTAGATGCAAATACACAAAGAATTCAGATTTCAACGATATTAATGAGTAAAAGAAAAACGATTATACCATTATCTACGAAGTAATGCTGCTTTTGGTATCGTTATTGAAAACAAAAAATAGTATGACTGTCATTGAAATAAGGCGTTCTCTGTGATTTTGTCTATGTCATGAAATAGTATTATTGTTGGAAAATGAAATTCAGTTATCAGACTGCAAACATGTCAAACCCACCACGTTGGGTGTACATTTACATATCACAGGCCGAGGAGATGCCGCTAGTGGACAACCGATTTGCTGTAGTCTAGGACACATGCTTCTCGTGTATATACGTTATCATACAAGTGAATGTTCATTCATTCTTTGTTAAAATATTTTTATTTTCAATAATATTGGTTAACGATGCATCAAACCTTTGATTTAAATCAAAGTGCGTTAAGTAAAAAAAAAATGCGATCAATGAATATAATACAATGTTTTACAGTCGTACTAGTTGAAATGTAAATACATTCACCTGTGTCTATTTCTAACATTTTGCTGCTGAGAATTTAATGCATTACATTACCTACTTCAACAAAATATAGGCGATATTCACAACATGATTATTCCAACACACACATCGTACATGTAAGTATCTGTAATCTGTGATAATTCATTTGGTGAACAACATATAAGAATCTTTTTATGAGCTAAGAGAGAGAGAGAGAGAGAGAGAGAGAGAGAGAGAGCAAAAGTTGAAATATATTTAAAAAGCGTTCGAGATAAGGCAGCTTGAGTGGTACAATATTACATGCTTGCGGGCACTATAAAACAAACCATTTTTAAACAAGTTTTTTTTTAATTCAGGCCGTAAAAGACTAAGGGTCACACTATTCGTTTAACCTTTTTTCAATGGTAGTCTGGTTCATAAAAAAGAATATTCATTGCTGATTTTATTCTTTTTTTAATTATATTTTATTTTTTGTTATTGAAATTTTATTCTGAAAGAATATGCGAGTTTTAAAAATGTTTATGTACATTCAATGAGTAAAAGTTTTGATTGGGTTCGGACAGTTTAAGATAGAGTAAAGGACAACCACATGATTTAAAAATACTTCTTAGCAGATAAGTGAAATTTTCAAATCAAATGGGCTTTGCATATTCAGGCACACTCTAATATTTAATACATAAATTTTAGACTTTAATAAAACGTTTGTATGGTTTGTTATGTATTTGCTGTCTGATAAGGACTGTTCTTTCCTAAAAGAAGCGCTCGGCGATCGCGTAAAGAACGTTCTGTAAAGTACAACACCTGATTGGAGTACATGATTATATGTATTTTTATAAAAGCGAAATTGTAGAGGTTATGGAGTCAATAAGCATATCAAATTTGCCATTTAAGCAATAGCAGTTATCCAATGCCTATGATTGATAATTTTAATAAGGTAATATAAATACATGTAAATAGGAATTTTAAAGCACTACTCGACCCCTTGTTAAGAGCTTCCGTTTCTGACATTCTTTTCTTTTATTAACGGTTTTTGTGCACGCATTTTCTCGGAAATGGCTCAAATTCTGTTACACAGCTCCGATAAGAAGGCCCCTTAAATTTCTTTCTCAAATATATCAATCAAGAGCGGTCTAAAATTTCAAACACTGGTTGCATGAATAACATTTAAGTTATTTTGTGCAAATTTTATATGCATGAAATGACAATTTTCCTGTAACGTAACAAAAATTACTAAGAGTGAAATCTAAAAGTTTCTAAATTTATCATTGAAATTAATATTTTTAGACGACCCATGCAGTAAGTTTCTCTAGCCGAGTCTTTCGTTCAACAGCGCATCGATTGAACATTTCAGCTTGGTTTGCAACAAGAGGGTGAAACGACCATGATATATGACAGATTTGGCTAAAAGGAGTTTAAAAGTTATGGATACAAAAAACAAGTGCGATTATATCTTGTAGGAGAAAAAAATAATAAATCTGCGTTTGCCATAAATACAAAATTTTATCATGAGAATATTTTAACATTTAGATCCGCATAATATTTCCATTTCTCCTCATTGTTTTGTGCCCGATTTGAAATTATAACATTTCGAGGTATAATGAGGGGATGACAAACCATATCGGCAGTCTTACTCCCGCAGTTTTCTGAATCACGGCCTGAAAAAAATGGGGTGAACTTGTAATCTAATTATGGGAAAAAATGCGTATCTATTTATAACAAGATTTAACCGTATAAACTGAAATAAGATGCCACTTTGCATCTATATTCACAGTTGTTTAAATCAATAGCAACGACAGAAAAATTGGTCGATAATTGAGAATTAAGTATCTCGCCGAAGGCCAATCGATCGATAAGTGGCCGGACTACGGGAGATAACTCTTACTAATTATAAGCAGTCGGGGTTTTTTTTCATCGCGGCGGTGTACAGAATAGACAGGATCCGGATTTCACAACACTTTTTAAACAAAAATGTTAGGAAATTGTCAAGGGTTGAATAATGTCGCCGGATTGGACAGCATGCCGGAATACACAATATCCGGATTCAACGAGTTTCAACATGTACATTATTTTTCATTGAAATATGGCTTAATTGACCGGGAAAACTACTGCAACGTATATTAAATTGCACACATACTTAGCATAACCATCGTTTAAAAGCGTACAATTGTTTTAATGAAAAGCGGACCAAGCAGCTTTAACATTTAGATTTACATGTGTAAGACACTTTATTAGTCATATGCATGATCCTGTGCATGAATTATTTTCAATACCCTTTACTCTCCAAAATGATCTTTAATTCCATTCACTATTGTCATTCAAAATCACTTTAAACAAAATTTAGAATTTTGAGTCGATCTCAACTGCTATATATCCAAGGAATCTATTGATTTTATCATGTGTTACGTAATTAGGTTTCTAGGGGTCTAACGTCCAAAATGTGATCACCCATATATCATTTGATATTTGATTTTTCATTCGATATAAAAAAAAGAAGGCTTGCCTCTCACAGTAGGGGACCAGAGGGCTCTTAAGTCTCTACTGAGAGATATTTTGTGAAAGACCATAAAAGCAGATAAATTATGTTATCTTATAGTTATGTATCCAAGCAATTTAATGGTTTTACCATGCAGTACATAATTAGAGGTTTTCAGAGGTCAAATGTCCGAAAAAAATTAATTACCCGTAAATCAGAAAGGAAAAATCTTTGGAAATGCAGTACAGAAGCAAAGATGCTCAAAATGATGCACAAAACAATATTCAACCTTAAAAAATGTTGTTAAACGGCCCGTATAAGGAGATAAGGGATTGGTCCCAAAAACTTTCTTTCACATATATCTCAGGAACGCTAATGAGTTACTAAACACTTGTTGAACAAAATGTGTTTAAAATTAGACGATCTTTCATTTGATATTAAGAAAAAGGGACTGCCTCCCTAAATTTGGGATCAAGATGGACCTAAAGTATCTCATCTAAATAGTCATTTACTGAGTCATGTTTTGTAATAGGTCATTAAAGCAAAATTAGGTATACGTCTATATATCCTAACACTATAATTATTTTCTCTTGGGCTACCTAGCGACGGAATTTAGGGGCCAGAGGTAAAAAAGTTTAATCTTTTCTATCTCAATTGGAAGAAATGCTAGTATTTAAAAAAGCAACTTAAGAGAACTTATAAAAAGCATTACAGAAAAACATTAGTGCTCAACTCCTGTTTCCAGATAATGTTTTGTTATCGAAAATTAAAGTCGATAACGTCATATTACCTTCTAAAAATTGGACGGAAGACCTCCTCGTTGCTCGCAACGAGATCGTGTCTAGTTATTATTAGGGTCTTCCGTTTTCAACGGAAGACCCTCTTGTTATTCTTCGGTTTCTTTTTATTATTATTATACTTTTTCTTTTTTTTTCTGACTCCTTCTCGGCTTTATAACTCAAAAAGTTTCCAACCGATTTTAATGAAATTCTCAGAGATAATGTAAAACTATTATCCCTCAAAGATGTTAAAGTTTTCTTGACAACGTCACTTCCGTTTTTACGTTACGTCATTTTTAAAATTTTCAAAAAGTCATTTTGTCCGCGGCGTTTCTCAAAAACGCTTTAAGATAGAGGCTTGAAATTTTCAATGGTTATGATTTGGTCGATTTACCTTTGTAATAAGGCTCGAAATGATTATCTGTCACTTCTGGTCGAAACCGGAAGTGAAACAAATTTTTCGCAAAAAATGAATTTTCTGATCAAATCAAAAACGAATATGCGTTTTGTAGAGCTAAGTAAGCTGAATCTAACACTGAAATCCGTTTTAAAATCGGACAATGCATAACAGAGATATCGGGGTTTAAAAATTGATTTTTCCGGAAATTTTGATTCCGCTTCCTTGGTTTAAAAAATAGCGTAATGTTCAAAGTAAAATTAACTCGTACCAAAAATAATTGTTAAGTCGTACTTGAACACATTCGGATTTTTTTTGTTAAGTCGTTCTTGAAATCGGAAATGTTTTTGTTAAGTCGTACTTAAAATCATTCGTATTTTGTTAAGTCGTACCAGGAATAATTCGATTTTTTCATCTTTTTATTTGCGTTACTCTTGTTGTTGGTTTAAGAGCTCTGCTTCTAACAGGAACTTCCAGCTTTACTTCCGACATTAACGGAAGACCCACTCGTTGCTTTGCAACGAGCTTTTCTCTAGTTATTATTCTTTTTTTTTCTTACCGATTTTGTGCAGACGATTTCTCGGAGATGGCTGGGTCGATTACGCTCAAATTTTCAATATAAACGTGTTTTTATCTAAAGCTGATACATTTTTTTTTCATTTTTGAAAAAACACTTCCGGTCAAAAGTTATCGTCCGTTTACGATTTTAAAAAGTCAATTTTGTTGGTCGGGTTTCTCAAAAACGAGTAAAGATAAAATGCTGAAATTTTCAGAGATGATAGATCTAGCGATTTTCTGGTGCACCTTGGTCAAGAGAATATCCCCCGTTACTTCCGGTCGTCACCGGAAGGAAATTTGAAAAATTGAATTTTTCGACGTTTTTATTCTTTAATATTTTTTTTTTGAAATTTTAACACCTTATAGTGACCCTTTTACTGATTAAGAATATGTAATTAGTTTTAAAATCGATCAAGGCATTCTCGAGAAATTAAGCGTCAAAGTTCTGAAGCGGAGTCCGAGTACCTCAGTCGTTATAGTCGTGGACATGGCCCAGGTGACCCGGGTTCAAGCCTCGAGTGCCGGGAATTTTTTTTCTCTTTTTTTCGCTTAGATCTACGATTTTATCTTTGAATTGATAAGTTTGATCTTATCTATTCAAAAATTGGACGGAAGACCCACTCGTTGCTCGCAACGAGATCGAATCTAGTTATTAGGGTCATCCGTCTTCAGCGGAAGACCCTTCTATTATTCTATTGTTTCTTTTTCACTTTTCTTATTAGGGTCTTCCGTTTCCAACGGAAGACCCTCTTGTTATTCTTCGGTTTCTTTTTTAGGGTCTTCCGTTTTCAACGGAAGACCCTCTTGTTATTCTTCGGTTTCTTTCTATTATTATTATTATTAGGGTCTTCCGTTTCCAACGGAAGACCCTCTTGTTATTCTATTGTTTCTTTTTATTATTATTATTATTCTTTTTCTTTTCTTCTGACTCCTTTTTTGCTTCATAACTCAAAAAGTTTTTAACCGATTTTTATGAAATTTTCAGAGATGTTTGCAAGTTGGCGTCCCTCAAAATTGTAAAAGTTTTAAAGAGAACGTCACCTCGGTTTTGACGTGACGTCATTTTTAAAAATTTCAAAAAGTCATTTTGTCCCGGACTTTTCTCAAAAACGCTTTAAGATAGAGGCTTGAAATTTTCAATGGTTATGATTTGGTCGATTTACCTCTGTAATAAGGCTCGAAATGAAAATCTGTCACTTCCGGTCGAAACCGGAAGTGAAACAAATTTTTTGAAAAAATGAATTTTCTGATCAAATCAAAAATGAATATGTATTTTGTAGAGCTTAATAAGCTGAATCTAACGCTGAAAGCCGTTTTAAAATCGGACGATGCATTACAGAGATATCGGGGTTTAAAAATTGATTTTTCCGGAAATTTTGATTCCGCGTCCTTGGTTTAAAAAATAGCATAATGTTAATCGTAAAGTTAACTCGTACCAAAAATAATTGTTAAGTCGTACTTAAACACATTCGGATTTTTTTGTTAAGTCGTTCTTAAAATCAAAAAGGTTTTTGTTAATTCGTACTTAAAATCATTCGGATTTTGTTAAGTCGTACCAGGAATAATTCGATTTTTTTCATCTTTTTCTTTTTATTACTCTTGTTATTGGTTTAAGAGCTCTGCTTCTTACAGGAACTTCCAGCTTTACTTCTGACATTAACGGAAGACCCACTCGTTGCTTTGCAACGAGCTTTGCTCTAGTTCTTTTTATTTTTTTTTCTGACTCCTTTTCGGCTTTATAACTCAAAAAGTTTACAACCGATTTTGATGAAATTTTCAGAGGTTGTGTGCAACTATAATACCTCAAAGTTTGTGAAGTTTCTTTGAAAACGTCACTTCCGTTTTTACGTTACGTCATTTTTAAAATTTTCAAAAAGTCATTTTGTCCGCGGCGTTTCTCAAAAATGCTTTAAGATAGAGGCTTGAAATTTTCAATGGTTATGATTTAATCGATTTACCTCTGTAATAAGGCTGAAAATGAAAATCTGTCACTTCCGGTCGAAACCGGAAGGGAATCAAATTTTTCGAAAAAATAAATTTTCTGATCAAATCAAAGATGAATATGTGTTTTATAGAGCTTATTAAGCTGAATCTAACACTGAAAGTCGTTTTAAAATCGGACGATGCATTACAGAGATATACGAGTTCAAAAAATGATTTTTCCGGAAATTTTGGTTCCGTGTTTTTGGTTAAGAAATTAGTATCAAGTTCTTGGTTAAATTAACTTGTACCTAAAAATTAATTGTTAAGTCGTACTGTAACACATTCGGATTTTTTTTTGTTAAGTCGTTCTTGAAATCGGAAAGGTTTTTGTTAAGTCGTACGTAAAATTATTCGGTTTTTGTTAAGTCGTACCAGGAATAATTCGATTTTTTCATGTTTTTATTTAAGGTACTCTTGTTATTGGTTTAAGAGCTCTGCTTCTTACAGGAACTTCCAGCTCTACTTCCGACATTAACGGAAGACCCACTCGTTGCTTTGCAACGAGCTTTGCTCTAGTATTATTATTAGGGTCTTCCGTCTTCAGCGGAAGACCCTTCTATTATTGTAATGTTTCTTTTTCACTTTTCTTATTAGGGTCTTCCGTCTTCAGCGGAAGACCCTTCTATTATTCTTCGGTTTCTTTTTCACTTTTCTTATTATTATTATTATTATTATTATTATTATTATTATTATTATTATTATTATTCTTTTTTTGTCTTACAAATTTTGTGCAGGCGATTTCTCAGAGATGGGACGATCGATTTCTCTCAAAATTTCAGGACTGAAGCCTCGTTATCTGAAATTTATACCGCTAAAACAGATTTTGAAAATTCACTTCTGGTCGGAAGTTATCGTCCGTTTACGATTTTAAAAAGTCAATTTTGTCGCTCAGGTTTTTCAAAAACGAGCAAAGATAGAGAGCTGAGAATTTCAGAGATGATAGATCTATCGATTTCCTGGTGCACCTCGGTATAGAGAATGTTCGCCGTCACTTCCGGTCGTCACCGGAAGCAAAATTAAAAAATGAAAATTTTCAACTTTTTATTTTTATATATTTTTTCCAATAAGATGATAGTGACCCTTTTACTGATTCAGAATATGTAATTTGTTTCAAAATCGATCAAGGCGTTCTCGAGAAATTAAGCGTCAAAGTCCTGAAGCGAGAGTCCGAGTAGCTCAGTCGATATAGTCGTGGACATGGCCCAGGCGACCCGGGTTCAAGCCTCGAGTGCCGCAAATTTTTTTTTCATTTTTTTTGCTTAGATCAACGATTTTATCTTCGAATTGATAAGTTTAATCTAATCTATTCAAAAATCGGACGGAAGACCCACTCGTTGCTCGCAACGAGATCGAATCTAGTTATTATTCTTTTTTTTTCTTACCGATTTTGTGCAGACGATTTCTCAGAGATGGCTCAACCGATTTCATTCAAATTTTAAAGATTAACGCGACCTTATCTGAAGTTTATTGTTTTTTATCCATTTTTGAAAATACACCTCCGGTCGGAAGTTATCGTCCGTTTACGATTTTTAAAAGTCAATTTTGTCTGTCAGGTTTCTCAAAAACGAGCGAAGATATAGAGCTGAAATTTTCAGAGATGATAGAACTACCGTTTTTCTGGTGCACCTCGGTATAGAGAATGTCCGCCGTCACTCCCGGTCGTCATTGGAAGGAAATTTCAAAAATTGAATTTTTCGACTTTTTTTTTTTATATTATTGTTTTTTGAAATTTTTACACCTTATAGTGACCCTTTCACTGATTCAGAATATGTAATTTGTTTTAAAATCGATCGAGGCATTCTCGAGAAATTAAGCGTCAAAGTTCTGAAGCGAGAGTCCGAGTAGCTCAGTCGATAGAGTCGTGGACATTGCCCAGGCGACCCGGGTTCGAGCCCCGAGTGCCGAATTTCTTTCCACCTCTTTTTGTGCTTAGATCTGATTTTTTTATCTTTAAAATGATGGATTCTGTTCTTTTCTGTTTTGATTTCGTAAAAGAAGTTACAATAATATCGCTTTTCCCCGTATTTGAGTATTGAGATCCATAGCTATGTATTCATACTGAAATAAAGTTAACATGTTGAAAAAAAATCAAAAGTTACATCTTTAAAACAACGCTTATACATTCTTCTAACATATGTATTTTGTTTAAAAATTGTGTAATATGTGATATTTAGAATTTAATATTCTCCGTTTAATATAGAAGTCACTGACCGACCCCCCCCCCCATTCATAAAATCATTTAGTTTTTCTGACCCGATTTTACTTGATCTTTGATCTTGGACCTTTAATATCAACTTAGTATCATTCTAGATTACTGTACTAATTACCAGACCAATTCGTTCATTATTAACAGAGTTATGAACTTTTTGGCATTTGAGTTTCAATCGTCGTGTTTGACATGTACTGTACAAAAAAAATCTAACTCCCGAGTCCTTCACTCAATTCTAATGAAAATTCGTGAATATAAACCTCGGACCCCATTCTTATTGTCTGTCAAATATGCAGCAGATTGAACAATTAAGAAGAATCAAACGGCGCTTATAGCCTAGACGCGGAAATAAAATTTACACACTACACGCACCGACCCCCCCCCCCTTATTCACAAAATCATTCAGTTTTTCTGGAGTGATTTGACAGAATCTTTCATGTTGGACCTTTATTTTCAACCTAGTACCATTCTAGATTACTGTACTAATTACCAGACCAATTCGTTCACTTTTAAGAGAGTTATGAATTTTTGGACATTTGAGTTTCGATTCGCGTGCTTGACATGTACTGTAGAAAAAAATTCTAACTCCCGAGCCCTTCACTCAATCCTAATGAAATTTTGTGTAAATGTACCTCGGGCCCCATTCTTATCGTCTGCCAAATATGCAGCGGATTGAACAATTCAGAAGAAATTCCTGAGATCAAGCGGCGTTTATAGTCTGTACGAGGACTTTAAATTTACACAGTACAAGGGATGTAAGCAGCCGCGTAATATTTCTGTTGCATGTATATTTCTTGTTTTCCGTTTAGTCTGTATCTACGATAGCGTGTGAACTACTTATGAATGTTAAAACTGTGGAAATTACTGTCATCAAATTTTTACCGAATAAATTTACGTGATACTGATTTCGTTATTTCTACATTTATAATGATTTTATCAATCCTGTTGAAATAAAACAGTCAAACACAATAGTAAACGACACGAAAAAAAATCTCAACACTGAAATACATGTGTAAAATGCATCAGTCATTGCTTTAGGACTTTACTTCCCCTAATTATCGTTAACCGAATCCGAGATCCACACCTCAAATTTCTACTTTCGATTTATTTACGACGAAAATCAAGCTCGGGTCTTTTCACCCCCCTCCAGACAAAAACACGCATCAATATTTCAAATGACTTCGCACTGTTACCAAACCTGTGTAGTCAGACATCTCACACATCGTTCCTCATCTCATACAAAAATTCAGCTCCTGTCCCGGGCGGAAACGCCCCAAATTCAAAGAGAAATTCGGGAATTATTTCGCGTCAGCCATGTTTTGACGTGAACCTTTGCTGAAATACTGTTATGACACCTGCAAAGTCCTCGCCGGAGCTAAAATTTCTTCTTTCTCTCTATTTCTTTCTCTCCATTTTTTTTTTTTTTTTTTTTTTTTTTTTTTTGATTTTCTTACTAAAATATTCAACATAAAGGGGTTGTTGGACTGTAGTACAAGTTGAAACACACTCTTCCTTTAAGATTTAGACAAAAACAGCCTTTTATTATTAGGGTCTTCCGTCTTCAGCGGAAGACCCTTCTATTATTCTATTGTTTCTTTTTCACTTTTCTTATTAGGGTCTTCCGTCTTCAGCGGAAGACCCTTCTATTATTCTATTGTTTCTTTTTCACTTTTCTTATTAGGGTCTTCCGTTTCCAACGGAAGACCCTCTTGTTATTCTATTGTTTCTTTTTATTATTATTATTATTCTTTTTCTTTTCTTCTGACTCCTTTTTTGCTTCATAACTCAAAAGGTTTTAAACCGATTTTGATGAAATTTTCAGAGATTTTTGCAAGTTGGCGTCCCTCAAAAATGTAAAAGTTTTAAAGAGAACGTCACCTCTGTTTTGACGTGATGTCATTTTTAAAAATTTCAAAAAGTCATTTTGTCCCGGACTTTTCTCAAAAACGCTTTAAGATAGATGCTTGAAATTTTCAATGGTTGTGATTTGGTCGATTTACCTCTGTAATAAGGTTCGAAATGAAAATCTGTCACTTCCGGTCGAAACCGGAAGTGAAACAAATTTTTCGAAAAAATGAATTTTCTGATCAAATCAAAAATGAATATGTGTTTTGTAGAGCTTATTAAGCTGAATATAACACTGAAAGCCGTTTTAAAATCGGACGATGCATTACAGAGATATCGGGGTTTAAAAATTGATTTTTCCGGAAATTTTGATTCCGCGTCCTTGGTTTAAAAAATAGCATAATGTTTATCGTAAAGTTAACTCGTACCAAAAATAATTGTTAAGTCGTTCTTAAACACATTCAGATTTTTTTTGTTAAGTCGTTCATTCGTACTTAAAATCATTCGGATTTTGTTAAGTCGTACCAGGAATAATTCGATTTTTTCATCTTTTTCTTTTTATTACTCTTGTTATTGGTTTAAGAGCTCTGCTTCTTACAGGAACTTCCAGCTTTACTTCCGACATTAACGGAAGACCCACTCGTTGCTTTGCAACGAGCTTTGCTCTAGTTCTTATTATTATTCTTTTTTTTTCTTACCGATTTTGTGCAGACGATTTCTCAGAGATGGTTTGATAGATTTCATTCAAATTTTCAAGATTAACGTGTTTTTATCTGAAGTTTATCGTTTTTTATCCATTTCTGAAAATACACTTCCGGTCGGAAGTTATCGTCCGTTTACGATTTTAAAAAGTCAATTTTGTCGGCGACGTTTCTCAAAAATGAGAAAAGATAGAGGTCTGAAATTTTCAGAGAAGATAGATCTACTGTTTTTCTGGTGCAACACACTCACCAAAATGTCCGCCGTCACTTTTTGTCGTTTTTGGAAAAAAAATTCAAAAATTGATTTTTTCGACTTTTTTATTTTTTAATATTTTTCTTTGAAATTTTAACACCTGATAGTGACCCTTTTTCTGATTCAGAATATGTAATTAGTTTTAAAATCGATCAAGGCATTCTCGAGAAATTAAGCGTCAAAGTCCTGAAGCGAGAGTCCGAGTAGCTCAGTCGATATAGTCGTGGACAAGGCCCAGGCGACCCGGGTTCAAGCCTCGAGTGCCGCAAAATTTTTTTCTCTTTTTTTCGTTCTGATCTATGATTTTATCTTTGAAATGATAAGTTTAATCGTATCTATTTAAAAATTGGACGGAAGACCCACTCGTTGCTCGCAACGAGATCGAATCTAGTTATTATTATTATTCTTTTTTTGTCTTACAAATTTTGTGCAGGCGATTTCTCGGAGATTACTTGTTGGATTCCCTTCAGATTTCCAGGGCTGATGCCTAGTCATATGAATTTTATACCGCCGGAACAATTTTTCAAAATTCACTTCCGGTCGGAAGTTATCGTCGTTTTACGATTTTTAAAAGTCAATTTTGTCGGCAATGTTTCTCAAAAACGAGTAAAGATAGAGATCTGAAATTTTCAGAGATGATAGATCTAGCAATATCCTCGTGTACCTCGGTCACGAGAATGTTGGCCGTCACTTCCAGTCGTCACCGAAAGCAAATTTAAAAAATGAAAATTTTCAACTTTTTATTTTTATATATTTTTTCCAATAAGATGATAGTGACCCTTTTACTGATTAAGAATATGTAATTTGTTTTAAAATCGATCAAGGCGTTCTCGAGAAATTAAGCGTCAAAGTCCTGAAGCGAGAGTCCGAGTAGCTCAGTCGATAGAGTCGTGGACATGGCCCAGGCGACCCGGGTTCAAGCCTCGAGTGCCGCAAATTTTTTTTTGCTACTTTTCGCTTAGATCTACGGTTTTATCTTTGAATTGATAAGTTTGATCTATTCTATTCAAAAATCGGACGGAAGACCCACTCGTTGCTCGCAACGAGATCGAATCTAGTTATTATTCTTTTTCTTTTCTTCTGACTCCTTTTTTGCTTCATAACTCAAAAGGTTTTTAACCGATTTTGATGAAATCTTCAGAGATTTTTGCAAATTGGCGTCCCTCAAAAATGGTAGAGTTTTAAAGAGAATGTCACCTCCGTTTTGACGTGACGTCATTTTTTAAATTTTCAAAAAGTCATTTTGTCCCGGACTTTTCTCAAAAACGCTTTATGATAGAGGCTTGAAATTTTCAATGGTGATGATTTTGTCGATTTAACTTTGTAATAAGGCTCGAAATGAAAATCCGTCACTTCCGGTCGAAACCGGAAGTGAAACAAATTTTTCGAAAAAATGAATTTTCAGATCAAATCAAAAATGAATATGTGTTTTGTAGAGTTTATTAAGCTGAATCTAACACTGAAAATCGTTTGAAAATCGGATGATGCATTACAGAGATATCGGGATTTAAAAATTGGTTTTTCTGGAAATTTTGATTCCGCGTCCTTGGTTTAAAAAAATAGCGTTATGTTCAAAGTAAAATTAACTCGTACGAAAAATAATTGCTAAGTCGTACTTGAACACATTTGGATTTTTTTTGTTAAGTCGTTCTTGAAATCGGAAAGGTTTTTGTTAAGTCGTACTTAAAATCATTCGGATTTTGTTAAGTCGTACCAGGAATATTCGGTTTTTTCATCATTTTATGTAAGTTACTCTTGTTATTGGTTTAAGAGCTCTGCTTCTTACATGAACTTCCAGCTTTACATCCGACATTAACGGAAGACCCACTCGTTGCTTTGCAACGAGCTTTGCTCTAGTTGTTATTATTATTATTATTATTTTTTTCTTACCGATTTTGTGCAGACGATTTCTCGGAGATGGCTGGGTCGATTTCGCTCAAATTTTCAATATAAACGTGTTTTTATGTAAAGCTGATACATTTTTTTTCATTTTTGAAAAAACACTTCCGGTCAGAAGTTATCGTCCGTTTACGATTTTAAAAAGTCAATTTTGTTGGTCGTGTTTCTCAAAAACGAGTAAAGATATAGGGCTGAAATTTTCAGAGATGATAGATCTACCGTTTTTCTGGTGCACCTCGGTCAAGAGAATGTCCACCGTCACTTCCTGTCGTCACCGGAAGGAAATTTCAAAAATTGAATTTTATGATTTTATCTTTGAATTGATAAGTTTGATCTTATCTATTCAAAAATTGGACGGAAGACCCACTCGTTGCTCGCAACGAGATCGAATCTAGTTATTTTTAGGGTCTTCCGTCTTCAGCGGAAGACCCTTCTATTATTGTATTGTTTCTTTTTCACTTTTCTTATTATTTTTTTTTTCTTCTTACAAATTTTGTGCAGGCGATTTCTCGGAGATAGCCCGCTCAATTTGGGTCAAATTTTCAGGGATGATGCCACGTCATCTGAAGTTTGTACCGTTACGACAATTTTTAAAAATTTACTTCCGGTCGGAAGTTATCGTCGTTTTACGATTTTTAAAAGCCAATTTTGTCGGTCGGGTTTCACAAAAACGAGTAAAGATAGAGAACTGAAATTTTCAGAGATGATAGAACTATCGTTTTTCTGGTGCACCTTGGTATAGAGAATGTCCACCGTCACTTTTTGTCGTCACCGGAAGGAAATTTCAAAAATTGAATTTTTTGACTTTTTTATTTTTTAATATTTTTTTCTGAAATTTCTACACCTTATAGTGACCCCTTTACTGATTCAGAATATTTAATTAATTTTAAAATCGATCAAGGCATTCTCGAGAAATTAAGCGTCAAAGTCCTGAAGCGAGAGTCCGAGTAGCTCAGTCGATAGAGTCGTGGACATGGCCCGGGCGACCCGGGTTTAAGCCCCGAGTGCCACAAATTTTTTTTCTCTTTTTTTCGCTTAGATCTACGATTTTATCTTTCAATTGATAAGTTAAATCTAATCTATTCAAAAATCGGACGGAAGACCCACTCGTTGCTCGCAACGAGATCGAATCTAGTTAAGGTCTTCCGTTTTCCAACGGAAGACCTTATTGTTTTCGTTTGGTTTCTTTTTCCCTATTATTAGGGTCTTCCGTTTTCAACGGAAGACCCTCTTGTTATTCTATTGTTTTTTTTTATTATTATTATTCTTCTTGTTTTTCCTTCTGACTTCTTTTTTGCTTTATATCTCAAAAACTATTCAACCGATTTGCAAGAAATTTTCAGAGATTATGTTAAATAGTTGTCCCTTAAAGATTTTAAACTTTCAGTCATTAAGTCACTTCCGTTTTCTAGTTACGTCATTTTTAAAAATTTCAAAAAGTGATTTTGTCCAGGACTTTTCTCGTAAACGGTTGTTTATAAAGACTTGAAATTCTCTGTGATTGTAAATCTGCAGATTCACTTATGGCAAATTTACAAAAAAAAATATTTTGTAACTTCCGGTCGAAACCGGAAGTGATTCTAATTTTTCGGAATTTTCATTTTTTTGAGCGAATAATAAAATTATATGCATGTTGTAGAGTTTGCAAAGCTAAATGCAAAACTAAAATTCGTTTTCAAATCGGATGATGCATTTCAGAGATATCGGGGTTTAAAAATTGATCTTTCCGGAAATTTTGATTCCGTGTTTTTGGTTTTAAAAATAGTGCATATTTCACACTGAAAGTAATTTCTACTGAAAACAATTCGTACTGATAATTAAACTATATATAAAACACAAAATTATATGCATATTGTAGAGTTTGCAAAGCTTAATACAAAACTGAAATTCTTTTTCAAATCGGATGATGCATTGCAGAGATATCGGGGTTTAAATATTGATTTTTCCGGAAATTTTGATTCCGTGTTCTTGGTTTAAAAAATAGTGTAAAATTCACACTGAAAGTAACTCCTGCTGAAAACAATTCGTGCAGGTCATAAAACCGGACTCTGTTTTTTAATAGTTAATTAAAGTGTTTATCGATACAATTTAGTTATTTCGATCGATAATTACGTTGTTAGTTTTTATTAGTCTTATTAGTTTTAATCGAAATAATCATCGTACGATTCCCCATTTCAACTCGCCATGTTTTGACTGCGAACAAACAGCTGATAGCGGTGTGTCTACATTTTAAAAAAAAGCAAGGCCTGCAAGACGTCGATAGTGGAAATTTCAGCTCAACTAACGTATGACAGATTATAAAGGTATGTTTCAATACAGGATATGTCGTATTTACTTTTTCTTTTCAGAGTATTTGCACTTAGTCTTTTCAATCTAATCCGAGATTCCTCTGACTCTAACCTCCGCTTTTGAAGTACGTCACAATATAAAAGCGGGCGTTAGAGTCAGCGGAATCTCGGAATATTATCTGTCCAGTGTATTTTCACGGTAGCTGCAGAACTGTAGCTCTCCGGGAAAAAATAATGACAGACCGGAGAGCTACAGGGCCACCCATTGAAAAAATTGTACATGTATATTTATTGCGCAGAAAAACGTGCGCTAGTTTTGGACTGATTTACCTTATTTATACGCAAATTCTGTGAAAACAATTAGTACCATTAAATTCTTCATGCAATTTACTACTGATATCGCCTCTTTATTTGCCTCAGACTTTCTCCGAAACACGCTACCGACCTCGGGAAATCAAGTATGTTGAATTTACATCGAGATCGAGAGTCGCCATTTTTACATGTAAACAAAGTGGACCACATGAATTTACGGGACTGGTGATGGTGTTTAAAAGACTATCCGAGGCAAGTGAAGAAAGGATATCAGTAGTAAATTGCATGAAGAATTTAAAATTAAAAGCGGTGGGAGTCCTAAGGTACACAAGAATAGAATGTTGTAATTAGAGTGCATGTATGCATGATGATAACTTTACCCAAATATTTAAATATAGCAGATCTTTACAATATCGCCTTCACTGAATTTATAGATTAAAAAACTCAGGCTTGTGTTTAATTAAATAAATATATTTGACAAAGTAAATATTCAATCTAATTAAAATTAGACCTTTTGTCTCGCTCTCTATATGGTTATTGCTTGTGTAACAGGCATGTAAAACAGAGTGCGAGATGAAAAGTCTCAAATTTCATATTATATCAAGCTCAGAATTTAGGTCAATGTTCCATGATATCTATTAAACAGTCTTCTCAAGATATAAGTATTTCACAGAATCATTGTAATTTGAGAGATTAGATTATCTTTTATACATATTGATTCATTTTAGGTAAGCTTTACATGCATATCACATCTACATAGTATGTAAATAATTTTTACTGCATGTGCCTCAGATCTCTCTCTGTCTCTCTCTCTCTCTCTCTCTCTCTCTCTCTCTTTTAATCTTGGCAAAGACTCATGAAACTGTCAGAGGGCATCTTAATTTTATGACAAAATTATCTCGATCTTGTAAAAGAAATCCAAAGTGCATTGAATTTTAAAATGAGCATGAATTATTAATCCCTCATTTTTATGCGCATTATACATAGTATTGTTTTTAAAACATGTAATTCGTAAGAAAAAAAAACCCTCGCTAAATTTATTCGCAATAAACCCCAGTAGAATTGACAAAACATGGTATACACGTAGCAGAAGCTTATACTTTGACACTGTTTGGATTGGTAATATTCCTTTGTAGTTTATGAATTGAAATATTGCTGTCGCTTTTCAAGTAAAACAAACTCTCTCGCTCACTCCTGCTCTCGCTCTCTCTCAATCTGATATGTCTATACCCAAGAAATTATTTTAATGTTATGATATTATGACTTGATATGCACATTTTTGTTTTTGTACTGGCTAAATGTTACATGTAATGTCATATATTTGGATATGTCATACTTATAACACTGCATGGTCAGTGTATTTTTTCCAAAAATATTATGTATATGTTAATGTAAACACAGCTATTACAAGTACATGTATGTTAACACAGCTAATTTATTTTTTTTTTATTTCAGCTTAAAGCAGACTCTTGTTACCACATGGCTTTTACCTGTTGATTCTTGTGGTTTCAGCTCTTGAGGTTAACCTGTCACCTCTACCCACATGCATATTCCTTGTGTTCTACAGACTATCTACCGGTAATTCAAATTAAATCGGATAATGCATGAACAATAATGGAACTTTAAGAAAGCATCATGTCCTATTGTGGTTTGTTCATGTTTGATAAGAAATTATGAAAAACAAAATTAAGGCTGTTTAAAGAAATATAATTGTTGTGAAAATTTGTTTTTCAATAAAAGTATGCAATTATGTTTCCTTCATTTTTTATTTTATAAAGATATTTAGATGTGTTTACATAGTTGAAAAATCACCCAAACTCTTTCCAATTTTCTCCATAAGATTACATGTAGGATATGTAAATGTACATTTGACTTTTGAATAACACCAGCAATGATAATTACTTTTGAAATGAGCAAGAAACAATCTATTTTCATCCTTTTAAGGTATATATGCATAAAAAAAGTAGAAAAAAACATGTCAAATTTGAACATTTTTAATGGAATTCTCCGCCGCCTCCAGCTACCCGGGTGTGTTTGAATTTAATTTTATATAAGGCAGATGTTGAACTTGTTGATCTTACTGTTTTATCATGGTTAAAAAGAGACTAGAAACCAGAATAGATTAGATATTTAATAAATATGATTGTTAACTTACTTTTTTTCATGGAAAAAAGAAATCACATGCAGGAATACTTGTCTATTTAATTATTAAAATGCTACAAATCATTCAAGAAACATAAAAAGATCAAATTTTAGTATCATTGATGATTGTTTTCAAATATGTGTGAGAAATGACTCATAGAAATTGCCACAAGTTTCAGAAAATTAGGTAAAAGATTTCAAACCATGACTTTTTATGAAAATCAAAAGATAGGGGGTGGGTATACATGTAAGGGCATTTCTAAGTTATGTGATGCTTTTATCAAGATTATATCATGTAGATGTATGTTGTATTGAATAAGGTTTCTTATTAAAGGTGGTTGAACAATAATTGACCTCTAAAAGGTCAGGTAAAGATGTTTTACTAAGGAGAACCCTGTAAATCTGTGTTGAATAAAAGAAAATGGAAATGGTGGGTTCACTTAAATGGCCATATGTTTATTAAACCTCAATGGAATTGTCAATACGTGGTATACTTTTTTCTCAGAATTGCATTAGCTTTCTTATTCTAAGACAAAGACATCTGTTCATAAAATGTACTAAGTTAAAGGTAGCAAGGGACCATTCGGATAAAGTACCCGTTAATATTTTTGTAAAATTAAGGTACATCACTACACCTAGACTTATACTTTTTAAGACACTACTTCACAAGATGGCGATTTAAATGTTTTGTTGAACTCTTAATATCGTTTGATTGGGTTGTATACCGTCATAGCTTAATGGTTAAAGTATTGGGTTTCTAAAGCGTTTGAGTTTTAGTCCGCCTGGAGCTTTTGTTACTGTTTATTGAATTAAATTTTTGAAAATGTAATTGTTCATCCAAATTTGCATATTTTTTGCCTATTTGACTTAAACACTTCTGATCAATTATGATATCTATCATAATCAAGTAATTTTCTGCTGATTTGAGAAAATATTTCAAGGTGTTTTGAGCCACCTTAAGAGATGCTGCACAATTGAAGGCTTATGAGTGTTGCTAAGATTCATAAAATGAATTTTAATGATCATCATTAGAGGGATCTCCCTTCTTGGAATTGGTATGCAATATGAAAACCCCTAATGTTTAATACGTACATGCGAATTGAATGGTGAAACTTGCGGCTAAGACTGTTGTGTTGACTTTACACTGTGAAATTGCAGGTTACAAATGGGAGGTTATATAACTCGAAATTTATGTGGATGGGACATTATATACCTATTCACTGGGTATGAGGATGATAGCAAGTTTATTGTCCTCCAAGACAGCCACTATTTCATGGGGCGAAGCCAAGTGAAATAGTTGCTGTTGAGGGGGACAATAAACTGTCTGTCATCCTCACACAACACAACAGTCTTAGTCTGTCTTTCTGTCAGTAAATAGCTATAGATATCTTAATTATTATCCTGAAGAAAACTTTATTTGTTGGCGATGCAGAATTTCTTGATGATAAACAAATTAGAATTATCGGACTTTGAATTTAATGCTGTGATCGGATTATACCAGAGGTGTTCCGAGTTTAAAAAAGGGAAATTGTATGCTGCTGGTGAATACTTTCGTTGACTATTCACTATGGACAGATAGCATAGAAACTATTTCACAGTTAGATGGAATAGCATGTTTATTCATTGTAATTTTACATAGGAAATATTCACAGAAATATAATAAACTTTACATTGCTAAGTTTCTGACATTTGATGGTGCAACAAGCACAGTTTGGAAGGTCAAAGGTGACATCTTTTGTATCTGACTCCTTTTCGGCTTTATAACTCAAAAAGTTTATAACCGATTGAGATGAAACTTTGAGAGATTATGTGCAACTATTATGCCTCTAAGATCCTAAAGTTTCTTTGAAAACGACCTTTCCGTTTTTACGTTACGTCATTTAAACAAAAAATTTTAGAAAGTCATTTTGTCCGCAGCGTTTCTAAAAACGCTTTAAGATAGAGGCTTGAAATTTTCAATGGTTATGATTTTGTCGTTTAACTTCTGTAATAAGGCTCAAAATGAAAATATGTCACTTCCGGTCAAAACCGGAAGTGAATCAAATTTTTCGAAAAATTGAATTTTTTGATCAAGTCAAAAATGAATATCTGTTTTGTAGAGCTTATTCAGCTTAATCTAACACTGAAAGCCGTTTTAAAATCGGACGATGCATTAGAGATAGTGGGGTTTAAAAATTGATATTTCCAGAAATTTTGATTCCGCGTCCTTGGTTTAAAAAATAGCGTAATGTTCAAAGTAAAATTAACTTGTACAAAAAAAACTTGTTAAGTCGTACTTGAAATTAGTAAGGTTTTTGTTAAGTCGTACTTAAAATCATTCGGATTTTGTTAAGTCGTACCAGGAATAATTCGATTTTTTTCATCTTTTTATTTTAGTTACTCTTGTTATTGGTTTAAGAGCTCTGCTTCTTACATGAACTTCCAGCTTTACTTCCGACATTAACGGAAGACCCACTCGTTGCTTTGCAACGAGCTTTGCTCTAGTTATTCTATATTTTTCCTCTGACATTTTTCGAGAGCTATAACTCAAAAACTATTCGGTCGATTTTCACCAAATTTACAGGACTGATAGAACATAAAACGTGCTTGCAAATATAAAATTTTGAGCTGATGACGTCACTTCCGCTTTGAGATTTTGAAGATTTTGTGAATTCTAAGGACCATTTTGTCCACGTAACTCCTCCGAAACTAAAGGGTATAGAAACGTGAAACTTTCAGGGATATGTAGATGGATGTCTGTAGATGATCCTCTGTATTTGACATTGTGGAAAATGCGCAGGGCGCCGAAGCTCGCCCAAGGTCAAAAATTGGCACCAAAATTTTTGGCAAAATTTTGACACGTTTTGCAAAATATCTTTTAACCTGTAGATAATTTGTTAAAACATGTAATGCAAAAGTTGTTAAGATTTACACGAGCTTTTGTTTTGTTTTAACAAAAAGCGCCTGGCCCCTTTAATTAGGGGCCAGGAGGACTCTAAACCATTAATATTAACTCTTTACCGAGCAAAAGAGCAAAAAAGCAAAAAAGAACAAAAGTTGCTTAAAATAATGTTCGTTAGAAAATGGTACCTTAAAATTTATGGTTTGTGGCCCCAGTAAGGAGTATAAGGGTCGGCCCCTAAAACACTGTTGTTCAGATATCTCCAAATCGGTCAATAATTTTTGAACACTTATTAAACAAAATATATTTATATACATAAGATCTTTTATTTAATATTAAGAAAAAGTGGCTGGCCCCTCAAATTAGGGGCGAAGAGCGCTCTAAAGTCTTTATATAATAACTTTTTACTGAAAAATAATTTGTTATTAATTATAGAAGCAAAAATGTTCATTGTACAGCTGTTCATCTATACTAGACCATACTAAAGTCATATGTTACATAATTAGGAGTTTTAAGGGGCCAGAAGTCCAAAACTTTGATCAATATTATCTTAAAAAGGAGAAATATTTTGAAAAACATTGTAAAACAACAGTTACAATGTGATACCTAAAAAAATTTTGTTGATGGCCCCAGTAAGGAGTTGAGGGGTCGGCCCCTAAAACACAGTTGTTCTGATATCTTTATAACGGTTAACAATTCGTGAACACTTGTTGAACAATATATGTTTATATTTGCAAGACCTTTAATTTGATATAAAAAAAAGGGGCTGACCCCTCAAATTAGGGGCCAGAAGGGTTACTAAGTCTTTTCATAATAACTCTTTTCTGACCAATAATTTGATATTAATCATAAGGCAGCAAAGAAGCTTTTATTAAGCTTAATTTAAAACTGAAACCCGTTTTAAATCGGACGATGAATTAAAGAGAAATTGGGGTTTAAAGATTGAGTTTTACGGAAATTTTGATGCCGCGCACTTGGTTTAAAAAATAGATCAAAATTCACACTGAAAGTAACTTCTACTGAAAACGATTCGTACTGATCATAAAACTTGATAAGAAAGCATAAAAGTATATGCATATGGTAGAGTTTGCAACGCTAAATAGAAAACTGAAATTCGTTTTAAAATCGTATCATGTATCGCAGAGATATCGGGGTTTAAATATTGATTTTTCCGGAAATTTTGATTCGGCGTTATTGGTTTAAAAAATAGTGCAAACTTCTCACTGAAAGTAACTCCTGCTGAAAACAATTCGTATATGTCATTAAACCGAACACCTTTTTTTTAAATGTTAATCAGAGTGTTTATCGAAACGATTTCCTTACTTCGATCGATAATTACGTTGTTAGTTTTTGTTAGTCTTATAAGTTTTAATCGAAATAATTATCGTACGATCCCTCATGTCAACTTGCCATGTTTTGACTGCGAACAACAGCTGATAGCGGTGTGTCAACATTTTTAAAAGAAGCATGGCCTGCAAGACGTCGATAGTGGAAATTTCAGCTCAGCTAACATATGACAGATTATAAAGGTATGTTTCAATACAGGATATGTCGTATTGACTTTTTCTTTTCAAAGTATTTGCACTTTTCAATCTAATCCGAGATGACTCTGACCTCTGCTTTTGACGTGCGGCACAATTTAAAAGCGGGCGTTAGAGTCAGGGGAATCTCGGAATATTATCTGTCCAGTGTATTTTCACGTGTATGTTTTGCACACCACTCTTTAATTTCTATTTATTATTATGTATATGCATGTCTTATTTTGTATTGCACAACACTCCACACACTGTAAAACAGTGCAATTAAAAGGGATGGGGTCCTAAAGTACAAAAGATTAGAGTGTTGTAATTAGAGTGCATGTTTGCATGATGATAACTAAGCCCTAAATATTTGAATATACCAGATCTTTTCCATATCGCCTTCACTTAATTAATGAATTAAAAAACTCAGACAGGCTTGTGCTTAATTAAATAAATATATTTGACATTGTAGATATTCAATCTAATTAAACTTAGACCTTTCGTCTGGCTCTCCGTCATGTGTGGTTATCGTCTGTGAAAGAGCATGTAAAACAGAGTGCAAGATGAAAAGAACTTCAAGTTCAGACTTTAGGTTAATGTTACCTGATATTTATAAAATATTCTTCTCAAGATTTTATTATTTCACAGAAGCATTGTATTTTTTTTACCGGTATCTTTTATATATATTGAATTTCATTGATTCATTTTAGGTAAACTTTACATGCATAACTGATCTAAACAATTTTTACAGTAAGACAAATGTATGTAATAATTTTTACTGCATGTGCCTCAACAAAAACCCAGTAGAATTCATTTAATAAGAAATGCATGGTATAGCAGAAAATTATACTTTGACGATGTTCGGATGAAATACTGTAAGTCGTTTAATTCCTCGGTGTTAAAATTTCACGATTTCTACTAAAGTACCAATTGTGATGGTTTTAATTTCACGGTGCTTAAAAATTCAATTGATCAGAATATAAGCATTTAAACGTTTTTTAAAACTTATGATATTATTCTTGCTAGGTCCTTTAATTTCGCAAGAAAATATTAAATCGCAAACGTAGTGAAATTTAGACCATCGTGATTATTTGCCAATCTACAATATTCTTTGTAGTTTACGAATTGAAAAATTGACTGTTGCACTATGAGAAAAACTCTCTCTCTCTCTCTCTCTCTCTCTCTCTCTCTCTCTGTCTCTCCCTCTCTCTCTCTCTCTCAATTTGATATATGTCTATGCCTAAGAAAATTTTTAAATAATATATCAAGACTTGATATGCAATTTTTTGTTTTTGTAGTGACTAAATGATAATGTCATGTATCGGGATATGTCATACAAATTACACTGCATGGTCAGTGTATTTTTTCAGAAATACTATGAATATGTTAATATAAACACATCTATTATTAGTACATGTATGTTAACACAGCTTATTGATTTTTTTTTATTTCAGCAATTGGTGGCCACATGGATTTTTACCTGTTGATTCTTTTCAGCTCTTGAGGATAACCTGTCACCTCTACCCACATGCATATTCCTTGTGTTCTACAGACTATTTAATACCGGTAATTCAAATTAAATCGGATAATTCATGAACAGTTACTGTAATGGAACTCTAAGTTAAGCATCATGCCTTGTTGTGGTTTGTGTTTGATAAGAAATTATAACAAACAAAATTAAGGCTGTTTATTAGTGTTTAAAGTAATTTACAATTGTTAGCTGTGAAAATTTGTTTTCAATAAAAGTATGCAATAATGTTTCCTTTATTTTGTTTTGTATAATTTTATAATGATCAATATTTAGATGTGTTTATAATTTAAAAATCACCTCACTCTTTCCGGTCCAATTGTCACCATTAAGATTACATGAAGGATATGTGAATGTAAATTTGACCTTCAAATAACATCTGCCATGATAATTACTTTTGAAATGAATAAGAAACAACGAATTCTTACCTTATAATGTATACATGCATACAAATGTAGGAAAACTTGTAGTAAAATTTGATCATTTTTCATGGAAGTCTCCCTTGTCTCCAGCTACCCAGGTGTGTTTGAATTTAACTTTAATATAAGGCAGATGTTGAACTTGTAGGTCTTACTGTTTTAGCATAGTTGAAAGGAGACCAGAAACCAGAGTAGATTAAATATTTACTTAATATGATTGTTAGCTTACTTTTTTTAATGGATTAAAGAATTCACATGCAGGAATACATGTCTATTTGTTAATTATAATGATAATTCAATAAACAAAAAAAAAGATCAAAATTTAGTATCATTGATGATTATTTTCAAATATGTGTGAAAATTGCCACAAGTTTCATAAAATTAGGTAAAAAATTTCAAACAATGACTTTTTATGAAAATCAAAAGATTGGGGGAGGGGGGGGGGTATACAGTGTACATGTAAGGGCATTTCTAAGTGATGTGATGCTTTTATCATGATAATATCATGTAGATGTATGTTGTATTGAGAAAGGTTTCTTATTGAAGGAGGTTGATAAACAATTGACCTCTAAAAGGTTAGGCAAAGATGTTTTATAATGGAGAACCCAATAAGGCTGTGTTGAATAGAGGAAATTGAAATGGAGGGTTCACTTCAATGGCCATATTTTTCTTAAACTTCAATGGAATTGGGACTTTTTGGTATACTTTTTCTCAGAATTGCATTAGCTTTCTAAGTCTAAGACAAAACATATTTTCATTAAACGATAATGTACTAAGTTAAAGGGAGCAAGGGACAGTTTCGAATAAAGTGCCTGTTAATAATTTTGTAAAATTGAGATTTGCTGTACTTGAAGGCTTATGAGTGTTGTAATGATTCATAAAATGAATTTTAATGATTATCTTTAGTTAGAGGGGTGTCTCCTGTTTGAATTGGTATGCAATATGAAGGCTCCTAATGTTAAGTACATGAAAAGCAGGAGTAAAATTTGAAACTTGCGGCTATGACTGTTGTGTTGACTGCACAGTGATATTGCAGGTTATATAACTCGGAATGTAGGTGGATTGGACATTATATACCTTTTTACTGGCTATGAGAATGTAGCAAGTTTATTTTCCACCAAGACAGCAACTATATCATGAGGCCAAGCCGAGAGAAATAGTTGCTGTCGAGGGGGATAATAATCTTGCTATTGTCCAAATAGTAAATATGTATTTTATTATCCAAAAAAAACTTTATTTGTCGGCAATGCAGAATTTTTTCTATGATAAACAACTCAGAGTTATCGGACTAAGAATTTAATGCAGCGATCGGATTACATCAGAGGTGTTCTGAGTTTGAAAATGAGAGAAATTGAATAAATGCTGCTGGTGAACGGTTTTGATGTCTATTCACCGATAGCAGATAGCACGAAAACTATTTCATAGTTAGATAGAAAGGCATATTTATCTGCCCGATCTCTGTCAAGATTACTTATCCGGAGCATAGATTCTCTCCCTTTGGCTCAATCTGTTTCATACTCATCCACAGAGTGCCTTTGGGTAAAGCGTTTGCAGTGATCTTGAACCATATTTATGGGCATAAGATTAAGGTAATCGCAGAGTTATGTATTAAATTCTTGTCTTATTATTTTTTTTCCAACTCAAATATTTTAAAAACGCTTGCATCGATTGCTTTAAAATTTACAGATTTTATGGGTATTTAAAAGATCTCTGATATGAAAAAAATCATTTGATGACGTCATCACATTCGTCACATTTTGACGTTTTTCACGTTTTAAAAAGTGATTTCGTCCGGATCTTTTCTCATTTTTTATAAAAGATAAAGCTATGACATTAACAGAGAAGATAGAACTATTGTTTTACTTCGGACACGAAATTAAAATCCGTTTTTCAATCAGACGATGCATTAAATAGATATAGGGGTTTAAAATTGATTTTTTCGGAAATGTTGATTCCGCGTTCTTGGTTTAAAAAATAGCGTAAAATTCAACTCATACCAAAACTAATTTGGTTGATGTTAAGTCATACTTTGACACATTCGGAATTTTTTGTTAAGTCGTTCTTTGAATCGTAAAGGTTTTTGTTAATTCCCACATAGAATCATTCGTATTTTGTTAAGTCGTACCAAGAATTATTCATTTTTTTATCTTTTTGTTTAAGTTGCTCTTGTTATTGATTTAAAAACTCTGCTTCTTGCAGGAACATCAAGCTTTACTCTCGACATTAACGGAAGACCCACTCGTTGCTTTGCAACGAGCTTTGCTCTAGTTATTATTTTTTTTCTTACAAAATTTGTGCAGGCGATTTCTCGAAAATGGCTCAGCCGATTTTCGTGAAACTTTCATATCTAATAGATATTAATTCGAACTTAATAAACATTTTTTTATTTTGATGACGTCATTTCCGTTCTTGAGAAAATGACGTTTTAACGATTTTCAGAGGGTCGGCTTGTCCAGGGATCTCCTCCTAAACGGTAAAAGATATTGAGTTCAAACTTTCAGGGATTGTAGACAAGAGATTGTAGATGTGCTATTTGGGGTTCATATTTGTCATGCTTAAAAGGCGTTTAAGCTCGCCTGGTCCCGAAAATTGAGACTAAAAAAACGTCGTAATTTTTAATGGTTTTCTTAGTTTGTCTCTTTTCTGAAAAATATTTTGTTAACACTTGTATTGCAAAAAAGATTTATATTTACAAGACCTTTCATTTGATATCAAGAAAAAGGGGCTGGCCCCTCAAATTAAGGGACCAAAGGGCTCTAAAGTCTTTCATCTGTAGCCCTTTACTGAGTGATATTTTGTGAACAGTTATAGAAGCAAATATGTTTATCTTACAGTTATGTATCCAATAAATGAAATGATTTTATCAAGTGTAACGTAATTAGGGGTTTTTAGGGGCCAAAGTCCAGAATTTTGATCACCCATATCTCAGAAAGGAAAAATATTTTGAAATAAAGTATAGAAGTAAAGTTGCTCAAAATGATGTACTAAATAATATGCAATTTTCAAAATTTCGTTAAATGGCCCCTATAAGGAGTTATGGGATCGGCCCCTAAAACGTTCTTTCCTATATATCTCAAGAACGGTAACAAATTTCTAAATACTTGTTGAACAAAATGTGTTGAGATTTAAATGACCTTTTATTTGATATCAAGAAAAAGGGGCTGGCCCTTTAAATTAGGGAACCAAAGGGCTCTAAAGTCTTTAATCTGTAGCACTTTACTGAGAGATAGTTTGTGATCAGTTATAGAAGCAAATATGTTTATCTTACAGTTATGTATCCAATAAATGTAATGATTTTATCATGTGTTACGTAATTAGTGGTTTTTAGGGGCCAAAAATCCAGAATTTTGATCACCCATATCTCAGAGAGGAAAAATATTTTGAAATAAAGTATAGAAGTAAAGTTGCTCAAAATGATGTACTAAATAATATGCAATTTTCAAAATTTCTTTAAATGGCCCCTATAAGGAGTTATGGGATCGGCCCCTAAAACGTTCTTTCCCATATTTCTCAAGAACGGTAACAAATTTCTAAACACTTGTTGAACAAAATGTGTTGAGATTTAAATGACCTTTTATTTGATATCAAGAAAAAGGGGCTGGCCCCTCAAATTAGGGAACCAAAGGGCTCTAAATTCTTTCATCTGTAGCCCTTTACTGAGGGATATTTTGTGAACGGTTATAGAAGCAAATATGTTTATCTTACAGTTATTTATCCAAACAATGTAATGATTTTATCGTGTGCTACGTAATTAGGGGTTTTTAGGGGCCAAAAGTCCAGAATTTTGATCACCCATATCTCAAAAAGTGAATATATTTTGAAATGCAGTATGGAAGTTAAGATAGTCCAAATGATGTACCTAATAATATGCAATTTTCAAAATTTCGTTAAATGGCCCCTATAAGGAGTTAAGGGATTGGCCCCTAAAACGTTCTTTCCTATATATCTCAAGAACGGCTACAAATCCCTTACCACTTGTTAAACAAAATGTGTTGAAATTTAAATGACCTTTTATTTGATATCAAGAAAAAGGGGCTGGCCCTTCAAATTAGGGGACCAAAGGGCTCTAAAGTCTTTCATCTGTAGCTCTTTACTGAGGGATATTTTGTGAAAGGCTATAGAAGCAAATATGTTTATCTTACAATTATGTATCCAAGCAATGTAATGTCATGTGTTATGTAATGAGGGTTTTTTAGGGGTCAAGGGTCCAAAACTATGACCACCTATATCTTCAAAAAGAAAAATATTTTGAAATGCAGTATAGAAGAAAAGATGCTAAAAATGATGTACTGAACAACATGCAATCTTCAAAATTTGGTTCAGCGGCTCCAATAAGGAGATAAGGGACCGGCCCCTAAAACTTTTTCTTCTAAGATATCTCAAGAACAGTGACGAATTCTAAACACTTGTTGAACAAAGCTCTTACACCTGTAACAAAATAGTATCTGGACCCCTAGAATGTAGACCCTGTTTTTTTTATTCTAAATCATGTTTAGCTGTTAAATAGCAAAATCAAGATAGAACAAATTCTAAAATCAGACGGAAGACCTCCTCGTTGCTCGCAACGAGATCGTGTCTAGTTATTATTATTATTCTTTTTTTTTCTTACCGATTTTGTGCAGACGATTTCTCGGAGATGGCTGGGTCGATTTCGCTCAAATTTTCAATATAAACGTGTTTTAATCTAAAGCTGATACATTTTTTTCATTTTTGAAAAAACACTTCCGGTCAGAAGTTATCGTCCGTTTACGATTTTAAAAAGTCAATTTTGTTGGTCGGGTTTCTCAAAAACGAGTAAAGATAGAGAACTGAAATTTTCAGAGATGATAGATCTACCGTTTTTCTGGTGCACCTCGGTATAGAGAATGTCCGCCGTCACTTCCGGTCGTAACCGGAAGGAAATTTGAAAAATTGAATTTTTCGACTTTTTTATTTTTTAATATTTTTTTTTGAAATATTAACACCTTATAGTGACCCTTTTACTGATTAAGAATATGTAATTAGTTTTGAAATCGATCAAGGCATTCTCGAGAAATTAAGCGTCAAAGTTCTGAAGCGGAGTCCGAGTAGCTCAGTCGTTATAGTCGTGGACATGGCCCAGGTGACCCGGGTTCAAGCCTCGAGTGCCGCAAATTGTTTTTCTCTTTTTTTCGCTTAGATCTACGATTTTATCTTTAAATTGATAAGTTTAATCTTATCTATTCAAAAATTGGACGGAAGACCCACTCGTTGCTCGCAACGAGATCAAATCTAGTTATTATTATTATTCTTTTTTTTTCTTACCGATTTTGTGCAGACGATTTCTCGGAGATGGCTGGGTCGATTTCGCTCAAATTTTCAATATAAACGTGTTTTTATCTAAAGCTGATACATGTTTTTTATTTTTGAAAAAACACTTCCGGTCAAAAGTTATCGTCCGTTTACGATTTTAAAAAGTCAATTTTGTTGGTCGGGTTTCTCAAAAACGAGTAAAGATAAAATGCTGAAATTTTCAGAGATGATAGATCTAGCAATATTCTGGTGCACCTCGGTCAAGAGAATATCTGCCGTTACTTCCGGTCGTAACCGGAAGGAAATTTGAAAAATTGAATTTTTCGACTTTTTTATTTTTTAATATTTTTTTTTGAAATATTAACACCTTATAGTGACCCTTTTACTGATTAAGAATATGTAATTAGTTTTGAAATCGATCAAGGCATTCTCGAGAAATTAAGCGTCAAAGTTCTGAAGCGGAGTCCGAGTAGCTCAGTCGTTATAGTCGTGGACATGGCCCAGGCGACCCGGGTTCAAGCCTCGAGTGCCGCAAATTGTTTTTCTCTTTTTTTCGCTTAGATCTACGATTTTATCTTTGAATTGATAAGTTTAATCTTATCTATTCAAAAATTGGACGGAAGACCCACTCGTTGCTCGCAACGAGATCAAATCTAGTTATTATTATTATTCTTTTTTTTTCTTACCGATTTTGTGCAGACGATTTCTCGGAGATGGCTGGGTCGATTTCGCTCAAATTTTCAATATAAACGTGTTTTTATCTAAAGCTGATACATGTTTTTTATTTTTGAAAAAACACTTCCGGTCAAAAGTTATCGTCCGTTTACGATTTTAAAAAGTCAATTTTGTTGGTCGGGTTTCTCAAAAACGAGTAAAGATAAAATGCTGAAATTTTCAGAGATGATAGATCTAGCGATATTCTGGTGCACCTCGGTATAGAGATCATCTGCCGTTACTTCCGGTCGTCACCGGAAGGAAATTTGAAAAATTGAATTTTTCGACTTTTTTATTTTTTAATTTTTTTTTTTGAAATTTTAACACCTTATAGTGACCCTTTTACTGATTAAGAATATGTAATTAGTTTTGAAATCGATCAAGGCATTCTCGAGAAATTAAGCAAAGTTCTGAAGCGGAGTCCGAGTAGCGCAGTCGTTATAGTCGTGGACATGGCCCAGGCGACGCGGGTTCAAGCCTCGAGTGCCGCAATTTTTTTTTCTCTTTTTTTCGCTTAGATCTACGATTTTATCTTTGAATTGATAAGTTTAATCTTATCTATTCAAAATTTGGACGGAAGACCCACTCGTTGCTCGCAACGAGATCGAATCTAGTTATTATTAGGGTCTTCCGTCTTCAGCGGAAGACACTTCTATTATTCTATTGTTTCTTTTTCACTTTTCTTATTGTTATTATTATTAGGGTCTTCCGTCTTCAGCGGAAGACCCTTCTATTATTCTATTGTTTCTTTTTCACTTTTCTTCTTATTATTCTTTTTTTTTCTTACCGATTTTGTGCAGACGATTTCTCGGAGATGGCTGGATCGATTTCGCTCAAATTTTCAATATTAACGTGCTTTTATCTAAAGCTGATACATTTTTTTTTATTTTTGAAAAAACACTTCCGGTCAGAAGTTATCGTCCGTTTACGATTTTACAAAGTCAATTTTGTCTGTCGTGTTTCTCAAAAACGAGCAAAGATATTGAGCTGAAATTTTTAGAGATAATAGATCTACCGTTTTTCTAATGTACCTCGGTCAAGAGAAGGTCCGCCGTTACTTCCGGTCGTCACCGGAAGGAAATTTGAAAAATTGAATTTTTCGACTTTTTTATTCTTTAATATTTTTCTTTAAAATTTTTACACCTTATAGTGACCTTTTTACTGATTAAGAATATGTAATTAGTTTTAAAATCGATCAAGGCATTCTCGAGAAATTAAGCGTCAAAGTTCTGAAGCGAAGTCCGAGTAGCTCAGTCGTTATAGTCATGGACATGGGCCAGGCGACCCTGGTTCAAGCCTCGAGTGCCGCAAATTTTTTTTCTCTTTTTTTCGCTAAGATCTTTGAATTGATAAGTTAAATCTTATCTATTCAAAAATTGGACGGAAGACCCACTCGTTGCTCGCAACGAGATCGAATCTAGTTATTATTATTATTATTCTTTTTTTTTCTTACCGATTTTGTGCAGACGATTTCTCGGAGATGGCTGGGTCGATTTCGCTCAAATTTTCAATATAAACGTGTTTTTATCTAAAGCTGATACTTTTTTTTTCATTTTTGAAAAAACACTTCCGGTCAAAAGTTATCGTCCGTTTACGATTTTAAAAAGTCAATTTTGTTGGTCGGGTTTCTCAAAAATGAGTAAAGATAAAATGCTGAAATTTTCAGAGATGATAGATCTAGCGTTTTTCTGGTGCACCTCGGTATAGAGAATGTCCGCCGTCACTTCCGGTCGTCATCGGAAGGAAATTCGAAAAATTGAATTTTTCGACTTTTTATTTTTTAATATTTTTTTTTTGAACTTTTAACACCTTAAAGTGACCCTTTTACTGATTAAGAATATGTAATTAGTTTTGAAATCGATCAAGGCATTCTCGAGAAATTAAGCGTCAAAGTTCTGAAGCGGAGTCCGAGTAGCTCAGTCGTTATAGTCGTGGACATGGCCCAGGCGACCCGGGTTCAAGCCTCGAGTGCCGCAATTTTTTTTTCTTTTTTTCGCTTAGATCTATGATTTTATCTTTGAATTGATAAGTTTAATCTTATCTATTCAAAATTTGGACGGAAGACCCACTCGTTGCTCGCAACGAGATCGAATCTAGTTATTATTATTATTATTATTATTCTATTGTTTCTTTTTCACTTTTCTTATTGTTATTATTATTATTAAGGTCTTCCGTTTCCAACGGAAGACCTTATAGTGATTGTAATGTTTCTTATTATTATTATTATTATTATTATTATTATTTTTTTCCCCTTTTTGTCTTGTGAATTTCTCAGAGATGTCTCAATGGATTTTCATATAATTTTCAGGGATGATTGGAAATAAAAACTTCTAGAGGTTTACGATTAAAGTTTTTCAAAATTCACTTCCGTTCGTCTGTTTCCTGTTCCGCGACGAAAAGCTTGTCACCTCGAGATCACAAAAACGGTAACGACCTGAAATCCAAACTTTGTAGGATGATAGACGTATAGCTGTAGATGTGTTTAAACTATTTTATTTTGTTCGGCGTAACTTCCGGTTGTCACCGGAAGCACTTCAAAAATAATTATTTTTTTGCATTAAATTCTTTTTCCATAGAATAAATATTTAAGTATAAATTTATACATAGGTTATCCATGCAATGTTATATCAACAAAAAATGTTTACTTCCGGTGAGATATCTCAATTATCTCAGGTTGCTTTTTTAAAACACATTTTGTACCCGTGAGATCTCAAAAACTATAAGTGATCAAAGCACGAAACATTCATGGATGATAAACAATTGATTGAAGAGGTGTTAAACCGGTTTCGTTTTGTCAGCCGTCACTTCCGGTCCACACAGGAAGAGTTAAAAAAAAATCAAGCTGTTTATCAGTTTAACTGTTTTTCTTTGACATTTTGAGTAAGTTAAATGAACAATAATGAACGAAAGGTAAGTATACAACAAATATTTAAAATAATTTACATTGAGCACTTCCGTTTGTCCGTTTCCTGTCCCGAGATAAAAAACCTTATTTCGACAAATCTCAAAAACGTTTACGACTTGAACAATCAAACTTTGTGAGATGATAGACCTCTGTATGTACATGTGTTAAAACTATTTTGTTTAATCTGGCGTAACTTCCGGTCGTCACAGGAAGTACGCCCAAATTTGATTTTATAAAAATGTTCTTATGTAGCATGGAAGTATCAATTTAGCAATAGAAATACAAAATGTCATCTACTCATGGTAAAAATAAAATACAAAAAAAAATCTACTTCCGGTGAGACATCTCAAATATCTCTGGTAATTTCTTTTTTAAATTGTCCCGAGACAAAAACCTTTTCTCCAAGAAATATTATAATAAACAAAAACCTAAACATCCGAACTTTATGGAAAGAAAAAACAATGCATGAAGTTATGTTTACTATGCTCTGTATGTATAATACGGCTTAATTTCCGGTCGTCACAGAAAGAACTCAAAAATTGACATTTTGTCTTTTTGTTTTGTTTAACTTAAAAATAATTTCTTGGGAATTCCTTTTTAGTATATATTATATTCCTTTTCTTTTCACAAGAGAAATGGATTTTTATGTGCAGATTTTTGCATGAGGAACGGAAGACCTTTTTGTTGCTATAGCAACAAGAGTCTAGTTTATTATTAAGGTCTTCCGTTTCCAACGGAAGACCTTATAGTGATTGTAATTAGGGTCTTCCGTCTTCAGCGGAAGACCCTTCCATTATTGTAATGTTTCTTTTTCACTTTTCTTATTATTAGGGTCTTCCGTCTTCAGCGGAAGACCCTTCTATTATTCTTCGGTTTCTTTTTCACTTTTCTTATTAAGGTCTTCCGTTTCCAACGGAAGACCTTCTTGTTATTCTTCCGTTTCTTTTTCCCTATTATTATTATTATTTTTGTTCTTCCTTTTTTTGTGCACGCGATTTCTCAGAAACGGCTCGGCCGATCTCAATCAAATTTTAGGATGTGATAGATAATGGTCTGAACTTGATTGGAAATTTTTTGTATTGATGACGTCACATCCGTTTTTGAGATATTGAGATTTTTCTAATTTTTATATGGGTATTTTGTCTTCTGTTGTTCTCCTAAACTATAAGAGATATTAAGCTCAAATTTTTACGGTAGGTAAAGGAAAGATTGAAGTTTTGCATGATTGTTGTTTTGTATGTTTAGCACTACTGGCGCCAAAGCTCGCTATGGCTCGAAAATTGACATTAAAAAAGCGTCGTGAATTTTTGTGCTTTTCTCTCTTTATCTCTTTTCTGGAAAATATTTTGTTAAAACATGTAATGTAAAAAAAGTTTATATTTACAAGACCTTTCGGCTGGTATCAGGAAAAAGGGGCTGGCCCCTCAAATTAGGGACCTAGAGGGCTCTAAAGTCTTTTACCCATAACTCTTTACCGAGGGATATTTTGTAATAAATTATAGAAGCAAATATGTTTATCTTACAGATATGAAGCCAAGCAGTATAACGATTGTGTCATATGTTACGTAATTAGGGATTTTTAGGGGTCAGAAGTCCAAAACTTTGACCACCTATATCTCCAAACGGAAAAATATTTTGAAAAGCAGTATAAAAGAAAAGATGCTCATAATGATGTCCTTAACAACATGCAGCCTAAAAAAATTGGTTCAGCGGCCCCAATAAGGAGATAAGGGACCGGCCCCTAATATATTCTTTCTGAGATATCTCAAGAATGGTAACGGATTTCTGAACACTTGTTGAACAAAATGTCTTTATAATCAAATGACCTTTCATTTGATACCATAAAAAAGGGGCTAGCCCCTAATATTAGGGACCTAGAGGGCTCTAAAGTCTTTTTCCTATAGTTCTTTACCGAGAGGTATTTCGTAATACATTATAGAAGCAAATATGTTTATCTAACAGTTGTGTAGCCTAACATTATAATGATTTTTCTCATGTGTTACGTAATTAAGGATTTTTAGGGGTCAAAAGTCCAAAAATGTGATAACCTTTATCTCAAAAAGAAAAAATATTTTGAAATGCAGTATAAAAGAAAAGATGCTCAAAATAATGTACCTAATAACATGCAACCTTACAATTTTTGTTTAGCGGCCCCAATAAGGAGATAAGGTCCGGCCCCTAAAATATTTTTTCTGAGATATCTCAAGAACGGTGACGAATTTCTAAACACTTGTTGAACAAAACTCTTAAACCTGAAACAAAATAGTATCAGGCACTTAAAATGTTTATTCCTCTTTTCCTGTTTTAAATCATGTATAGCTGTTATATAGCAAAATCAAGATCAAACATAAATCTCAATTTCTAAAATCAGACGGAAGACCTCCTCGTTGCTCGCAACGAGATCGTGTCTAGTTATTATTATTAGGGTCTTCCGTCTTCAGCGGAAGACCCTTCTATTATTCTTCGGTTTCTTTTTCACTTTTCTTATTATTATTAGGGTCTTCCGTCTTCAGCGGAAACCCTTCTATTATTCTTCGGTTTCTTTTTCACTTTTCTTATTAGGGTCTTCCGTCTTCAGCGGAAGACCCTTCTATTATTCTATTGTTTCTTTTTCACTTTTCATATTGTTATTATTATTATTATTCTTTTTTTTTCTTACCGATTTTCTGCAGACGATTTCTCGGAGATGGCTGGGTCGATTTCGCTCAAATTTTCAATATAAACGTGTTTTTATCTAAAGCTGATACATTTTTTTTCATTTTTGAAAAAACACTTCCGGTCAGAAGTTATCGTCCGTTTACGATTTTAAAAAGTCAATTTTGTCTGTCGGGTTTCTCAAAAACGAGTACAGATAAAAGGCTGAAATTTTCAGAGATGATAGATCTACCGTTTTTCTAATGTACCTCGGTATAGAGAATGTCCCCCGTCACTTGCGGTCGTCACCGGAAGGAAATTTGAAAAATTGAATTTTTCGACTTTTTTATTTTTTAATATTTTACTTTGAAATTTTTACACCTTATAGTGACCCTTTTACTAATTAAGAATATGTAATTAGTTTTAAATTCAATCAAGGCATTCTCGAGAAATTAAGCGTCAAAGTTCTGAAGCGGAGTCCGAGGAGCTCAGTCGTTATAGTCGTGGACATGGCCCAGGCGACCCGGGTTCAAGCCTCGAGTGCCGCAAAATTTTTTTCTCTTTTTTTCGCTTAGATCTACGATTTTATCTTTGAATTGATAAGTTTAATCTTATCTTTTCAAAAATTGGACGGAAGACCCACTCGTTGCTCGCAACGAGATCGAATCTAGTTATTATTATTATTATTATTATTCTTTTTTTGTCTTACAAATTTTGTGCAGGCGATTTCTCAGAGATGGCACACTCGATTTCTTTCAAATTTTCAGGAATTAAGCCTCGTTATCTGAAATTTATACCGCTGCAACAGATTTTGAAAATTTACTTCCGGTCGGAAGTTATCGTCGTTTTACGATTTTTAAAAGTCAATTTTGTCTGTCACGTTTCTCAAAAACTAGCAAAGATAGAGATCTGAAATTTTCAGAGATGATAGATCTAGCAATATCCTCGTGTACCTCGGTCACTAGAATGTTGGCCGTCACTTCCGCTCGTCACCGGAAGCAAAATTAAAAAATGAAAATTTTTAACTTTTTATTTTTATATATTTTTCCAATAAGATGATAGTGACCCTTTTTCTGATTCAGAATATGTAATTTGTTTCAAAATCGATCAAGGCGTTCTCGAGAAATTAAGCGTCAAAGTCCTGAAGCGAGAGTGCGAGTAGCTCAGTCGATAGAGTCGTGGACATGGCACGGGCGACCCGGGTTCAAGCCCCAAGTGCCGCAAAAATTTTTTCTCTTTTTTTCGCTTAGATCTACGATATTATCTTTGAATTGATAAGTTTAATCTAATCATTTCAAAAATTGGACGGAAGACCCACTCGTTGCTCGCAACGAGATCGAATGTAGTTAAGGTCTTCCGTTTCCAACGGAAGACCTTATTGTTATTGCTTTGTTTCTTTTTCCCTATTCTTATTATTATTATTTTTTTTCTTCCTATTTTTGTGCACGCGATTTCTCAGAAACGGCTCGGCCGATCTCAATGAAAGTTTTAGATATGATAGATATTGGTCTGAACCTGATTAAATTTTTTTTGTGTTGATGACGTCACATCCTTTTTTGAGATATTGAGATTTTTCTAATTTTTATATGGGTATTTTGTCTTCTGTCGTTCTCCTAAAGTATAAGAGATATTAAGCTCAAATTTCTACGGTTGGTAAAGGAAAGATTGAAGTTTTGCATGGTTGTTGTTTTGTAAGTTTAGCACTTCTGGCGCCAAAGCTCGCTAGGGCTCGAAAATTGACATTAAAAAAGCGTCGTAAATTTTTGTGCTTTTCTCTCTTTATCTTTTTTCTGGAAAATATTTTATTAAGACATGTAATGTAAAAAAGGCTTATATTTACAAGACCTTTCGGCTGATATCAGGAAAAAGGGGCTGGCCCCTAAAATTAGGGACCTAGAAGGCTCTAAAGTCTTTTACCCATAGCTCTTCACCGAGGGATATTTTGTAATAGATTATAGAAGCAAATATGTTTATCTCACAGTTATGTATTCAAGCAATATAATGATTTTATCATGTGTTACGTAATTAAGGGTTTTTAGGGGCCGAAAGTCCAAAATTTCGATCACCAATATCTCACAAAGGAAAAATATTTTGTAATGCAGTACAGAAGAAAATTTGTTCAAAATGATATTCTCAACAAAATGCAACCGTCAAAATTTCGTTAAACGGCCCCTAAAAGGAGAAAAGGGACCGGCCCCTAAAACCTTCTTTCTCATATATCTCCAAAACGGTAACGAATTTCTAAACACTTGTTGAACAAGATTTGTGTAGAATTAAATGACCTTTTATTTGAAATCAAGAAAAAGGGGCTGGCCCCTCAAATTAGGGGACCAAAGGACTCTAAAATCTTTAATCTGTAGCCCTTTACTGAGAGATATTTTATGAAATATTATAGAAGCAAATGTGTTTATCTTATAGTTCTGTATTCAAGCAATGTAATGATTTTATCACGTGTTACGTAATTAAGGGTTTTTAGGGGCCAAAAGTTAAAAAATTTGATCACCCATATCTCAGAAAGGAAAAATATTTTGTAATGCAGTATGAAAAAAAAGTTGTTCAAAATGATGTTCTCAACAAATTGCAACCGTCAAAATTTCGTTGAACGGCCCCTAAAAGAAGATAAGGGACCGGCCCCTAAAACCTTCATTTTCATATATCTCCAAAACGGTAACGAATTTCTAAACACTTGTTGAACAAAATTTGTGTAGAATTAAATGACCTTTTATTTGAAATCAAGAAAAAGGGGCTGGCCCCTCAAATTAGGGGACCAAAGGACTCTAAAATCTTTAATCTGTAGCCCTTTACTGAGAGATATTTTGTGAAATATTATAGAAGCAAATGTGTTTATCTTATAATTCTGTATTCAAGCAATGTTATGATTTTATCATGTGTTACATAATTAAGGGTTTTTAGGGGCCAAAAGTCAAAAAATTTTATCACCCTTATCTCAAAAAGAAAAAATATTTTGTAATGCAGTATAAAAGAAAAGATGCTCAAAATAATGTCCCTAATAACATGCAACCTTACAATTTTTTTTCAGCGGCCCCAATAAGGAGATAAGGTCCGGCCCCTAAAATATTCTTTCTGAGATATCCTAAGAACGGTGACGAATTTCTAAACACTTGTTGGACAAAACTCTTACACCTGAAACAAAATAGTATCAGGCACCTAAAATGAAGATCCTCTTTTCCTGTTTTAAATCATGTATAGCTGTTAAATAGCAAAATCAAGATCGATCATAAATCTCAATTTCTAAAATCAGACGGAAGACCCCCTCGTTGCTCGCAACGAGATCGTGTCTAGTTATTATTATTATTATTATTATTATTCTTTTTTTGTCTTACAAATTTTGTGCAGGCGATTTCTCAGAGATGGGACGATCGATTTCTCTCAAATTTTTAGGACTGAAGCCTCGTTATCTGAAATTTATACCGCTGAAACAGATTTTGAAAATTCACTTCCGGTCGGAAGTTATCGTCCGTTTACGATTTTAAAAAGTCAATTTTGTCTCTCAGGTTTTTCAAAAACGAGCAAAGATAGAGAGCTGAGAATTTCAGAGATGATAGATCTATCGATTTCCTGGTGCACCTCGGTATAGAAAATATCCGCCGTCACTTCTGGTCGTCACCGGAAGAAATTTTGAAAAATTGTATTTTTCGACTTTTTTAGTTTTTAATATTTTTCTTTGAAATTTTTACACCTGATAGTGACCCCTCACTGATTCAGAATATGTATTTTGTTTTAAAATCGATCGAGGCATTCTCGAGAAATTAAGCGTCAAAGTCCTGAAGCGAGAGTCCGAGTAGCTCAGTCGATATAGTCGTGGACATGGCCCAGGCGACCCGGGTTCAAGCCTCGAGTGCCGCAAATTTTTTTCTCTTTTTTTCGCTTAGATCTACGATTTTATCTTTGAATTGATAAGTTTAATCTTATCTTTTCAAAAATCGGACGGAAGACCCACTCGTTGCTCGCAACGAGATCGAATCTAGTTAGGGTCTTCCGTCTTCAGCGGAAGACCCTTCTATTATTCTATTGTTTCTTTTTCACTTTTCTTCTTATTATTCTTTCTTTTTCTTACCGATTTTGTGCAGACGATTTCTGGGAGATGGCTGGGTCGATTTCGATCAAATTTTCAATATAAACGTGTTTTTATCTAAAGCTGATACATTTTTTTTCATTTTTGAAAATTTACTTCCGGTTAGAAGTTATCGTCCGTTTACGATTTTACAAAGTCAATTTTGTCTGTCGTGTTTCTCAAAAACGAGTAAAGATAAAAGGCTGAAATTTTTAGAGATGATAGATCTACCGTTTTTCTAATGTACCTCGGTCAAGAGAATGTCCGCCGTCACTTCCGGTCGTCACCGGAAGGAAATTTAAAAAATTGAATTTTTCGACTTTTTTATTTTTTAATATTTTTTTTTCAAAATTTTTACACCTTATAGTGACCCTTTCACTGATTCAGAATATGTATTTTGTTTTAAAATCGATCAAGGCATTCTCGAGAAATTAAGCATCAAAGTTCTGAAGCGGAGTCCGAGTAGCTCAGTCGATAGAGTTGTGGACATGGCCCAGGCGACCCGGGTTCAAGCCTCGAGTGCTGCAAATTTTTTTTCTTTTTTTTTTCGCTTAGATCTACGATTTTATCTTTGAATTGATAAGTTTAATCTTATCTATTCAAAAATTGGACGGAAGACCCAATCGTTGCTCGCAACGAGATCGAATCTAGTTATTATTATTATTCTTTTTTTGTCTTACAAATTTTGTGCAGGCGATTTCTCAGAGATGGGACGATCGATTTCTCTCAAATTTTCAGGACTTAAGCCTCGTTATCTGAAATTTATACCGCTGAAACAGATTTTGAAAATTTACTACCGGTCGGAAGTTATTGTCCGTTTACGATTTTAAAAAGTCAATTTTGTCTCTCAGGTTTTTCAAAAACGAGCAAAGATAGAGAGCTGAGAATTTCAGAGATGATGGATCTATCGATTTCCTGGTGCACCTCGGTATAGAGAATGTCCGCCGTCACGTCCGGTCGTCACCGGAAGAAATTTTGAAAAGTTGAATTTTTCGACTTTTTTATTTTTTAATATTTTTCTTTGAAATTTTTATACCTTATAGTGACCCTTTTACTGATTAAGAATATGTAATTAGTTTTAAAATCGATAGAGGCATTCTCGAGAAATTAAGCGTCAAAGTCCTGAAGCGAGAGTCCGAGTAGCTCAGTCGTTATAGTCGTGGACATGGCCCAGGCGACCCGGGTTCAAGCCTCGAGAGCTGCAAATTTTTTTTCTCTTTTTTTCGCTTAGATCTATGATTTTATCTTTGCATTGATAAGTTTAATCCTATCTATTCAAAAATTGGACGGAAGACCCACTCGTTGCTCGCAACGAGATCGAATCTAGTTAGGGTCTTCCGTCTTCAGCGGAAGACCCTTCTATTATTGTAATGTTTCTTTTTCACTTTTCTTATTATTATTATTCTTTTTTTGTCTTACAAACTTTGTGCAGGCGATTTCTCAAAGATGACTCGTCCTATTTCCTTCAAATTTTCAGGGCCGATGCTTAGTCATTTTAATTTTATACCGCCGGAACAATTTTCAAAAATTCACTTCCGGTCGGAAGTTATCGTCGTTTTACGATTTTTAAAAGTCCATTTTGTCGGCGATGTTTCTCAAAAACTAGTAAAGATCGAGAACTGAAATTTTCAGAGATGATAGATCTAGCTATTATCTGGTGAACCACGGTCAAGAGAAAGTTGGCCATCACTTCCGGTCGTCACCGGAAGACAATTTAAAAAATGAAAATTTTCAACTTTTTATTTTGATATATTTTTCCCAATTAGATGATAGTGACCCTTTCACTGATTCAGAATATGTATTTTGTTTTAAAATCGATCAAGGCATTCTCGAGAAAATAAGCGTCAAAGTTCAGAAGCGGAGTCCGAGTAGCTCAGTCGTTATAGTCGTGGACATGGCCCAGGCGACCCGGGTTCAAGCCTCGAGTGCCGCAAAATTTTTTTCTCTTTTTTTCACTTAAATCTATGATTTTATCTTTGAATTGTTAAGTTTAATCTTATCTATTCAAAAATTGGACGGAAGACCCACTCGTTGCTCGCAACGAGATCGAATCTAGTTATTATTATTATTCTTTTTTTGTCTTACAAATTTTGTGCAGGCGATTTCTCGGAGATGACTCGTTCGATTTTCTTCAAATTTTCAGGGCTGATGCCTAGTTATATGAATTTTATACCGCCGGAACAATTTTGAAAAATTCACTTCCGGTCGGAAGTTATCGTCGTTTTACGATTTTTAAAAGTCAATTTTGTCGGCGATGTTTCTCAAAAACGAGTAAAGATAGAGAACTGAAATTTTCAGAGATGATAGATCTAGCAATATCCTCGTGAACTTCGGTCAAAAGAATGTTGGCCGTCACTTCCGGTCGTCACCGGAAGCAAATTTAAAAAATGAAAACTTTCAACTTTTTGTTTTTATATATTTTTTCCAATTAGATGATAGGGACCCTTTTCCTGATTCAGAATATGTAATTTGTTTTAAAATCGATCAAGGCGTTCTCGAGAAATTAAGCGTCAAAGTCCTGAAGCGAGAGTCCGAGTAGCTCAGTCGATATAGTCGTGGACATGGCCCAGGCGACCCGGGTTCAAGCCTCGAGTGCCGCAAATTTTCTTTTACTATTTTTCGCTTAGATCTACGGTTTTATCTTTGAATTGATAAGTTTGATCTAATCTATTCAAAAATCGAACGGAAGACCCACTCGTTGCTCGCAACGAGATCGAATCTAGTGTTTTTTATTATTTTTTTTCCCTTTTTTTGTCCACAAGATTTCTCAGAGATGGCTGGACAGATTTTTGTGAAATTTTGTGGAATGAAAGATAATGACAATATCTCTAGGCGTTTTTTTCATTTTGTCAAAAATCATTTCCTGTCGTCCGTTTCCTGTACCGCGATGAAAAAGCTTGTCACCTCGAGATCTCAGAATCGATAAAGACTTGAGCATCCAGACTTTATGGAATGATAGACCTATAGCTGTAGATGTGTTTAAACTATTTTGTTTTGTTCGTCATAACTTCCGGTCGTCACCGGAAGCACTTCAAAAATAACAACTTTTACGCATTAAATTCTTTTTCCATAGAATAAATATATAAGTATAAATCTATGCATAAGTTGTGTATGCGATGTTATATTAACAAAAAAATTTTACTTCCGGTGAGATATCTCAAGTATCTCAGGTAGCTTTTTTAAACACATTTTGTACCCACGAGATCTCGGAAACTATTAATGATCAAGCCCAAAATCTTTGATGGATAATAGACATTTGATTGAAGATGTGTTAAACCGGTTTCATTTTTTCTTCCGTCACTTCCGGTCCACACAGGAAGAGTTCATACAAATCGAGCTGTTTATCAGTTTATCTGTTTGCCTTTGATATTTGTAGTGAAGTTGATGAATAAATAAGTAGAAAGGGCAAGTACAAAAAAAAATATTAATTACAATTTACATTGAGCACTTCCGTTTGTCTGTTTCCTGTCCCGAGACAAAAAACCTTGATTCCCAGAGATCTCAAAATAGGTGACGACTGGAACAATCAAACTTTGTGGGATGATAGACCTATGTATGTACATGTGTTTACACTATTTTGTTGTGTTCGGCGTAACTTCCGGTCGTCACCGGAAGCACTTCAAAAATTTGTTTTTTTTTCATATTTTATTCATTTTACATAAAATGAAAATATCAGTATACAATTTTACATATGTTATCTATATAATGTTAAATTAGCAAACAAATCTTACTTCCGGTGAGATATTTCAAATATCTCTATGTAGTTTTTTTTTTTTACAAATTTGATGTCTGCGAGATTTTTGTCACTGTAAGTGATTGAGACACGAAGCTTTCATGATTTATAGAAATTTGATTGGCAATGTGTTTAACGGGTTTTATTTTGTCAACTGTCACTTCCGGTTCTCACCGGAAGGGTTAAAAAAATCATGTTTTTAACAAGTTTAACTGACTTTCTTGGGTGTTTCATTTAGCCTGATAAACAGTGATGTACGCTTAGCAAAAGTACGAGGAAATGCCAGCTGTTGTTTTTATGAATCACTTCCATTCCTCCGTTTCCGGTCCCGAGACAAAAAATATAGTTTCAAAGAGATCTCAGATTTGGCAGAGACGTGAACAACTAAAATTTGAGGAAAGATTGACTGATGATTGCACAAATGGTTAACATGATTTGTTTAGTTTGGCGTTTCTTCCGGTCGTCACAGAAAGTACTTCAACAATTGATTTCTATTTCATTCTCGTTGTTTTACTTTTAAGTAACGTCTGGATATATCATTCACAATAATTATCATATCCACTATTTTTTCTATGTGAGAGAAGCAATGTCTTACAGTTAAATTGATACATTTATATCAAAACGGAAGACCTTTTTGTTGCTTTTGCAACAAGAGTCTAGTTAAGGTCTTCCGTTTCCAACGGAAGACCTTATAGTGATTGTAATGTTTCTTTTTATTATTATTATTATTATTTTTTTCCCCGATTTTCTCAGAGATGACTGGATAGATTTTCTTGAAATTTTCAGGAACAATAGAGAATGATAAAGTGTAGGAATGATTTTTTCATTTTTTAAAAATTCATTTCCGGTCGTCCGTTTCCTGTCCCGCAATGAAAAAGCTTGTCACCTCGAGATCTCAAAGATGGTAAAGACTTGAACAACCAATTTTTGTAGGATGATAGACCTGTGTATGTAGATGTGTTTAAACACTTTTGTTTCGTTCGTCGTAACTTCCGGTCGTCACCGGAAGCACTTCAAAAATAGTTATTTTACGCATTAAATTCATTTTCCGTAAATTAAATAGATAAGTATAATTCTATGCATAACTTATCTATGCAATGTTAAATCAACAAAAAAATTCTACTTCCGGTGAGATATCTCAATCATCTCAGGAAGCCTTTTTGAAACACATTTTGTACCCGCGAGATCTCAGAAACTATAAGTGATCAAGACACGGAACTTTCGTGGATGATAGACATTTGATTGAAGATGTGTTTAACTGGTTTCATTTTGTCTTCCGTCACTTCCGGTCCACACCGGAGGAGTTCAAACAAATCGAGCTGTTTATCAGTTTAACTGTTTTTCTTTGACATTTTTAGCTAGATAAATGAAATATAACGTACAAAAGGCAAGTATACAAGAAATGTTTAATACAATTTACATTGAGCACGTCCTTTTGTCCGTTTCCTGTCCCGAGACAAAAAACCTTATTTCGACGAGATCTCAAAAACGGTGACGACTTGAACAACCAAACTTTGTGGGATGATAGACCTATGTATGAACATGTGTTAACACTGTTTTGTTTTGTTCGGCGTAACTTCCGGTCGTCACCGGAAGCACTTCAAAAATTTTGTTTTCTTCATATTTTATTCATTTTACATAAAATGAAAATATCAGTATATAATCTTACATATGTCATCTATATAATGTTAAATTAGCAAATAAATTTTACTTCCGGTGAGATATCTCAAATGTCTCTGTGTAGCTTTCCATTTTACAAATTTGATGTCCGTGAGATTTTTGTCACTGTAAGTGATTGAGATTATTCACAATATTTATCATATCACCTTTTTTTTCTATGTGAGAGAAGCAATGTCTTACAGTTAAATTGATACATGTATATCAAAACGGAAGACCTTTTTGTTGCTTTTGCAACAAGTGTCTAGTTATTATTATTAAGGTCTTCCGTTTCCAACGGAAGACCTTATTGTTATTCTTCGGTTTCTTTTTCCCTATTATTATTATTTTTCTTTTTTTTTCTTACAAATTTTGTGCACGCGATTTCTCAAAAACTGTTCAACCGATTTCCATGAAACTTTCAGGTCTGATAGATAATGATCGAAACCTTATAGGTTTTTTATTTTTTTGATGACGTCACTTCCGTTTTTGAGAAATTGACGTTTTAGCGGTTTTTAGAGGGGTCGCTTGTCCCTCTAAGTTCTCCCTAACTATAAAAGATATCGAGTTCAAACTTTCAGGGATAGTAAACAAAAGATTGTAGATTTGCAATTTTATTTTCATTTTGATCTAGCTTTAAAGGCGCCGAAGCTCGCCTAGACCCGAAAATTGAGATGGAAAAAACGTCGTAATTTTTCGTGGTTTTTTTTAATTATCTCTTTTCTGAAAAATATTTTGCTAAGACATGTAATGTAAAAAAAGTTTCTTTTTACATGACCTTTCTTTTAAAATCAAGAAAAAGCGGCTGGCCCCTCAAATAAGGGGACCAAAGGGCTCGAAAGTCTTTAATCTGTAGCCCTTTACTGAACGATATTTTGTGAAATGTTATAGAAGCAAATATGTTCATCTTACAGTTATGTATCCAAACAATGTAATGATTTTTCCATGTGTTACGTAATTAGGGGTTTTAGGGGCCGAAAGTCCAAAATTTCGATCACCCATAACTCGGAAAGGAAAAATATTTTGAAATGCAATATAGAAGAAAAGTTGTTCAAAATGATGTTCTTAACAATATGCAACCTTCAAATTTTCGTTAAACGGCCCCTATAAGGAGATAAGGGATCGGCCCCTAAAACCTTCTTTCTAATATATCTCCAGAACGGTAACGATTTTCTGAACACTTGTTGAACAAAAATTGTTTAGAATTAAATAACCCTTCATTTAATATCAAGAAAAAGGGACTGGCCCCTAAAATTAGGGGACCAAAGGGCTCTAAAGTCTTTAATCTGTAGCCCTTTACTGTAACATATTATGTGAAAGGTTATAGAAGCAAATATGTTTATCTCACAGTTATGTATCCAAGCAATGTAATGATTTTATTATGTGTTACGTAATGAAGGGTTTTTAGGGGCTAAAAGTCCAAAATTTCTGTCCCCCATATCTCAGAAAGGAAAAATATTTTGTAATGCAATACAGAAGAGAAGTTGTTTAAATTAATGTTTTAAACAATATTCAACCTTCAAAATTTCGTTAAACGGCCCCTATAAGGAGATAAGGGATCGGCCCCTAAAACCTTCTTTCTCCTATATCTCCAGAACGGTATCGGTTTTCTAAACACTTGTTGAACAAAATTTGTTTAGAATTAAATGACCTGTCATTTAATATCAAGATAATAGGGGCTAGCCCCTCAAATAAGGGGACCAAAGGGCTATAAGTCTTTAATCTGTAGCCCTTTTCTGAGAGTTATTTTGTGAAAGGTTATAGAAGCAAATATGTTTATCTCACAATTATGTATTCCAGCAATGTAATGATTTCATCATGTGTTACTTAATTATGGGTTTTTAGGGGCCAAAAATCCAAAATTTCGATCACCCATATCTCAGAAAGGAAAAATATTTTGTAATGCAATACAAAAAAAAAAATTGTTCAAAATGATTTTCTTAACAATATGCAACCTTCAAATTTTTGTAAACGGTCCCTATAAGGAGATAGAGAATCAGCCCCTTAAAACTTCTTTCTCATGTATCTCCAGAACGGTAACGAATTTTTAAACACTTGTTGACAAAATGTGTTCAGAATTAAATGACCTTTCATTTAATATCAAGAAACCTTTTTCTTGATATTAAATGAAAGGTCCCTTAAATTAGGGGATCAAAGGGCTCTAAAAAAATTATCTATAGCCCTTTAATGAGAGCCATCTTGTGAAAGGTTATTAAAGCTAGATTAGGTATAATACGTTTATTTATCCTAGAAATATAATGATTTTCTCTTGCGTTACCCAATTAGAGTTTTTTGGGACCAGATGTCAACAAGTTTAATCTTTTCAATCTTCATTGGAAGAAATGCAAGTATTTTAAAAAGCAATGTAATAGAACTTATAAAAAGCGATACAATAAAGCATTAATAGTTTACTCCTTCTTCCATATCATGTTTTGTTGTCAAAAATCATAGTTGATGATGTCATATTTTCTTCTAAAAATCGGACGGAAGACCTCCTCGTTGCTCGCAACGAGATCGTATCTAGTTATTATTTTTTTCCCAGTTTTTGTCCACAAGATATCTCAGAGATGGCTGGATCGATTTACTTGAAATTTTCAGGATTGATAGAAAATGATCATATCTCTAGGCGATTCTTTCATTTTTTGAAAATTCATTTCCTGTCGTCCGTTTCCTGTCCCGCGACAAAAAGCTTGTCACATCGAGATCTCAGAAACGATAAAGATTTGAACATCCAAAATTTGAGGGATGATAGACCTATAGTTGTAGATGTGTTTAAACATTTTTGTTTTGTTCGGCGTAACTTCCGGTCGTCACCGGAAGCTCTTCAAATTTTTTTGTTTTTACGTATTTAATTTATTTTCCATAGAATAAAGATATTAGTATAGATCCTTACATATGTCATCTATACAATGTTGAATAAACAAAAAAATTCTACTTCCGGTGAGATATCTCGATTATCTCAGGAAGCTTTTTTAAAACATATTTTGTACCCGCAAGTTCTCAGGTACTGTACGTGATCAAGACACGAAACTTTTACTAAACATAGACATTTGATTGAAGATGTGTTTAAACAGTTTCATTTTGTCTTCCGTCACTTCCGGTCCACAGCGGAAGAGTTCAAACAAATCAAACTGTTTATCCGTTAAACTGTTTTAATTTGATAGTTTTAGTTACTTTGATGAATAATAATGTAAAAGAGGAAAGTAACAAGATATAAAAAATTTAAATTTCATTAAGCACTTCCGTTTGTCCGTTTCCTGTCCCGAGACAAAAAACCTTTTATCGACAAGATCTCAAAAACGGTAACGACTTCAACAACCAAACTTTGTAGGATTATAGACCTGTGTATGGACACGTGTTAACACTATTTTATTTCATCCGGCGTAACTTCCGGTCTTCACAGGAAGTACACCCAATTTTGATATTTTTAAAAATGTTTTGGTGATTTAGCGTATAAGTAACATTTTAGCTATAGAAATACAAAAAGTCATCTACACATGGTAAAAAAAAGTTCTACTTCCGGTGAGACATCTCATATATCTCAGATAGCCTTCTTTTTTAAAAACAAAGAATAAATAAGATCTCAGAAACTAAGATAGATCAAGACACAAAACTAATATATATTATATTAATTTTCTGTTTACAAGATAACTGGATTTCTTGTGCAGATTAAAACATGAGGAACGGAAGACCTTTTTGTTGCTATAGCAACAAGAGTCTAGTGTTTCTTATTAAGGTCTTCCGTTTCCAACGGAAGACCTTATAGTGATTGTAATGTTTCTTATTATTATTATTATTTTTTTTTTTTGTCCGTTTTTTGTCCACAAGATTTCTCAGAGATGGCTGGATGGATTTTCTTAAAATTTTTAGGACTGACAGAAAATTATAATATCTCCAGGCGTTTTTTTCATTTTTTCAAAATTCACTTCCTGTCGTCCGTTTCCTGTCCCGCGACAAAAAGCTATGGACAATGAGATCTCAGAAACGATAAAGACTTGAACATCCAAACTTTGAGGGATGATAGACCTATAGTTGTAGATGTGTTTAAACTATTTTGTTTTGTTCGTCGTAACTTCCGGTCGTCACCGGAAGCTCTTCAAAAATTATGCTTTTACGCATTTAATATATTTCTCGGAGAATTGAAATATAAGTATAAATGCTTACATATGTCATCTATCCGATGATTAATAAACATAAAAATTCTACTTCCGGTGAGATATCTCAAATATCTCATGAAGCCTTTTTTAAAGTAAATGTTTGAACCCCAAGATCTCAGAAACTGTAAGTGATCAAAACACGAAACTTACAGGGATGATATACATTTGATAGAAGATGTGTTTAACCGTTTTTATTTTGTCGACCGTCACTTCCGGTCCACACAGGAAGAGTTCAAACAAATCAAGTTTTTTAAAAAGTTAACTCGATTTTTCAGAGATGCATGGATGGATTTTCTTGAAATTTATAGGACTGATAGAGAACGAAAATATCTCTAGGCATTTGTTTCATTTTTTCAAAATTCCCTTCCTGTCGTCCGTTTCCTGTCCCGAGACAAAAAGCTATGGACAATGAGATCTCAGAAACGATAAAGACTTGAACATCCAAACTTTGAGGGATGATAGACCTATAGTTGTAGATGTGTTTAAACTATTTTGTTTTGTTCGTCGTAACTTCCGGTCGTCACCGGAAGCTCTTCAAAAATTATGTTTTTACGCATTTAATATATTTCTCGGAGAATTGAAATATAAGTATAAATGCTTACATATGTCATCTATCCGATGATTAATAAACATAAAAATTCTACTTCCGGTGAGATATCTCAAATATCTCATGAAGCCTTTTTTAAAGTAAATGTTTGAACCCCGAGATCTCAGAAACTGTAAGTGATCAAAACACGAAACTTACAGGGATGATAGACATTTGATAGAAGATGTGTTTAACCGTTTTTACTTGGTTGACCGTCACTTCCGGTCCACACAGGAAGAGTTCAAACAAATCAAGTTTTTTAAAAGTTTAACTCTATTTTTCAGAGATGCATGGATGGATTTTCTTGAAATTTATAGGACTTATAGAGAACGAAAATATCTCTAGGCATTTTTTTCATTTTTTCAAAATTCCCTTCCTGTCGTCCGTTTCCTGTCCCGCGACAAAAAGCTATGGACAATGAGATCTCAGAAACGATAAAGACTTGAACATCCAAACTTTGAGGGATGATAGACCTATAGCTGTAGATGTGTTTAAACTATTTTGTTTTGTTCGTCGTAACTTCCGGTCGTCACCGGAAGCACTTCAAAAATTATGTTTTTACGCATTTTATTTGTTTAACATTGAAATGATATAAAGGTATAAACGCTTTCATATGTCATCTATCCGATGATTAATAAACAAAAAAAATTACTTCCGGTGAGATATCTCAAATATCTCAGGTAGTCTTTTTAAAACAAATATTATGACAGCGAAGTCTCATAAACTGTAAGTGACCAAGACACAAAACTTACACGGATGATAGACATTTGATAGAAGATGTGTTTAACCGTTTTTATTTTGTCGACCGTCACTTCCGGTCCACACCGGAAGAGTTCAAACAATTCATGTTGTTTAAGAGATTTACTGCTTCTGTTTGACAAAGTAAAACAAATTGATAGTCAATTAAGTCCTGTTGTCTAATGGTTATGAAATACTGAGAGAAGCAATGTCTTACAGTTAAATTGATACATGTATATCAAAACGGAAGACCTTTTTGTTGCTTTTGCAACAAGAGTCTAGTTATTATTTTTTTTTGTCCGTTTTTTGTCCACAAGATTTCTCAGAGATGGCTGGATAGATTCTCTTGAAATTTTCAGGACTGATAGAAAATGATAATATCTCTAGGCGTTTTTTCATTTTTTCAAAGTTCTCTTCCTGTCGCCCGTTTTCTGTCCCGCGACAAAAAGCTATGTACAATGAGATCTCAGAAACGATAAAGACTTGAACCTCCAAACTTTGAGGGATGATAGACCTATAGTTGTAGATGTGTTTAAACTATTTTGTTTTGTTCGTCGTAACTTCCGGTCGTTACCGGAAGCACTTAAAAAATAACTACTTTTTCCCATAAAATTCCTTTTCCATAAAATAAATATAAAAGTATAAATACATACATAGGTTATCTATGCAATGTTAACTCAACAAAAAAATTCTACTTCCGGTGAGATATCTCAAACATTTCAGGTAGCTTTTTTGAAACACATTTTGTACAAACGAGATCTCAGAAACTATAAGTGATCAAAGCACAAAACTTTCATGGATGATAGGCATTTGATTGAAAATGTGTTTAACCGGTTTCGTTTTGTCTTCCGTCACTTCCGGTCCACACAGGAAGAGTTCAAACAAATCGAACTGTTTATCAATTTAACTTTTTCCATTGATATTTGTAGTGTGCTGGATGAGAAATGAAGTACAAAGGGCAAGTATACAATAAATATTAAATACAATCTAGATTGAGCACTTCCGTTTGTCCGTTTCCTGTCCCACGTTGAAAAAGCTTGTATCAACGAGATCTCAGAAACAGTTAAGACTTGAACATCCAAACTTTGTGGGATGATAATCATATAGCTGTAGATGTGTTCACACTTTTTTGTTTTGTTCGTCGTAACTTCCGGTCGTCACCGGAAGCACTTCAAAAATAACTACTTTTTCGCATAAAATTCCTTTTCCTTAAAATAGGTATATAAGTATAAATGTATGCATAGGTTATCTATGCGATGTTAATTCAACAAAAAAATTCTACTTCCGGTGAGATATCTCAAATATCTCAGGTAGCTTTTTTGAAAAACATTTTGTACAAACGAGATCTCAGAAACTATAAGTGATCAAAGCACAAAACTTTCATGGATGATAGACATTTGATTGAAGATGTGTTTAACCGGTTTCGTTTTGTCTTCTGTCACTTCCGGTCCACACAGGAAGAGTTCAAACAAATAAAGCTGTTTATCAGTTTAACTGTTTTCCATTGATATTTGTAGTGTGCTGGATGAGAAATGAAGTACAAAGGGCAAGTATACAATAAATATTAAATACAATCTAGATTGAGCACTTCCGTTTGTCCGTTTCCTGTCCCGCGTTGAAAAAGCTTGTATCAACGAGATCTCAGAAACGGTTAAGACTTGAACATCCAAACTTTGTGGGATGATAAACATTTAGCTGCAGATGTGTTCACACTATTTTGTTTTGTTCGTCGTAACTTCCGGTCGTCACCGGAAGCACTTCAAAAATAACTCCTTTTTCGCATAAAACTCCTTTTCCATAAAATAGATATATAAGTATAAATGTATGCATAGGTTGTCTATGAACAATTATGTTCAAAAGGCAAGTATACAAAAAATAGTTAATACAATTTACATTGAGCACTTCCGTTTGTCCGTTTCCTGTCCCGAGACAAAAAACCTTATTTCGACGAGATCTCAAAAACAGTGCCGACATGAACAATCAAACTTTGTGGGATGATAGACCTATTAATGTACATGTTTTTACGCTCTTTTATTTTGTTCGGCGTAACTTCCGGTCATCACCGGAAGCAATACAACAATTTTGTTTTTCTTTATTTATTTCGTTTACATGGAATGAATATATCGGTATACAATCTTAGATGTGTCATCCTTATAATGTTAAATATTCAAATAACTGTTACTTCCGGTGATATATCTCAAATATCTTTATGTAGCTTTCCTTTTTACAAATTTGATGCCCGCAAGAATTTTGTCACTGTAAGTGATTGAGACACGAAGCTTTCATGAATAATAGACATTTGATTGATGATATGTTTAGAGGGTTTTATTTTGTCAACTGTCATTTCCGGTTTTCACCGGAGGGATTCAAATAAATCATGTTTTGAACAAGTTTAACTGACTTTCTTGGGTGTTTCATCTAGCCTGATAAACAGTGATGTACGCTTAGCAAATGTATGAGAAATACTAGCTTTTGTTGTTATTAATCACTTCCGATTGTCCGTTTCCGGTCCCGAGACAAAAATATTGTTTCATAGAGATCTTAGATTTGGCAGAGACATGAACAACCAAACTTTGAGGAAAGATTGACTTGTGATTGTACATATGATTAACATTGATGTTAAGTTCGGTGTTACTTTCGGTCGTCACAGAAAGTACTTAAAAAATTTATTTCTTTTTTATTCTCGTTGTTTTTATTGGAAGTAACGTCTGGATATATCATTCACAATAATTATCATATCTACTTTTTTTTATGTGAGAGAAGCAATGTCTTACAGTTAAATTGATACATGTATATCAAAACGGAAGACCTTTTTGTTGCTTTTGCAACAAGAGTCTAGTTAAGGTCTTCCGTTTCCAACGGAAGACCTTATAGTGATTGTAATGTTTCTTTTTATTATTATTATTATTATTTTTTTCCCCGATTTTCTCAGAGATGACTGGATAGATTTTCTTGAAATTTTCAGGAACAATAGAGAATGATAAAGTGTAGGAATAATTTTTTCATTTTTTAAAAATTCATTTCCGGTCGTCCGTTTCCTGTCCCGCAATGAAAAAGCTTGTCACCTCGAGATCTCAAAGATGGTAAAGACTTGAACAACCAATTTTTGTAGGATGATAGACCTGTGTATGTAGATGTGTTTAAACACTTTTGTTTCGTTCGTCGTAACTTCCGGTCGTCACCGGAAGCACTTCAAAAATAGTTATTTTACGCATTAAATTCATTTTCCGTAAATTAAATAGATAAGTATAATTCTATGCATAACTTATCTATGCAATGTTAAATCAACAAAAAAATTCTACTTCCGGTGAGATATCTCAATCATCTCAGGAAGCCTTTGTGAAACACATTTTGTACCCGCGAGATCTCAGAAACTATAAGTGATCAAGACACGGAACTTTCGTGGATGATAGACATTTGATTGAAGATGTGTTTAACTGGTTTCATTTTGTCTTCCGTCACTTCCGGTCCACACCGGAGGAGTTCAAACAAATCGAGCTGTTTATCAGTTTAACTGTTTTTCTTTGACATTTTTAGCTAGATAAATGAAATATAACGTACAAAAGGCAAGTATACAAGAAATGTTTAATACAATTTACATTGAGCACGTCCTTTTGTCCGTTTCCTGTCCCGAGACAAAAAACCTTATTTCGACGAGATCTCAAAAACGGTGACGACTTGAACAACCAAACTTTGTGGGATGATAGACCTATGTATGAACATGTGTTAACACTGTTTTGTTTTGTTCGGCGTAACTTCCGGTCGTCACCGGAAGCACTTCAAAAATTTTGTTTTCTTCATATTTTATTCATTTTACATAAAATGAAAATATCAGTATATAATCTTACATATGTCATCTATATAATGTTAAATTAGCAAATAAATTTTACTTCCGGTGAGATATCTCAAATGTCTCTGTGTAGCTTTCCATTTTACAAATTTGATGTCCGTGAGATTTTTGTCACTGTAAGTGATTGAGATTATTCACAATATTTATCATATCACCTTTTTTTTCTATGTGAGAGAAGCAATGTCTTACAGTTAAATTGATACATGTATATCAAAACGGAAGACCTTTTTGTTGCTTTTGCAACAAGTGTCTAGTTATTATTATTAAGGTCTTCCGTTTCCAACGGAAGACCTTATTGTTATTCTTCGGTTTCTTTTTCCCTATTATTATTATTTTTCTTTTTTTTTCTTACAAATTTTGTGCACGCGATTTCTCAAAAACTGTTCAACCGATTTCCATGAAACTTTCAGGTCTGATAGATAATGATCGAAACCTTATAGGTTTTTTATTTTTTTGATGACGTCACTTCCGTTTTTGAGAAATTGACGTTTTAGCGGTTTTTAGAGGGGTCGCTTGTCCCTCTAAGTTCTCCCTAACTATAAAAGATATCGAGTTCAAACTTTCAGGGATAGTAAACAAAAGATTGTAGATTTGCAATTTTATTTTCATTTTGATCTAGCTTTAAAGGCGCCGAAGCTCGCCTAGACCCGAAAATTGAGATGGAAAAAACGTCGTAATTTTTCGTGGTTTTTTTTAATTATCTCTTTTCTGAAAAATATTTTGCTAAGACATGTAATGTAAAAAAAGTTTCTTTTTACATGACCTTTCTTTTAAAATCAAGAAAAAGCGGCTGGCCCCTCAAATAAGGGGACCAAAGGGCTCGAAAGTCTTCAATCTGTAGCCCTTTACTGAACGATATTTTGTGAAATGTTATAGAAGCAAATATGTTCATCTTACAGTTATGTATCCAAACAATGTAATGATTTTTCCATGTGTTACGTAATTAGGGGTTTTAGGGGCCGAAAGTCCAAAATTTCGATCACCCATAACTCGGAAAGGAAAAATATTTTGAAATGCAATATAGAAGAAAAGTTGTTCAAAATGATGTTCTTAACAATATGCAACCTTCAAATTTTCGTTAAACGGCCCCTATAAGGAGATAAGGGATCGGCCCCTAAAACCTTCTTTCTAATATATCTCCAGAACGGTAACGATTTTCTGAACACTTGTTGAACAAAAACTGTTTAGAATTAAAAAACCCTTCATTTAATATCAAGAAAAAGGGACTGGCCCCTAAAATTAGGGGACCAAAGGGCTCTAAAGTCTTTAATCTGTAGCCCTTTACTGTAACATATTATGTGAAAGGTTATAGAAGCAAATATGTTTATCTCACAGTTATGTATCCAAGCAATGTAATGATTTTATTATGTGTTACGTAATGAAGGGTTTTTAGGGGCTAAAAGTCCAAAATTTCTGTCCCCCATATCTCAGAAAGGAAAAATATTTTGTAATGCAATACAGAAGAGAAGTTGTTTAAATTAATGTTTTAAACAATATTCAACCTTCAAAATTTCGTTAAACGGCCCCTATAAGGAGATAAGGGATCGGCCCCTAAAACCTTCTTTCTCCTATATCTCCAGAACGGTATCGGTTTTCTAAACACTTGTTGAACAAAATTTGTTTAGAATTAAATGACCTGTCATTTAATATCAAGATAATAGGGGCTAGCCCCTCAAATAAGGGGACCAAAGGGCTATAAGTCTTTAATCTGTAGCCCTTTTATGAGAGTTATTTTGTGAAAGGTTATAGAAGCAAATATGTTTATCTCACAATTATGTATTCCAGCAATGTAATGATTTCATCATGTGTTACTTAATTATGGGTTTTTAGGGGCCAAAAATCCAAAATTTCGATCACCCATATCTCAGAAAGGAAAAATATTTTGTAATGCAATACAAAAAAAAAATTGTTCAAAATGATTTTCTTAACAATATGCAACCTTCAAATTTTTGTAAACGGTCCCTATAAGGAGATAGAGAATCAGCCCCTTAAAACTTCTTTCTCATGTATCTCCAGAACGGTAACGAATTTTTAAACACTTGTTGACAAAATGTGTTCAGAATTAAATGACCTTTCATTTAATATCAAGAAACCTTTTTCTTGATATTAAATGAAAGGTCCCTTAAATTAGGGGATCAAAGGGCTCTAAAAAAATTATCTATAGCCCTTTAATGAGAGCCATCTTGTGAAAGGTTATTAAAGCTAGATTAGGTATAATACGTTTATTTATCCTAGAAATATAATGATTTTCTCTTGCGTTACCCAATTAGAGTTTTTTGGGACCAGATGTCAACAAGTTTAATCTTTTCAATCTTCATTGGAAGAAATGCAAGTATTTTAAAAAGCAATGTAATAGAACTTATAAAAAGCGATACAATAAAGCATTAATAGTTTACTCCTTCTTCCATATCATGTTTTGTTGTCAAAAATCATAGTTGATGATGTCATATTTTCTTCTAAAAATCGGACGGAAGACCTCCTCGTTGCTCGCAACGAGATCGTATCTAGTTATTATTTTTTTCCCAGTTTTTGTCCACAAGATATCTCAGAGATGGCTGGATCGATTTACTTGAAATTTTCAGGATTGATAGAAAATGATCATATCTCTAGGCGATTCTTTCATTTTTTGAAAATTCATTTCCTGTCGTCCGTTTCCTGTCCCGCGACAAAAAGCTTGTCACATCGAGATCTCAGAAACGATAAAGATTTGAACATCCAAAATTTGAGGGATGATAGACCTATAGTTGTAGATGTGTTTAAACATTTTTGTTTTGTTCGGCGTAACTTCCGGTCGTCACCGGAAGCTCTTCAAATTTTTTTGTTTTTACGTATTTAATTCATTTTCCATAGAATAAAGATATTAGTATAGATCCTTACATATGTCATCTATACAATGTTGAATAAACAAAAAAATTCTACTTCCGGTGAGATATCTCGATTATCTCAGGAAGCTTTTTTAAAACATATTTTGTACCCGCAAGTTCTCAGGTACTGTACGTGATCAAGACACGAAACTTTTACTAAACATAGACATTTGATTGAAGATGTGTTTAAACAGTTTCATTTTGTCTTCCGTCACTTCCGGTCCACAGCGGAAGAGTTCAAACAAATCAAACTGTTTATCCGTTAAACTGTTTTAATTTGATAGTTTTAGTTACTTTGATGAATAATAATGTAAAAGAGGAAAGTAACAAGATATAAAAAATTTAAATTTCATTAAGCACTTCCGTTTGTCCGTTTCCTGTCCCGAGACAAAAAACCTTATATCGACAAGATCTCAAAAACGGTAACGACTTCAACAACCAAACTTTGTAGGATTATAGACCTGTGTATGGACACGTGTTAACACTATTTTATTTCATCCGGCGTAACTTCCGGTCTTCACAGGAAGTACACCCAATTTTGATATTTTTAAAAATGTTTTGGTGATTTAGCGTATAAGTAACATTTTAGCTATAGAAATACAAAAAGTCATCTACACATGGTAAAAAAAAGTTCTACTTCCGGTGAGACATCTCATATATCTCAGATAGCCTTCTTTTTTAAAAACAAAGAATAAATAAGATCTCAGAAACTAAGATAGATCAAGACACAAAACTAATATATATTATATTAATTTTCTGTTTACAAGATAACTGGATTTCTTGTGCAGATTAAAACATGAGGAACGGAAGACCTTTTTGTTGCTATAGCAACAAGAGTCTAGTGTTTCTTATTATTATTTTTTTTTGTCCGTTTTTTGTCCACAAGATTTCTCAGAGATGGCTGGATAGATTCTCTTGAAATTTTCAGGACTGATAGAAAATGATAATATCTCTAGGCGTTTTTTCATTTTTTCAAAGTTCTCTTCCTGTCGCCCGTTTTCTGTCCCGCGACAAAAAGCTATGTACAATGAGATCTCAGAAACGATAAAGACTTGAACCTCCAAACTTTGAGGGATGATAGACCTATAGTTGTAGATGTGTTTAAACTATTTTGTTTTGTTCGTCGTAACTTCCGGTCGTTACCGGAAGCACTTAAAAAATAACTACTTTTTCCCATAAAATTCCTTTTCCATAAAATAAATATAAAAGTATAAATACATACATAGGTTATCTATGCAATGTTAACTCAACAAAAAAATTCTACTTCCGGTGAGATATCTCAAACATTTCAGGTAGCTTTTTTGAAACACATTTTGTACAAACGAGATCTCAGAAACTATAAGTGATCAAAGCACAAAACTTTCATGGATGATAGGCATTTGATTGAAAATGTGTTTAACCGGTTTCGTTTTGTCTTCCGTCACTTCCGGTCCACACAGGAAGAGTTCAAACAAATCGAACTGTTTATCAATTTAACTTTTTCCATTGATATTTGTAGTGTGCTGGATGAGAAATGAAGTACAAAGGGGCAAGTATACAATAAATATTAAATACAATCTAGATTGAGCACTTCCGTTTGTCCGTTTCCTGTCCCACGTTGAAAAAGCTTGTATCAACGAGATCTCAGAAACAGTTAAGACTTGAACATCCAATCTTTGTGGGATGATAAACATATAGCTGTAGATGTGTTCACACTTTTTTGTTTTGTTCGTCGTAACTTCCGGTCGTCACCGGAAGCACTTCAAAAATAACTACTTTTTCGCATAAAATTCCTTTTCCTTAAAATAGGTATATAAGTATAAATGTATGCATAGGTTATCTATGCGATGTTAATTCAACAAAAAAATTCTACTTCCGGTGAGATATCTCAAATATCTCAGGTAGCTTTTTTGAAAAACATTTTGTACAAACGAGATCTCAGAAACTATAAGTGATCAAAGCACAAAACTTTCATGGATGATAGACATTTGATTGAAGATTTGTTTAACCGGTTTCGTTTTGTCTTCTGTCACTTCCGGTCCACACAGGAAGAGTTCAAACAAATAAAGCTGTTTATCAGTTTAACTGTTTTCCATTGATATTTGTAGTGTGCTGGATGAGAAATGAAGTACAAAGGGCAAGTATACAATAAATATTAAATACAATTTAGATTGAGCACTTCCGTTTGTCCGTTTCCTGTCCCGCGTTGAAAAAGCTTGTATCATCGAGATCTCAGAAACGGTTAAGACTTGAACATCCAAACCTTGTGGGATGATAAACATTTAGCTGCAGATGTGTTCACACTATTTTGTTTTGTTCGTCGTAACTTCCGGTCGTCACCGGAAGCACTTCAAAAATAACTCCTTTTTCGCATAAAACTCCTTTTCCATAAAATAGATATATAAGTATAAATGTATGCATAGGTTGTCTATGAACAATTATGTTCAAAAGGCAAGTATACAAAAAATAGTTAAAACAATTTACATTGAGCACTTCCGTTTGTCCGTTTCCTGTCCCGAGACAAAAAACCTTATTTCGACGAGATCTCAAAAACAGTGCCGACATGAACAATCAAACTTTGTGGGATGATAGACCTATTAATGTACATGTTTTTACGCTCTTTTATTTTGTTCGGCGTAACTTCCGGTCATCACCGGAAGCAATACAACAATTTTGTTTTTCTTTATTTATTTCGTTTACATGGAATGAATATATCGGTATACAATCTTAGATGTGTCATCCTTATAATGTTAAATATTCAAATAACTGTTACTTCCGGTGATATATCTCAAATATCTTTATGTAGCTTTCCTTTTTACAAATTTGATGCCCGCAAGAATTTTGTCACTGTAAGTGATTGAGACACGAAGCTTTCATGAATAATAGACATTTGATTGATGATATGTTTAGAGGGTTTTATTTTGTCAACTGTCATTTCCGGTTTTCACCGGAGGGATTCAAATAAATCATGTTTTGAACAAGTTTAACTGACTTTCTTGGGTGTTTCATCTAGCCTGATAAACAGTGATGTAAGCTTAGCAAATGTATGAGAAATACTAGCTTTTGTTGTTATTAATCACTTCCGATTGTCCGTTTCCGGTCCCGAGACAAAAATATTGTTTCATAGAGATCTTAGATTTGGCAGAGACATGAACAACCAAACTTTGAGGAAAGATTGACTTGTGATTGTACATATGATTAACATTGATGTTAAGTTCGGTGTTACTTTCGGTCGTCACAGAAAGTACTTAAAAAATTTATTTCTTTTTTATTCTCGTTGTTTTTATTGGAAGTAACGTCTGGATATATCATTCACAATAATTATCATATCTACTTTTTTTTATGTGAGAGAAGCAATGTCTTACAGTTAAATTGATACATGTATATCAAAACGGAAGACCTTTTTGTTGCTTTTGCAACAAGAGTCTAGTTAGGGTCTTCCGTTTCCAACGGAAGACCCTCTTGTTATTCTTCGGTTTCTTTCTATTATTATTATTATTAGGGTCTTCCGTCTTCAGCGGAAGACCCTTCTATTATTCTATTGTTTCTTTTTCACTTTTCTTATTGTTATTATTCTTTTTTTTCAAGCTGATTTTGTGCAGACTATTTCTTGGAGATGGCTCCATCGATTTCATCCAAATTTTCAACACTAACGCGTTTGTATCTGAAGTTTATAGGTTTTTTTCAATTTTTGAAAATTCACTTCCGTTCGGAAGTTATCGTCGATAAACGATTTTTAAAAGCGAATTTTGTCTGCGACGTTTCTCAAAAATGAGTAAAGATATAAAACTGACATTTTCAGAGACGATAGATCTACCGTTTTTCTGGTGCAACACACTCAAGACAATTTCCGCCGTCACTTCCGGTCGTCATTGGAAGGAAATTTGAAAAATTGAATTTTTCGACTTTTTTATTTTTTAATATTTTTTTTTGAAACTTATACATCTTATAGTGACCCTTTCACTGATTCATAATATGTAATTTGTTTTTAAATCGACCATGGCATTCTCGAGAAATTAAGCGTCAAAGTCCTGAAGCGAGAGTCCGAGTAGCTCAGTCGTTACAGTCGTGGACATGGCCCAGGCGACCCGGGTTCAAGCCTCGAGTGCCGCAAAATTTTTTTCTCTTTTTTTCGCTTAGATCTACGATTTTATCTTTGAATTGATAGGTTTAATCTTATCTATTCAAAAATTGGATGGAAGACCCACTCGTTGCTCGCAACGAGATCGAATCTAGTTCTTTTTATTTTTTTTTCTGACTCCTTTTCGGCTTTATAACTCAAAAAGTTTACAACCGATTTTGATGAAATTTTCAGAGGTTGTGTGCAACTATAATACCTCAAAGTTTGTGAAGTTCCTTTGAAAACGTCACTTCCGTTTTTACGTTACGTCATTTTAAAATTTTTCAAAAAGTCATTTTGTCCGCGGCGTTTCTCAAAAACGCTTTTAGATAGAGGCTTGAAATTTTCAATGGTTATGATTTAATCGATTTACCTCTGTAATAAGGCTGGAAATAAAAATCTGTCACTTCCGGTCGAAACCGGAAGGGAATCAAATTTTTCGAAAAAATGAATTTTCTGATCAAATCAAAAATGAATATGTGTTTTATAGAGCTTATTTAGCTGAATCTAACACTGAAAGCCGTTTTAAAATCGGACGATGCATTACAGAGATATACGAGTTCAAAAAATGATTTTTCCGGAAATTTTGATTCCGCGTTTTTGGTTAAGAAATTAGTATCAAGTTCTTGGTTAAATTAACTTGTACCTAAAAATTAATTGTTAAGTCGTACTGTAACACATTCGGATTTTTTTGTTAAGTCGTTCTTGAAATCGCAAAGGTTTTTGTTAAGTCGTACCTAAAATCATTCGTATTTTGTTAAGTCGTACCAGGAATAATTCGATTTTTTCATCTTTTTATTTTAGTTACTCTTGTAATTGGTTTAAGAGTTCTGCTTCTTACAGGAACTTCCAGCTTTACTTCTGACATTAACGGAAGACCCACTCGTTGCTTTGCAACGAGCTTTGCTCTAGTTATTATTATTATTCTTTTTTTTTCTTACCGATTTTGTGCAGACGATTTCTCGGAGATGGCTGGGTCGATTTCGCTCAAATTTTCAATATAAACGTGTTTTTATCTAAAGCTGATACATTTTTTTTCATTTTTGAAAAAACACTTCCGGTCAAAAGTTATCGTCCGTTTACGATTTTAAAAAGTCAATTTTGTTGGTCGGGTTTCTCAAAAATGAGTAAAGATAAAATGCTGAAATTTTCAGAGATGATAGATCTAGCGTTTTTCTGGTGCACCTCGGTATAGAGAATGTCCGCCGTCACTTCCGGTCGTCATCGGAAGGAAATTTGAAAAATTGAATTTTTCGACTTTTTTTTTTTTTTAATATTTTTTTTTGAAATTTTAACACCTTATAGTGACCCTTTTACTGATTAAGAATATGTAAATAGTTTTGAAATCGATCAAGGCATTCTCGAGAAATTAAGCGTCAAAGTTCTGAAGCGGAGTCCGAGTAGCTCAGTCGTTATAGTCGTGGACATGGCCCAGGCGACCCAGGTTCAAGCCTCGAGTGCCGCAATTTTTTTTTCTTTTTTTCGCTTAGATCTATGATTTTATCTTTGAATTGATAAGTTTAATCTAATCTATTTAAAAATCGGACGGAAGACCCACTCGTTGCTCGCAACGAGATCGAATCTAGTTATTATTCTTTTTTTGTCTTACAAATTTTGTGCAGGCGATTTCTCGGAGATGACTCGTTCGATTTTCTTTAAATTTTCAGGGCTGATGCCTAGTCATATGAATTTTATACCGCCGGAACAATTTTAAAAAATCACTTCCGGTCGGAAGTTATCGTCGTTTTACGATTTTTAAAAGTCAATTTTGTCGGCGATGTTTCTCAAAAACGAGTAAAGATAGAGAACTGAAGTTTTCAGAGATGATAGATCTAGCAATATCCTAGTGTACCTCGTGTAGATCGTATCTAGTTGTTTTTATCTTTTTGATAACCTTGTGCAAAAGAGTGAATCCTGTTTCCGTAGTGCAATTTCACCACATCGTGATCATTATAATAAATGATTCAGATACATGTATATTGCGCATATTTAATTTGAACAAGGACAATCTTTTTGTCATTCATTAATGTCGGATGGATGAACCTTTAATTATCTTTTTTTCTATGTTCAAGCTTGCGCTTTTTTTCTTATTAAAAAGCCAACAAACGAATTTGGATTATATTTTAAAATTAACATTAAGGTCTTTAATTTTTAACGGAAGACTCATTTGTAAGTCTGTTGTTAGTTTCTATTATAATATTGTTCTGCTTTTTTTCGGACGCTATTACTCGTGAACTACTACACCTGTTTGCAAGAATTTTCAGGTAAATTTTGTATTGCATTGAATGTTTTTGATGTTATTTATTATTTTCTGCTGAAGACACTGTTTCTTGTTTCAAAGGTTTTTTTGGATTTTATAATTTTTTAAAGGACCAATGTACTTAATATTTTGTTGAATGGAAATTGAATATGATAATCAAAGTACTTATAGTACTGAAAAGCGCTAACCCATCTTCTGTATGTTAATAACAGATATATGTAAGAAACATTTCTGTATACCCACTATATTTCCTCATCACTGCGTAGCAGCCCCTGCAATGATTATGTAAGCCCCGTACATTAAATTCACTCTAGCCCGTACATTAGATTCAAAATTATAGCCCGTGTAGTTATGGGCACAAACTCCTGAAACTGGTTCCATCACCAGTTTAAATGATGTAAACTTCTGCTCATAGGGGGCGATTTTTCGATGCATCGGAAGTAGAAGTCTAATGACAATAATGCGCTGAGCTATGCTTAGTGCTTTAAAAAGGTGAAGCTTTCAGGAATAGGAAATAAGCGTCTGTAGATGATTCTCTGGATTTGACATTGAAGAAAATCCGCAATGCGCCGAAGCTCGCCCAAGCTAGAAAATTGGCACTTTTTTTAAACAAAATGTTTGCACATTTTGATAGTAATCTTGGAATATGTAAATGTTTTACCACATTCAATGCAAAATATGTTAAGATTTATGTGCTCTTTCATTTGATATCTGAGTACAAAAGGGGTAGCCCCTGAAAAAGGGGGTTAACAGAGCTCTACATTATTTAGGTCTTCCGTCCCTAGCGAAGGCCTGTTTCTCTACTGCTATTCATTCTTCTACATTATCATTTAAGTCTTTCATCTTCAGCAGAGGTCTTACTATTTTTCTACTGTTTCTCATTCTTCTATATAACTATTAAGATCCGTTACCAATTGAAAACCTTATTGTTTTTCTTCGATTTTTAATATTATTATTAAAATTCATTTATCAAACTACAAACCTTTCAAACCACGACATTGTTTATACATTGTTTATACACTCACATAACGCATCCCTAGCACATGGCCGAGCACCAGTATATGAATAACAAAAGCGGCAGTAAACAAGATTAAATCTTGTATTGAGAATAAGTACAAGTGCCATTACAACAAAGCGCAAATCCCATACAAATCGTACCTTGGCACACTTAGATAGCTCATGTACATCAGTATATATCAGTATACATTTAACAACATTACACAATAACGCGGCCTCTTTATATCTTCGGAATAGTGTTTGTTGTTAATAAAGTGTAAGGCTATTCCACTTGGATGACTGGTACATTGTAATTGTTCTCACGATGAGCATGGTATGAAGAAATAGCCTCTAGGTCAGACACTGGTGTTTTTCCATTGGTTTATTGACTCCATTTGGTCCACAGCCCACGTTTTCAAAGTCAAGTAGATCGAATACGTGAGTTGAGTCTGGCAACAGCAATGGCTAACTTTAAGTTGGCAACAGGCCTTCCTTCTGGTTTTTATCGTAAGATTTCTCCTTCGAGTTCGACAATGTCCTTTTTAGCAATTGGGTTGTTATTGGCGTTTTTAACTCGGCCAGTTTCTAAGGAAACTTTGTACGTCAATAAGCTATCATCCTCATAGAGTCCCATGAAACCTGGGGCAGGATTCGCACGGATTATGGGAGAAGGTCCAGCCAGAAGGCGCACATCGAGAGCAAAACGGAGAATAGCATCGCAAAATGTCTCTTTTTCATCAGTTATGAAGCAGGCAAATGCATATAAAAACACACATTCCCTCATTACAAAAGTGAGCTGGCGGTTTCTTTTGAGGTCATCCGCAGCTAACCTCCACTCGGGTCTTCAGAAGACTGAGGGATAAGCTGATCCGGGGCTTTGTTCAAGGAGACACATATACGGCATGATTTAAAAACTCTGTCGATGGCCTTTCCAAGATCAAGGGCATAGAAATGTTGCTTAAAGGGACATGGTCACGATTTTGGTCAAAATTTTTTTTCCGATTTTAACGTTTACAATGCTTCAAAAGGCATTTTTAATAAGCAACTGAAATTTGAGTCTAATTTGTTGAGTTATAAGCGAGTTACAGAGCTTGAAATTCTTCGCTATGTAAACAAAACGTTTGTTTACATTTTGAACATTGAAGTAAAAAATTCAGTTTTATACCTAAAACGAATGTGTTAAACGTTAGGAATTGTATATCTATGCCTAAAATAAATAAAAAAAAAATAGACAAATAAGCTGAAAAAAGATTTTTTACTGGTATATGGAACCTATGTAAACAAAAACAGGGCACGAGCCTTGTTTACATGACAAAGAATTGTGAGCTCTGTATCTTGCTTATAACTTTACAAATGACTCTCAAATTTAATTCGATCATTAGAAATGCATTTCTAAAGTATTGTAAGTAATAAAAACATAAAAATAAAATTTGACCAAAATCGTGACCATGCCCCTTTAATGACCAACTGCATCTGGTTAAATAGTGGGATGGTCAAAAGTGACATGTACAGCAGTGAGAAGTCCTTCCAAAACTTATCTGGGAACAATGATTAACTCTTCAGCCGGCTGTAATGGATCTTAACGTTGCACAACTAAGACCATCTCTGGAAATGCTGGCAACACTGCGATAACGCATTACATCTTTAACGTTTGTGAGTTTTTGTGACGTCGAGTACCTTGTTTAAAGTGCGCATGAGTTCGTCTTAGATCAGGACATTCTAATTAAATAGATAGCAAATCGGACCGGGTTGCTGTAGATAATGCCTTGCAAGCACACAGCTTTTACAACGGAACTTTCTGTTTTTGCGATGCAGTTACATATCTGGCAGCGTGGTTCAGTTTACGCCGAGGGCATTTCTGCTTGCAATGTCTGACGGTTTATTTGCTGGGTTTGCGAGGTGTTGGATGTTGATTTGGCACTGGCTAGCCAGAGATAAGAATGGTGTGACCCGTGGACTCGATTAAAACTCTCTACGGAAGAGCATGTCGATGACCTCTACGCAGAGTTTGCTGTCGATAAGTACGTGAGATGGTTTTCGTGACTGTACAATAAATGGACTGAAATGTTTAATTGCCGATGCTATGCACAGTGCCTCTTGTTCACCCGGTAGTAATTCGATGTTTTCTGAGCTTTGCACTGAAGAATCCAGCAGGCTCAACTTTCCTCACGCATGGCATATATTGTGGCCCCTAGTCCTCGGGGCCATCTGTTACGATCATCGGACGGAATGGTAAGGTAATGGTTTTGTTTGACGACAACATGCTTTGGGCATTAAGGAAGTGTTGACGTATTTTCTCTGTCCATTGTATTCTGTCTTTAGATTGTAATCGCCCAATTGAACTGTCCAATGAATTTAGGGTATCGATTCAGTTAGGTATCACCCTTCTAAAGACTTTGTATACTCAAAGAAACAACCTGAGTCCTTTCACTTTTTCAGAAATTTTGCATGAGGATAGTGAAGATATTTTGGGTTTGCTGGCAGAAATATTTCCCTCAGTCCAGTTCCACCCTAGTTTTATAGTTTTATAGCTGATTGTAGGCATATAATAGTTTGGTAAGATATAAATAAATTCCATCTTTTGCTAGGGCTGAGTACACAGTTGCAGTTGTTAAGAAGTTTATCTACTGTTAGTCATCCACATTATAGGTCATCGGCTAGCTTATCTACGTATCAATCTTGTAAGCATTTTCCAACACTCTGCACATTAGTTCCTCTAGGGTGCTTTCAGAAACAGGCATGTCCATTGTACATATGATGTACACAGGTATTACCCGGTATGGTGTGACTATGCCACGTTCCTTTAACGACTGTTTCGATAAAGGAATCTAATTATTGCGCTTGTTAAGTCCAAGACAGTTATGTACTTCCAACAACCTACAGTACCGATCAGACCCAACCTAACACTAGAGTAAACCCCACTAAACCCCGAGTTTAATTTTTTGGGTTTACTTGGGGTTTACTCTGGGTTTACTTTTTGAAAAGTTGGGTCCAATCGGGGTTTACTTTGGGTTTACTCGGGGTTTACTTTAGGTTTACTTTGAAATTGCTTTTGAGGTCAACTGTATGTACTAAAGTGTGAAGCAGACTCGTATTTTATATTACCATCCTACTGCCTGTAATTTCTACCCTTTGTATATTCGAATGCACAGTTAGCGTGGTTTTTTTTTTCAGGGGTTTATTCACTTCTGACTGGGTTTACTCTCTGTGTCTACTCTGGGTTTACTTTGGGTTTACTTTCTGTTCGGTTGGGTCTGATCGGTACTTTACTAGCCATATGGTGCAGTGATACATCTGTGGAAGTATATTCGACAGTGTGTCATACCATTTTATTGTCAACTAAAGACGATTTCGTTGCAAACAAGTTATATGATCTCATTAACTGTGTCAAATTGTATGAATTTCTTGATGTCTGATAACGAGAAGACTCTTTCTTTAACAGCATTAACTGTTATTGATACAAAAATCACAATGGTTTTGAGATTGCTTTATTACTTTAAATGTTATAAAATCATTTTTTATGGATTGCTTAAGTACTACATTTTTTCTATCTGAAATTATTTTTGACATATGCTCTTGGTTTTAAATACGAGTTTTTGTATCGTAATAAGACACCGGTAAACATGTCAATATCACAGGCAAGACACCGTGAAGTTTAACATTTGTTTTAAAAATGCAATTAACATGTAGTTATATTTCATAAATTGAATCAATAAGTTCAATAAGACAGTATATTGTTTTAAAATTAAAAAAAAAAACGAAAAGAAAACATATCGGTATTCTCTTTGTTAAAAGCTATTGGAGAAATCCTCAAATGAGATATGTTTTTAAAATGAGAAGTCATTGACAGTCATTTTATAAAACAAATTGAAACAAAATTGCAAAATGCTTTAGTTATTCAATATTTGCACTCAATTGTTTGGACGGTTTTCTGAGATAAAAAGAATCAAGTCCTAACATTTTCGAAAAATAAAATTTTCACTTCTTTAGAGTTTTTATTTTTTTTTTTCTTTAATGTTTTTGTTATATTTCATATGCATGTACATGTTAAATGACACGATATAACATAGAAGAACATGATAGGACATTCTCCGTTTGATTGGTATATCATTTTTTTCTTTTTTTTAATTGCAGGTACTTATACGCAACGAAAATTGAGCAGATAACATACCTTAAAAATTAATATATTAATATGTAATAAAACTGTGTCTACTTACCGCCCCTTTTATTTTTTGGATAGGTGTAGGTTTTTTATCTGTACTACTAGATGAGCAAGGATTTTTATCGGCTTCAGTCTTGTTCTCAGTGTTGTTCTAGTAAAATACACATAACCTCACTAATTAACTAACTAACTATATATATATATATATATATATGTGTGTGTGTGTGTGTGTGTGTGTGTGTGTGTGTGTGTGTGTGTGTGTGTGTGTGTGTGTGTGTGTGTGTGTGTGTGTGTGTGTGTGTGTGTGTGTGTGTGTGTGTGTGTGTGTGTGTGTGTGTGTGCGATCTATGGCACATATTTAATACATTGTTTAAAATACGTGAAATATATGACACATTTTGCTGTGTTGTCTGTTAAAAAGTCTGAACCCGCACAAAATTAGTAAGTTTGTTCAGGTTCAGTTATTGTGAAATATGAGTGTGAAAAGCTAGACGTGTTACCATGTATCTGTCTCCATTTGGCCACTTAGCGAAGGATTTGTACGTATAACTTATATTAAGCTACCGTAGACAGTGTACTGGCTTACATACGGAAGATGTATAATTATAAATTTAAATGATTTGTTTTTATTCTGGTGAAACACATTATGGATAAATAAATCACAATATATAGTATAGCTGTCATTAAAAATGTGTTTTTGTTATCTAATATATGTCATTAAAAAAAAATTGTTAAAAAAGTAAAATTCAGTTATCAAACTGCAAACCTTTCACAGACATGATTTTTTTCCGCTTTAAAGCGGAAATCCGCTATCCGGATTTATAATTTCCGCTCCATTTTTTCGATTCCGGTTTTTAATAGTAATCCGGATTTTTTTCCGTAATTGATTTGAGTTTTACTATCTTCTTAAAACTTCCTATATTTGTATGTGTTCTGGTTGTTCATTGGTTGAATAATTGTATCCCAGTTGACTTTATCCAATCACGAGTCTGTTTATGCTATGTTCGAGATAATGCCTAAAAATGTCTGGACATGTGGTGGAAAGAGGCCAAGCCGATGTTCAGGCCATTGACAAGGGACTCCGAAATAGCTGGAGATGGAAGTGGCTTGAGAAGGTCGTTAACAACGATCCAGTATCTAAATATATCCGCAAAATCAACGTAAAAGGTGTTGCTATATGCAACTTTTGTATAATTGCATAATACTTAGGTGGCTAGATTTCTTGCATATTGTATCTTTATATTTCCGCACAAACTATCCCCCCCCCCCCCATATTTAGATGTTATCATTTGACCATATTTAAGTTAAAATAATATTATCTGAAGGATATCATTAGTGCTATGATTGTTTAATATCCTTAACTCATTGAACACCATACTGTTGTAAGCAATCCAGATTTAATCTAATAGTCTTTGTGTATTTAGTGATGCAAATGTGTGGCATTCTGGAATTAGCTTATCCGTAAGGTTCCACACGTGACCGGTTCAGTATTCAGTGACCGAAGTGAATTTCATGTTGCATAGTTTATGTCACCGGGAATGTAAATACTATTGAAGTTAGTTACATTTTAGACATCTAATTGAACGTTTACGTTATACTACAATTTAATCTTATAATTTTTTTACCTATTTCTAGTCATGCAGCATGTCAATAAGAGGTTGCAGTCAATTAGGTCAGGGTTATGTTTACATATTATGTTATAGGGTAATTGTATACATTTAACAACATTACACAATAACGCGGCCTCTTTATATCTTCGGAATAGTGTTTGTTGTTAATAAAGTGTAAGGCTATTCCACTTGGATGACTGGTACATTGTAATTGTTCTCACGATGAGCATGGTATGAAGAAATAGCCTCTAGGTCAGACACTGGTGTTTTTCCATTGGTTTATTGACTCCATTTGGTCCACAGCCCACGTTTTCAAAGTCAAGTAGATCGAATACGTGAGTTGAGTCTGGCAACAGCAATGGCTAACTTTAAGTTGGCAACAGGCCTTCCTTCTGGTTTTTATCGTAAGATTTCTCCTTCGAGTTCGACAATGTCCTTTTTAGCAATTGGGTTGTTATTGGCGTTTTTAACTCGGCCAGTTTCTAAGGAAACTTTGTACGTCAATAAGCTATCATCCTCATAGAGTCCCATGAAACCTGGGGCAGGATCCGCACGGATTATGGGAGAAGGTCCAGCCAGAAGGCGCACATCGAGAGCAAAACGGAGAATAGCATCGCAAAATGTCTCTTTTTCATCAGTTATGAAGCAGGCAAATGCATATAAAAACACACATTCCCTCATTACAAAAGTGAGCTGGCGGTTTCTTTTGAGGTCATCCGCAGCTAACCTCCACTCGGGTCTTCAGAAGACTGAGGGATAAGCTGATCCGGGGCTTTGTTCAAGGAGACACATATACGGCATGATTTAAAAACTCTGTCGATGGCCTTTCCAAGATCAAGGGCATAGAAATGTTGCTTAAAGGGACATGGTCACGATTTTGGTCAAAAATTATTTTCCGATTTTAACGTTTACAATGCTTCAAAAGGCATTTTTAATAAGCAACTGAAATTTGAGTCTAATTTGTTGAGTTATAAGCGAGTTACAGAGCTTGAAATTCTTCGCTATGTAAACAAAACGTTTGTTTACATTTTGAACATTGAAGTAAAAAATTCAGTTTTATACCTAAAACGAATGTGTTAAACGTTAGGAATTGTATATCTATGCCTAAAATAAATTAAAAAAAATAGACAAATAAGCTGAAAAAAGATTTTTTACTGGTATATGGAACCTATGTAAACAAAAACAGGGCACAAGCCTTGTTTACATGACAAAGAATTGTGAGCTCTGTATCTTGCTTATAACTTTACAAATGACTCTCAAATTTAATTCGATCATTAGAAATGCATTTCTAAAGTATTGTAAGTAATAAAAACATAAAAATAAAATTTGACCAAAATCGTGACCATGCCCCTTTAATGACCAACTGCATCTGGTTAAATAGTGGGATGGTCAAAAGTGACATGTACAGCAGTGAGAAGTCCTTCCAAAACTTATCTGGGAACAATGATTAACTCTTCAGCCGGCTGTAATGGATCTTAACGTTGCACAACTAAGACCATCTCTTGAAATGCTGGCAACACTGCGATAACGCATTACATCTTTAACGTTTGTGAGTTTTTGTGACGTCGAGTACCTTGTTTAAAGTGCGCATGAGTTCGTCTTAGATCAGGACATTCTAATTAAATAGATAGCAAATCGGACCGGGTTGCTGTAGATAATGCCTTGCAAGCACACAGCTTTTACAACGGAACTTTCTGTTTTTGCGATGCAGTTACATATCTGGCAGCGTGGTTCAGTTTACGCCGAGGGCATTTCTGCTTGCAATGTCTGACGGTTTATTTGCTGGGTTTGCGAGGTGTTGGATGTTGATTTGGCACTGGCTAGCCAGAGATAAGAATGGTGTGACCCGTGGACTCGATTAAAACTCTCTACGGAAGAGCATGTCGATGACCTCTACGCAGAGTTTGCTGTCGATAAGTACGTGAGATGGTTTTCGTGACTGTACAATAAATGGACTGAAATGTTTAATTGCCGATGCTATGCACAGTGCCTCTTGTTCACCCGGTAGTAATTCGATGTTTTCTGAGCTTTGCACTGAAGAATCCAGCAGGCTCAACTTTCCTCACGCATGGCATATATTGTGGCCCCTAGTCCTCGGGGCCATCTGTTACGATCATCGGACGGAATGGTAAGGTAATGGTTTTGTTTGACGACAACATGCTTTGGGCATTAAGGAAGTGTTGACGTATTTTCTCTGTCCATTGTATTCTGTCTTTAGATTGTAATCGCCCAATTGAACTGTCCAATGAATTTAGGGTATCGATTCAGTTAGGTATCACCCTTCTAAAGACTTTGTATACTCAAAGAAACAACCTGAGTCCTTTCACTTTTTCAGAAATTTTGCATGAGGATAGTGAAGATATTTTGGGTTTGCTGGCAGAAATATTTCCCTCAGTCCAGTTCCACCCTAGTTTTATAGTTTTATAGCTGATTGTAGGCATATAATAGTTTGGTAAGATATAAATAAATTCCATCTTTTGCTAGGGCTGAGTACACAGTTGCAGTTGTTAAGAAGTTTATCTACTGTTAGTCATCCACATTATAGGTCATCGGCTAGCTTATCTACGTATCAATCTTGTAAGCATTTTCCAACACTCTGCACATTAGTTCCTCTAGGGTGCTTTCAGAAACAGGCATGTCCATTGTACATATGATGTACACAGGTATTACCCGGTATGGTGTGACTATGCCACGTTCCTTTAACGACTGTTTCGATAAAGGAATCTAATTATTGCGCTTGTTAAGTCCAAGACAGTTATGTACTTCCAACAACCTACGGTACCGATCAGACCCACCCTAACACTAGAGTAAACCCCACTAGACCCCGAGTTTAATTTTTTGGGTTTACTTGGGGTTTACTCAGGGTTTACTTTTTGAAAAGTTGGGTCCAATCGGGGTTTACTTTGGGTTTACTCGGGGTTTACTTTAGGTTTACTTTGAAATTGCTTTTGAGGTCAACTGTATGTACTAAAGTGTGAAGCAGACTCGTATTTTATATTACCATCCTACTGCCTGTAATTTCTACCCTTTGTATATTCGAATGCACAGTTAGCGTGGTTTTTTTTTCAGGGGTTTATTCACTTCTGACTGGGTTTACTCTCTGTGTCTACTCTGGGTTTACTTTGGGTTTACTTTCTGTTCGGTTGGGTCTGATCGGTACTGTATGTTACTAAGAGTCGAATCTACATCTGGCATGAGTGGATGCTGGAGCTTAACGTACTGTCCTATATATTTGAATGCTGTGATCAGTCTGTGACTGCCGCCGTTTTTGTTTTTTTGTTTTTTTTTAAGTGGAAAAGTGAGTTATTAATCATAGTTAGTTCCCCTTATGTGTAAATTTCATATAAGTATTTTCCGTAAATGTTGGATTTTCGTATCTGTATCCGTAACTACATTTAGAATATGTATAGTGCTTCCATACGAATTGTGTATTTTCCTATTTGTAGAACATTGCATTCATACCCTCATAACTGTTCTTCTGTGCGACTAAATTGTTACAGGTATGTTTGCGACTACAACTTTTGTATAATTGCATAATACTTAGGTGGCTAGATTTCTTGCATATTGTATCTTTATATTTCCGCACAAACTATCCCCCCCATATTTAGATGTTATCATTTGACCATATTTAAGTTAAAATAATATTATCTGAGGGATATCATTAGTGCTATGATTGTTTAATATCCTTAACTCATTGAACACCATACTGTTGTAAGCAATCCAGATTTAATCTAATAGTTTTTGTGTATTTAGTGATGCAAATGTGTGGCATTCTGGAATTAGCTTATCCGTAAGGTTCCACACGTGACCGGTTCAGTATTCAGTGACCGCAGTGAATTTCATGTTGCATAGTATATGTCACCGGGAATGTAAATACTATTGAAGTAAGTTACATTTTAAACATTTAATTGAACGTTTACGTTATACTACAATTTAATCTTATAATTTTTTTTACCTATTTCTAGTCATGCAGCATGTCAATAAGAGGTTGCAGTCAATTAGGTCAGGGTTATGTTTACATATTATGTTATAGGGTAATTGTATTGATTTTCTTTACTAGCCATATGGTGCAGTGATACATCTGTGGAAGTATATTCGATAGTGTGTCATACCATTTTATTGTCAACTAAAGACAATTTCGTTGCAAACAAGTTATATGATCTCATTAACTGTGTCAAATTGTATGAATTTCTTGATGTCTGATAACGAGAAGACTCTTTCTTTAACAGCATTAACTGTTATTGATACAAAAATCACAATGGTTTTGAGATTGCTTTATTACTTTAAATGTTATAAAATCATTTTTTATGGATTGCTTAAGTACTACATTTTTTCTATCTGAAATTATTTTTGACATATGCTATTGGTTTTAAATACGAGTTTTTGTATCGTAATAAGACACCGGTAAACATGTCAATATCACGGGCAAGACACCGTGAAGTTTAACATTTGTTTTAAAAATGCAATTAACATGTAGTTATATTTCATAAATTGAATCAATAAGTTCAAAAAGACAGTATATTGTTTTAAAATTTAAAAAAAAACGAAAAGAAAACATATCGGTATTCTCTTTGTTAAAAGCTATTGGAGAAATCCTCAAATGAGCTATGTTTTTAAAATGAGAAGTCATTGACAGTCATTTTATAAAACAAATTGAAACAAAATTGCAAAATGCTTTAGTTATTCAATATTTGCACTCAATTGTTTGGACAGTTTTCTGAGATAAAAAGAATCAGGTCCTAACATTTTCGAAAAATAAAATTTTCACTTCTTTAGAGTTTTTATTTTTTTTTTCTTTAATGTTTTTGTTATATTTTATATGCATGTACATGTTAAATGACACGATATAACATAGAGGAACATGATAGGACATTCTCCGTTTGATTGGTATATCATTTTTTTCTTTTTTTTAATTGCAGGTACTTATACGCAACGAAAATTGAGCAGATAACATACCTTAAAAATTAATATATTAATATGTAATAAAACTGTGTCTACTTACCGCCACTTTTATTTCTTGGATAGGTGTAAGTTTTTCATCTGTACTACTAGATGAGCAAGGATTTTTATCGGCTTCAGTCTTGTTCTCAGTGTTGTTCTAGAAAAATACACATAACCACACTAATTACCTAACTAACTAACTAACTATATATATGGGTGGGTGGGTGTGGGTGTGTGTGTGTGTGATTTATGGCACATATTTAATACATTGTTTAAAATACGTGAAATATATGACACATTTTGCTGTGTTGTCTGTTAAAAAGTCTGAACCCGCACAAAATTAGTAAGTTTGTTCAGTTATTGTGAAATATGGGTGTGAAAAGCTAGACGTGTTACCATGTATCTGTCTCCATTTGGCCACTTAGCGAAGGATTTGTACGTATAACTTATATAAAGCTACCGTAGACATTGTACTGGCTTACATACGGAAGATGTATAATTATGAATTTAAATGATTTATTTTTATTCTGGTGAAACACATTATGGATAAATAAATCACAATATATAGTATAGCTGTCATTAAAAATGTGTTTTTGTTATCTAATATATGTCATTAAAAAAAAATTGTTAAAAAAGTAAAATTCAGTTATCAAACTGCAAACCTATCACAGACATGATTTTTTTCCGCTTTAAAGCGGAAATCCGCTATCCGGATTTATAATTTCCGCTCCAATTTTTCGATTCCGGTTTTTAATAGTAATCCGGATTTTTTTCCGTAATTGATTTGAGTTTTACTATCTTCTTAAAACTTCCTATATTTGTATGTGTTCTGGTTGTTCTTTGGTTGAATAATTGTATCCCAGTTGACTTTATCCAATCACGAGTCCGTTTATGCTATGTTCGAGATAATGCCTAAAAATGTCTGGACATGTGGTGGAAAGAGGCCAAGCCGATGTTCAGGCCATTGACAAGGGCCTCCGAAATAGCTGGAGATGGGAGTGGCTTGAGAAGGTCGTTAACAACGATCCAGTATCTAAATATATCCGCAAAATCAACGTAAAAGGTGTTGCTATATGCCAGCTTTGCAATAAACACATTAGTTATGCGGGTAGGGGGTGGAAGAGTTTAGAACAACAATTAACGAAAAAGGTTCACAGGGACAACATAAAAATTCAAGAATCGAAATACAAACTGTCAAGTAAGTTAATGAAATTTGTAAGTATTTTAAATTTTTTACTTGTAAAATCGGAGACATAACATGTTATATATGTCTCTGGCAAAATGTATTGTTACAGTTTTTCTCTGATATTAAGTATTGAGTAATGCTTACAGAATAAATTTGTTATTTAAATCTTTGCTTTCTGCTTATTTGAATTTCTTTTAGGTTCGTTTGGTACTTCAAAACCTTCCTCCAAACTTCCATATGGACTGAACCCCATTTACAAAACTGTTGTTGCAGAAGAAAAAGTGGCTGCACCAATAACATACATAAGTGACTGTATTGCTAATGCTAAAGCAATGGTGCTAGGATTTGCAGCAGAACATTCATTGTCATTCGCTCTTGTGCTCAAAGTAATAGAACTTACTAAAGCATTAGCTAAAGATCAGAAAGCTTTGGAGTCCTTAACAATGAATCGCACTACAGCCTCCTATTTAACAAGATATGGAGTGGGGAAAACATTTGAACATTATGTTGCAGAGATGATGAAATGTACAAAATTCTCACTGAATATGGATGAAAGTACAAGCAACAATTTTCATAGAGTGTTGACAATTCTTGTTAGCTTTTATTGTCCTGTGATGAGGCAAGTTAAAGTTTGTCACTTTGGATCGCTCTCCTGCATTAAAGTTGACAGTGCAACTCTGTATGGAAAAATTGTTCAGCTAATGGAGAAAAATGAAATTCTTTGGGCAATATGATGTCAATTTTGATGGATTCATGCAATGTGGTGAGGGGGTCAAAGACAGGATTAGAAACTCGTATACGTAGAGAAAAAGCTCCACACCTTCTCGATGTAGATGGAGATGTATGTCATCATGTTCATAATGCTGCTGAAGCATTTTTTAAACCATTCAACAACTTTATAGAGCAGTTGTTCGTTGACCTTTTCAATGATTTTAAATGGTCAGCTGATTTAAGAGAACTGTTTCAGGAAATATGTCTGATATGTAATGTGAAATACACCATGCCACAAAGATATGTCAGTCATAGATGGCTCTCTGTTTATGATGTTACTTTGAATGCCTTGAGACTTTTAGAATGTCTTACATTGTTTTATTTCCCATGGATTTCTGAGTCATTATCGGAAAGGGCCAAGTTTCTACCAGTAACAGCAGAGATAATTCACCGACTTAATGTTTCAGAGTCCTCAAGAAACAGATGGCATGAAATCAGAATGGTGAGTATTGGCTGTTGCCTATTGTGTTTTTCTTGATCAAGTCATTAATAATAAAAATGTGCAATTGATTAAATTGATTTGTTGATTTTTTTTGTTGGTTTATTGATTATATGACTGTTATTTATTTTGTTTTAAATTGTTTTTCAGTTTCTTGTTTCAACTTGTTTCAATTCAACTGACTCATGAAATAGGTATTTATGTTATTGTGTTACTAATACAGGTATTTAATGTGTATTACTACTTACTATTACAATCAAGATACATTATTTGAAAGTATATTGATTTATTTTGTTATAAAAACTGTCAATTATTTATTTCCACTTTATATCTTGTGTTATTAGGTAATTAATATCTACTTTTTTCTCTACAGGAACTGTTGAAAAAAAACCTCACTAAGGATGGAAAAGACAGAAAATTGAGGATAGTTGACAAACTTTTTCATGAAAGGAAGCTTGCAAAATTGATAATGGGACTCTACTCATCTGTTTTCCCCTTACTGAAGAGCTTTGTGATACTTTTCGAGATGAAGGAACCTCTAATTCACTTGTTACATGAAGAACAGGTAATCTTTAAATCATGTATGAAAATCTTATTTACTAATGAATTCTTGCTTTGTTTTTACCTTTTTTTGCTGAATTGTGCATTATTTATTGAAAACTTTCCTTGCAGGTTAGACTTTTCAAAGAATTCCTAGTTTGTTTCATTAAGCCTGATGTTGTGATGGGGGCCAAGTCATCCTCAAAGTTGAAGAAACTGGATATTTCAAGCCAAAGCAATCAGTTAAATGCAGAAACCATGTTTTTTGGGGTGAAGGCACAGTCGTCAGTGATTAGAAAATCAACCAAGAAGGACTTTGTTTTCAGTGTATTACATGTACTTATTTTGCCATATTTTTAACAACTTTATTTCAATTGTTAGAATAATTGTAGTACAAAATGTTTCCTTCAGGTTGTTGATGCCTACACCCTCTGTGGTAAAGTGTTGCAGAATAAGTTACCTTTAACCAATCCACTCCTTCAATTACTGGGGGCAATCCATCCAGAAACTAGGGGCCATTCTAAGACTTTGTCATATATGCAGAAGCTTCCTACATATGCTACCACAGTACTTAATGAAGCTGAAACTGAGGAATATGACCAAGAAATCAGGAAGTTTCACATTGACAACTCACTGCCAGAGATAGAAGATACCAGGATTGGTGGGGAAAAGATGAAGTTGTTCAGAAATATCCTAACCTCTCAAAATTGGTACAAGCTTTACTTAGCTGCTTTCATGGTCCTCAGGTGGAATCATCTTTCAATGTCATGAATGATGTCATAGACAACAAGCCTGGAAGATTGAATCTGGAGACCTACAGTGCCATACAGACTATTAAATATAGACTAAGTGCTGATGGAAAAACAGCCATTCAGTTTTTTCAGAAGAAGGATTATATGCATGAAACTGTGGACAAAATGCTTTGCAAAAATATGAGCAGTTCTAACAAGGAATATAAAGCTGATCTAGATAAGAAAAAGGATGAAAAGCTTTTAAAACAGAGACAGTTATATATTCGTGTTAAAAATACTCAATCTAAGAGAAACGCAAAATAATTGATTGTACATGCAGCCAAAAAAGCAAGACTGGGACATTGTCAAAACATTAAAAAATAAAGAACTTCAGTGTTTTTGTTGTAATTTATTTCTGCAAAGAAGGACTATAAGTAGACATTTTCATGTTGATTTTAACCATTTAAAATTCAAATATGTGCTTCTAAAATCCAGTTCTCCAGGGGTTTTAAGAAATAAAATAGCCATTTTCGGCCTGATCAGGGGCTCTGCCCTTTGAAACCCCGCTGGGGGAGGACCCCAGACCCCCCTTCAGCTTTTTTTGTTTTTCTTTGGAATCATGTCTGCTTTCAAACCACGATATTGTTTATACACTTACATAACATTGTTTATAATACGTGAAATATATGACACATTTTGCTGTGTTGTCTGTTAAAAAGTCTTAACCCGCACATAATTAGTAAATATACAGGATTTATACTATACCTCGTTTGCACCTTCATCTTTACTTCCACCTCCACCTTCATCTGTTGATGTGCATGTGAGATTGCCTTTTCCCATGTATATGACGAATTCCACAATGTAGAACATGTACATGATCTATTAGAAAAATAATCACATAAAGATTTTTAATATATGTCAAGTTTATGATATTTGTTTCGCATTATACAAAAATCTGTATAAAACAGATGTAGGAAGTTTTTTTAACCAGAATCATCTAGAGACAAATATCTCTAAAAATTGAGATAAAGAAACTACTTTTTCTCTTAAGCTAACAGAGCTGAAAGCTGGTTAGTTTTCTCTAATCTTGATATAAATGATTTGATGGTTTATTGAGAAAAAAAATGCAAAATATGTAGGTTCTATTGTATTCAATATAAAACGGAATGTTAATCGATTTTAAAAATCGATTTAACCACACTGACTTTCACTGCATTAATTTTCAGTTCTTAAATCTAAAATGATTCAATATTAGTCAATCATTTTAACCAATGTATTGCTTCTCGCAACATCTCGAAAAATGGTATATTTTTAATTAATCTTAAATTAGATATACTTTGTTTTAAACATGTATGGTTTGAAATATATTAATTCTGATGAACATGGCACCCAATGCATAATATCTCAAATTTGAAATGAATTTTTAATGGCTTGAGGTTGACGTACCTCAAGTTCAAAGTCCCAGGCATTTTAGCAACTGAGGTAGTACAACACATATGTGTGAACATTTTTATATTGTTCCATTTTCTTAAAATATGATATAAGCTGGGTTTATTGCATAAGTAATGGCCAGGGTAAAGGCACCATTCTGAAATTAGAGATTCCGTTATCTGTTTGATAATACAAATTGTTGCAAAATTTATTTTATCATGCATCTCTTTCTTTTTATCAATTAATATTTTGTTAAGACAGATCTAAATAAATGTAAGTGGTGGAGAAATAAAGTGTTTAATGAAAAATAGGAAAAAGGGCTATGAAACTCATAAAGTCGTTTACATAAAACTTTAAGCTGATAAAAATGTTGTAATGCATTGATGAACCAATGTTGTTGATTGTGACAGTAGTTATCTGAAATATCCAAATCCAAATATTTATTTACCTGATTAAAAATTAGTAGGGGCCACATTTCTAAAACGTTTACGGTATCTATCTAAAAAGGGGTATATATTTTGATAAGAATAAAAAAAATAAAAAAAACTAGAGCAGAGCTCGTGGCAAAGCCACGAGTAAGTCTTCCATTGTTGCTGCGAGTTGAAAATTTACAAGATTTGCAGTCAAACGATTATATGACTAATGACTAAAATTTCACTTCTGCTTTTGTTATAAAAACGTGTTGTAATTGACAGCTTGTATAAAGGCAGGAAGAAAATGTTTTAGGAAAACTATTTGTCGATCACAGTTTGTGTAATTGTTTTGAAAACTCTTTAAGGCCCTGTTGCGTTCCCAGGGCGTGTTCACGGCGTTGTAAAATTCATGGAATCGCCGTAGGATCGCAAGGAAAATTCAGAAAAAATATACACTTTTATTAAAAAATTTTACAAGTGAAAATGTCACGGCATCCTGACAGCGACTGTGGCTTTCTTACAGAGCTCCCAACTACGTTTCCAACGAGTTCTACTTGGCGATTGACTGCGCTCTCGCTGGGTATCCGCCGAACGCTCATGACGTGCTAGGAGTTTTTACCGCGCGTCCTAAGCGTGTTTTGCGCGCTGACTGCGTGCACATGCGCTGTTGGAGACTTTACGACGCTGACACGGCGACCATACTCAACTTCTACGGCGTGTTTATCAGAACGCAGAGCTACGGCGCGTACTTTGTGCATGTTCAAGGTGCGCGCCGTCGCATGGCGTTCTAAAATGTTCTAGGATACCCCACTGCGGCGAGCAAAGATGCCGTTGCGTTATTACGGCGCTGTAGGAGACTCTAGTTTGTTTACCATGGCGTTTTACATTATTCAATGACGCAGCGGGATCGACGTGAGGTTGCAGCTCCAGTGTGACAGGGGTTTAAAAAATGAGAGGTTTAATGGCGAGTTAAATTTTTAAGGGTAGCAAGGATTGTTATATATACATTTACTCATGATTCATGTAAGGAAATGTATTTTTTTTTAAAGAACCCCTAAAAGCACGTAACTTCTGTAATTAAAGTTTTCTAATTTTTTAAAGACTATGTTCAAGTTGGAAATTGTTGCGTGCTGTCAGAATTTGGTAAATAGTCAAAATTGAAGGCATCTCTGAAAATTTCTTCGGGGCTGATATTATTTCATAACACGAGTAGACTTCAACATTCAAAGTAATAATCAGCTATCAAAAATCATCGGGAGAATTGATGCATAAGTGAGCGTCTAAATTTTACACCTGATATACAGGAAACCGCTATGTAACGTAAAATCAAATAACATTATTTACAAAATGAAAATTGCTTCTCTCCCCAATGCAATAATATGCAAAATCCCTATATTTATGTCAGTTTATTCTCCTTTATCAGATCAAAAGTAATTCTCTCGGAAAAAGTTGACGTATGAAATACGACTACATTATGCTATGTAGGCGGTCGCCACAGAAATCATCAAATTATTGCAAGTGTGGACATATTAGTTCACTGGACTTACACACTATAATATAGCGACACGTATGCCTCCAAAAAATATATGCGCTTCTCAAAGTAACACTTCAGTGAGATGGACATGTGTTCTTGGGGATTTTCTGTATTGCTAATTATATGAAAATTGATTAAAAAAAACAACAACAACAAAACAACGTTTTATTGAAGTTGTGTGGTATCAGAATGTCATGCAACTTAATTTACTTTCAAGGTTAGCTACAGCCAGTGGAATATTAATTTTAGTTCAACAATGAATACCCAATCTATTAAAATACAACATAAATATAGAAGGCAAATATTGCTTGTGACATGGAACTTGCACCAAATTTATTTCATGTATATGTTACCCCAAAAATCCGTCCGAATATGCCACTTTGTCACATTTAATTAAATTAACTGACTATAAAAATTGTATCACCATAATTTTTCGCTTACTCTTATTGAAGTTTCTCCCGGTTTTTTTTTTCAAAATACATACGTTACATCTAATCCCAAGAACAAATTACCTTTGACTTATAACTTTTAATTATAATATTTATTATTATGTTCATAACTATATATAATAGAAATTTACCGTGTTCAAGGAGTTAATTTATTACTAAAACCGATTTGGTTTGACTTTTCCGATCGCGTCGCGTTCAACTTTTTCAGATACGTCATACATAAACAATACCCGCACCTTAACCACAGTTTTTTTTATTGGTGGATTCAGCTTACCGCTGATTGGCTGCTGGTTAACTAAGACTAAATTATGCACGGACAGAACAACAACATATCAGAGAATGAAAAATTCACATGGGTACTCGTGACTGTCGAAATTGGGCTATTTTTCGAAAGTGTACACTTGTGATAAAACAATCCATACGGTACATAACATATATAGCTGTAGCTCTGTGTATAAATTTGGGGTTAGAAAATATAAAGCTACAGTGCATACAATACTTACATGTACAAAAAAACTTTACGGCAATTTGCCGCGTATAAAAATAACACTATTTTTTAAAAATATTTACATCATACCATACCACATTTTGTGCAAATAATCCATTTAAATAATTCTTCATTTAGTTTACTACTGTTAATAATTGTAGCTTTACCCGCCCCAAACTTTCTCCTATTAAACAACCTTTAACCGTACTCGGAAAGCGGATCAAGAACTGTATTTTTTATGTATGTAAACAAACCAGTGTTCATGTATGGAGCGGGTGATCGGGGGTTCAGAGACAGGTAAAATAAAGAAATCTGCAGTAAATGGTTTGTGGATATTTTAGTATATATATTTACATCGAAAGTGATAGGGCAACAGAAGAGAAACGAATCGGACACTTGCCTAATGAAGACGCACATGTACAATCCTCCTTGCACTCTCCACTTCCGTCTCGTTCTTTCACACCATCGTTTAATACTTTTATTGACTGTCGATTGCCAATCGAAAGGTGTAGAAATCGAGGAATTCATACCTATCACTTTGACTGGCAAGTTAGTAGGTAATACATGTGCATTATACATTTACGGTATTTACATGAAATGAACGCTTAGCACATGCAACTTTTAAATATTATATTTTTTATAACGCCGTACTCTGGACCGTAGCTTGAGGCTATGGTTTAACGCCCGCTTACACAGAGAGAGAGAGAGAGAGAGAGAGAGAGAGAGAGAGAGAGAGAGAGAGAGAGTTTAGCACAAAATTTAAACATACGGGATAGTCGATTTTGAATGAATAATATAGGGGGGAAATAAACTGTTCTGAGAAATCCTTCAGCTCTGGCATTGCATAAGCGTATATTGATAACTCGGCCTAAAAATAGGAGTTAACCAATCATATAGTTTTCACACCGGCGGCGTTTATAATTTATGCATGACGTAGCTGACAGAAATGATCGTGACGCTATAGGAAAAGTCAAACCAAATCGGTTTTGATAATATCATAGCCACGTTCTCAGTTTACGATCTCGCACATTTAATGTAAAAATGAAAGTCTTATTGTTTGATAATTGACCACTTTAAAGAAAGCACCCTTCCAATTGTTGATCAATTTCATAACAAACTAGAGCAGAGCTCGTGGCAAAGCCACGAGTAGGTCTTCCGTTGTTGCTGCGGGTTGAAAATATATGTGATATGGTGTCAAACGAGTATAATGACTAAACTTTCAGTTCTGCTTTTGTTATAAAAACGTGTTTTAATTGAAAGCCTGTATATAAAACGTGTTTTAAAAAAGAAAGGAAGAAAATGTTTTAGGAAAACCAGGAACGTATATAGTTAGTATATACGTCCCTGGGAAAACTATTTGTCGAACACAGTTTGTGTAATCGTTTCAAAAATTCTTTAAAACATGAGATGTTTAATGGCGAGTTAAATTTTCAAAGGGTAGCAAGCATTGTTATTATATATATGATACGAGTAGACTTGGACATTCAAAATAATATATAATCAGCGAGAAAAAAAAAGATCAGCGGGAGAATTTATGCAAAAGCGACCATCTAAATTTTACACGTGCTGTTTCATAGAGACTCCGCTATGTAACGTGAATTAAATAACCTTATTAACAGAAATGAATTTTACTTCTCTCGACGATGTAATAATGTGCAAAATCCTTATTTTTATATCAGTGGATTGACTAATTTAATTGAAAAAAACTTCAATTGCGCTTGCGTAAATTGGAATTCTGGGAAGGAATTAGACAGCCCGTGTTAGATAAATTCGAAAAAGTTATGAAACTGGTCAGTTTCTAGATCAAACTGTGCATTGATGTATTAATAGACTATCATGAGTATCGTCAGTAGCCACGGTCCGGAATAAGTATGTGCAGTCATACACTGTATGTACATCGATACACCTTTACCTCCTCACCTACAGCCATACAAATGAGAGTGCAACCTTCATATACACATGCATAGTATTATAGTTCTGGAAACTATTTATCTTGTATTCTAATACATTGGGTATTCATTGTTCACCTAAAATTAGTATCCACTGGCTGTAGCTAACCTTGTAAGTAAATGAAGTTGCATTACAACCTCATAGTACACAACTTCAATTAAAAGGGTTTTTTTTTTTATCAATTTTCATACAATTAGCAATAAATAAAATCCCCAATAACGCACTTAAGTGTAACTTTGTGAAGCGCATATATTTTTGGGAGGTAGATATGTCGCTATATTATAGTCTGCAAGTCAAGTGAACTATCATGGTCTTTAAAGAAATAAGAAGTCTGTCGACATTTGCAGTACTTTGATGATTTCTATGGCGATCGACTGCATTGCATAATGTAGTCGTATTTCCCAAGAACAAAATTTCCTTTGACTTCCAACTTTTAATTATAATATATTATGAATTATTCTGTTCATAACTATAGAAGTTTAGCGTGTTCAACAGGTTAATTTATTAGCCACATTGATGATTCTCAGGTTACGATTTCACATCTTCAATGTGAAGATGATTGACTTCAAATAAAAGTCTAATTGTTTATAAAGCACCCTTCCAACTGTTACTCAATTACATATGTTCTGAGTTGTGTGCACTAAAGCGACACAAGATTGTCGGTCGCACGTGGCGTTTGAATTAACACAGACTGACCGAATAAACAAACGGGTGGGAAAGTAAAAACACGTTGAATAGAAAATGTTACACATAAGAAGAAGTCACCAAAAATGATTTTCGACAGATTTGGATATCTTTTCGCCAATTTAAAAAAAATCCAGCGCGAGTAATTGTCAGCGGGGCGGGAGGAGGGGGGGGGGACGCGCAGCAATGAGTTCGCTTCCACACTGAAACGAACAACCATGTATAAGAAAAACTACAGAGTGATTAATATGTGACCGATAGAATCTAATCTTAAGTTGTTTAAAACTCATGTGAATATTCTTTAAAATAATCAAATGCCTCAATTCAGGAAAATTGAGGACATTCTTTTATCGTGCTAGCACCTACCGCAAACATGTAACATAGAACTTTGATAGATTTCATTTTTAAACTACTTTGTACGCTATCGTATAATTAAATCAATGCTTAATCAACTGTTCAAGTAAAATAAATTTATCTTTTCATCTTTAACCTATATAACAGTTGAAAACATAATAAAATATAGTTCTGTCCGTGCAAAATATGAAACATGAGCGCGTGATAAGGTACATGTAGAAGAACACGAGCCGACCGCTGATCACTTGTTCACTAGCGCTGGATCTCCTCGGTCATGTGCGAGGGATAATCATCATCAAGTATTTGGGGGGGGGGGATTTAAAATTTTTTAGATATACAAACCAACCATTAATTTATGTCTGACGATGTTTCCGATTTGGAGTAATATCGTTCATTAAAATTCATTTACAGTCAAATGTTTAATTAAATATATACAAGATGGACAAACTTTTATAACATAAAATTAAAACAGTTCTTGTATTTACGGCTATATAAACTCAAACACGTTCATATTCATCTAAGTGTGCGTCGCGGTGTGCGAATCTTGTGTATTAGATAACCGCTTACCGCTAGGTAGTGCAGCCGTGGCTGATCTCCTCGGCCGTGGACGAAGGATTGATTACGTTAAGGTACAACGCACAGACACGCACAGCTAAGAACCCAGGAAGATTTGAAAAGTTTGCAGTATAATGACCCTATTCTATCAAATAGAAGTTCTTTATTTTTAACTTAAAACCCACAATTGATCTATGTCTGATATTGCTTTAGATTGAGAATGACATTGTTTTTATTAATTAACTGAACAATTTCTTAATTGATACCCAATCGTTTAGTCCATAAACTTTTATGTGTAATCAAAAGTAAAACAATTCTTGAGTTCGCGGCTAAATGAGAGACACAACTCTCGTGTATTAGATAACCGCTGACCGCTAGGTAGCCCAGCCGCGACCATGGTGACCGATTTTCTCGGCCGCGGGCGAGGGAGAGTTTCGTTAACTTGGCCAAATTGCCGCGAGTACTGGTCAACGCGTATTACTATTTACCCTCATATTATGCAATACCCGAACACAAAAACAGTTTTATGAGCTCAATAAAGTCACAAACAACATTTTTTGCAGCGACGCCCATATCGAAAAATTTACCGTTTTAGAGTTATTAAGCAAAGACTTTTAAGGGATCTAGACCCCTCATTTTAGGGGCTAGCCCCTTTTTTATGGTATCAAATGAAAGCTCGTAATATTCTGCACAACTTTTGTTCTATATGTGTCTAGAAAAAGTTTACAACTAAAAAGTTATTGAGCAAAGATATAAGCAAAATTTTACATTTTTTGAAACACAAATTTCGATGCAAGTTTTTAAGAAGTATACGTGGGTTAATTAAACATGTAAAACTAGGAGGACAACGTTCAAGGTGTCTACATTAAAGATTTATAAATTAAAAGTACTTGCTACGGATCAACTCAGAGCCTTTGCAGGTACACGAGACCCACTAAAAAAATATTCAAAGGGGAATAACTCAAAACCGGAAGTAGCGATTTCACAAAATTTTGTGCTATAGTAAGCTATTGTCATTTCCAATAAACCCTGAAAATTTGAATAAAATCTGATGACAATTAAGCGGGATATTACAGTTTAAAGAAACGTCTAGAAGAAAAAGAAGAAGAAAAATAATAATGAAGAATTTCCAACAGAATCAGTACAAGGTCTTCCGTTGGAAACGGAAGACCTTAATGATGATCTGCAGCCATAGATTACCTGGGGCTATATATATGTTCTGAGCTGTGTGCGCTGAAGCGACACAAGATTTTCGGTAGCACATGGCGATTGAATTGAAATGCAGTAGAGAAAGTTCAAATTTACAAAGACTGACCGAATAAAAAAAAGCGGATGGGAAAGAGAAACACGTTCAGGAGAAAATGTTACACATAAGAAGAAGTCAGTATCAAATGATTTTCGACAGATCTGGAATTTAAAAAGAAGAGCACTTGGCAGCGGGGCGGTGGGAGGGCAACACGGAAATAAGTTCGGTTTCACAATTAAACGAACGACCATGTAGAAGCACTACAAACGTTATTAATATGTGACCGATAGAATCTAAACAAAACTTGTTTCAAAACGTATGTGAATATTCTTTAAAATAATCACCAAATGCCTCAATTCAGGGCATTCTCATATCGTGCCAGCACCTACCGCAAACATGTAACATGGAACTTTGATCATAATTTGATTTGATTTTTAAATTACCTTGTACGCTCTCGTATAAATCAGTGCTAAATCAACTATACGAGTAAAATAATTTTTATCTGTTCACCTTAAACCAATATAATAGTTGAAAACATATTAAAATAGTTGCCTTCGTACAAAATACAAGACATGCACGCGTGATAAGGTACATGTAGAAGATGTCCACTTGCGCAGGATCTCCTCGGCCATGTCCGAGGGATGATCATTATTTAAAGGTTTTGATATTTGTGTTATTTTTTTGTTGTTGTTGATTGAAAACAGTATTTGTACAGTTTTTAAAACATTTAAGACTTGCAAACCAACTATTTAAATATGTCTGACGAGCATTACCGATTTAGAGCAATATCGCTTTTATTAATTTTCAGCACGACTTTTTAATTTACTCTCCAAATGAATGTTTAGTTTGAAAAAATACGAAATGAACAAACTTTTATAACATAAAATTAAAACAGTGTACAGTGTATTTACGGCTATATAAATCAAACACGTGCATATTCATGTAAGTGTGCGGATGCGAATCTTGTGTATTAGATAACCGTTTACCGCTACCGAGCGGGCATTTCAACGTCAGACATCAACGTTGAATCAATGTTGAGAAAAGGCTGCATATGAAAGTTGAGAAAACGTTGAAAATGTAACATTGTTTCAACGTCAAAATTCAACGTTGGTTCAACGTAAAAAAAAAAGTTTTGAAATCTGGTTGAAAATATGTAGATATGACGTTGAAAAAAACTAAAATTAAGTGACTTTTTGTTAATTTTTTATTGTAAACATATTTTGTAGTTATGTTGTGCTGTTTAATATGTGTTGACACTTTATTAAAAGAAGACGTGATCCAAATGTAAAAGAGTCGCTCTTGATTTAAATCCTAGTAATATACGAGTACATCCTCTGCTAACAGCTTTTGTATAAAGTCCTTGTTAAAATGTTGAACTTTGCATTTCATAACGTTTTTATATAGGGCTGTGGGAAATTGAACATAAAGAAACCAGGCGTACATTCCGCCAAATGGTAGCCATGCTTGTTTTCCATGGAACAAAGGAGGTCAACACAAAAAAGTAGAATTTACAATAGTCAGTTATCATTTGCACTCTGCTGACTGTTCTAAAAATGACTCCCAAAATATTCCAATTTTAAGTATAAACAAGTCACCATAGTTCTAAAGCTTTGAAATCCCGGCATTTTACTATACATTAAATCCGTGTATGACTGCACGAGGTGCACCTAAGAACTGAATTTCTTTGTTCACCAGTAGCGTCTTTAGTGGTCAAGCTGACATAGAGCAGCCTGGTAAATTGCATGACTCCCTAGATCAGCAGTGCTTTCAGTAGTGATGGGTCTGCGCACCCCCTTATCGGCCGCAGGAGAAGGATATATTACGGAAAGATACAACGCATACACACGCACAGCTCAGAACCTAGGAAGATTTGAAAAGTTTGCAATACAATGACTGATGATAAAATCTATCAAATATAAATTCTTTTTTTTACTTAAAACCCACAATTAATCTATATGTCTGATATTGCATTAGATTGAGAATGGCATTGCTTTTATTAATTAACTGAACGATTTCTTAATTGACACCCTATCGTTTAATTCAATTGAAGAATAAACCTTTATGATTAATCAAAACTAAAACAATTCTTGCGTTCGGAGCTAAATTAACTCATATATGAGAGACGCAACTCTCGTGTATTTGAAAGCTGCTGACCACTAGGTAGTCCAGCCGCGACCATGGTGACCGATTTCCTCGGCCGCGGGCGAGGAATAGCTTCCGTAATGATACGCACATAGCTCTGATTCAAGGTGGATTAAATGCATGCAGCATGATAACTAAACTGTAATGCGTTTATTTTTTTTCAATACGTAATTTGTGTTTTACTAGAACAGAAAAAGAATGTCTTGTTTTCCTATTCTCGTCTTTAAGGATTGTGCACTATAACTTAAATGTAATGCATATATTTTTTTTCAATACGTAATTTGTGTTTTACTAGAAAAGAAAATGAAGGTTTTTTTCTGATTCTCGTCTTTAAGGATTGTGCACTATAAGAACTTAACAACAATGACTTAAACTACTTTTAAAAAAGCATGTGTTCTAATTTTTTTCTCCCTTTAATTAACGCCCCTTGTATAAACCATCATACTTACTGTGGAAATTTAATGCCAGTTTTACGCACAATGGCTTTTGATAACTTGCCAAATAAAAACAGGTACGTGTTAACAGGTAAAGCTTTTTACACTCATACTACAGAAATCACTAACACAATAACATTGTAACGACCTTTATGAGATTCCGACAAACAATTATTCCAGCGACAGCCATATCGAAATCTTTACCGTTTTTGAGTTATTAAGCAACATCTTTTAAGCGCTACTGGCCCTTAATTTAAGGGGCAAGCCCTTTTGTATTGGTGTCAAATGAAAGCCCGAAACATTATTCACAACTTCTGTTCTATATGTATTAAGGAAATATTTCAAACTTAAAGTTACGAAGCTAAAACATTAGAAAAATTGAGCTATTTTTAAAACATAGATTTCGATTGATTAATTCGAGTGCAATTATCGGAAAAAACTAAAATACAAAACTCAGAGGACAATATTCAAAGTGTCAATAATAAAAAAAAATTAACTTTAAATTATTTGCTACGGACCATTACGGGGCCTTTGTCTGGAAACTAATGTCCCTAAGATTTTAAAAAGGGGAATAACTCAAAACCTGAAGTTGTGATTTCAATTTTTGTGTGCTGTAGAAACTTAATTCAATTTACCATATACCGTGAAAATTTAAATGAAATCGGATCACAAACAAATAAGTTATTCAGATTTTAGAAACGTCTAGAAGAAGAATAACAATAGTGAAGAATTACCATCAGAATCAGTACAAGGTCTTCCGTTGGAAACGAAAGACCTTAAAGAAGTTTATATTGATATTTTTGATAATTTTTAAAAACAAAACATCAGTGTCTGTCCTTATTAAAACAAACAAATATTGATATTTTTTTAGACCTTTCGTGTCATCCCCCCAAAAAAATAAATGCTCCTTTAAATTAGGGGCCAAGAGATTTTTAAAATATTTTACAAATAACCTTAAAAGAATCAATACTAAGGCGTTGTTGAAAATTACAATCGCTATTTGTCAAAGGAGTTAAATTAGCTATAATTAATTTCTGCCTCGATCAAAACCGCAAACGTAGTATCGAAGACCTTTCGTTTTTAATCCACTCCCGGTCAAATTTACCTCCTTGTGCTACTCTGTCCGTTCTCTTCCGTAAAAAGAAGTAAAATTGCTTTCCGCTATAAAGTCGGAGGAAAGTCATTATGCTCTTGAATGTGATTCTGCAATAGAGTTTCGCCTGAAACGCTAAAGTGACTTTAGCCTACCGCACTATCAATCGATTTGTTTTAAAAAATGTGAACGCTCTGCGACTTCAACAGAAGTGGTAGGCCTACTATTAAACCAAGCTTTATGAAGGGATGATAGAACAATGTTTGTACATGTGTTTACACTATTTGTTTTATCCGGCGTAACTGCCAGTGTAATGAAGAATAATGACCGGCGTAACTTCCGGTCGTCACAGAAAGTACTCAAAAATTGACACCTAGTCTTTTGTTTTGCTTAATTTAGAAAAAATGTCATGGGAATTCCTTTACAGTTTATATTGTACATGAATCCTTTTCTTTTAAAAGAGAAATATATGTTTGTATCGATTAATACATGAGGAGCAAAAGACCTTTTTCTTGCTAAAGCAGCAAAAGTTATTATTTTTTTTTTTGTCTCTTCAATTTCTCAGAGATGTCTAAATTGATTTTCATGAAATTTTTATCGATGATTGCAAATAAAAAGATCTAGAAGTTTTTTTTAATTAATTTTTTCTACGTTCACTTCCGTTCCTCTGTTTTATGTCCCGTGACGAAAAGCCTGACAGCTCAAGGTCTTAAAAAAAAGTTAAAATTGAACATCCAAACTTTTTAGGATGATAGACCGAAGGCTGTAGATGTGTTTAAACTATTTTGTTTTGTTCAGCGTAACTTTCGGTCGTCACTGGAAGCACTATAAAAATTATTATTTTTACGTATTCGTTTCCTTTTCCATAAAATAAATATAGAAGTATAAATCTTTACAAAGGTGATCTAAGCGATGTTAAATTAACAAAAAGAAAACAAAATTCTACTTCCGATGAGATATCTTAATTCTCTCCGGTAGTTTTTTTATAACATATTTTGTACCCGCGAGATCTCAGCAACTATAAGGGATCAAATCACGAAACTTTTATAGATGATAGACAGTTGATTGAAAAGAAGTTTAACCGGTTTCATTTTGTCTTTCTTTACTTCAGCTCCACACCGGAAGAGTTCAAACTAATCGAACTGTTCATCAGTTTAACTGTTTTCTATTGATATTTTTAGATAATTAAATGAACAATAATGTACAAAAAGCAAGTATATAAGAAACATTAAATATAATTAATATTTAGCACTTCCGTTTGTTCGTTTCCTGTCTAAAGATAAAAAACCTTATTTCAACGAAATCTGAAAAACGTTAACGAATTTAACAACCAAACTTTGTGGGATGAAAGACATATTTATGTTCATGTTTTAACACTATTTTGTTTATCCGGTGCAACTTCCGCTCGTCACCGGAAGTACACCCAAGTTTGATTTTAAAATATTTTGGTAATTTAGCATGGAAGTAATTATTAAGCAATATAAAGTCAAAAGGTATTCTACACACGATAAAAAATATAATATTCTGGTGAGACGTGTCAAATATCTCTTACATACTTGTTTTATATAAAAACAAAGTGCCCGCAAGATCTTTGAAACTGTGAGAGATCAAGACAAAAAAACTTATATTGATGATAAACTTTAATCGTTCATGCAGAAGAATTTTTTTTGCTTAACTTTATTTTTTTTTTAAACATTTTACTCAGTGTGATGAACAGTTACATACCGTAGGTAAATGTACTTAATATATCTAATTTTGATTTCTTAATCACTTCCGTTTGTCCGTTTCCGCTTCCAAAACAAAATCCTTTTCTCAACGATATTTTATAACTAACAAAAACGTGAACATCAAAACTTTGAGGAAAGACAAAACAATGTATGAAGATATGTTTACTATATTCTGAATGATCAAGTGTAACTTCCGGTCGTTACAAAAAATACTCAAACATTAAAAAAAATAGGTCTTTTGTTTTGTTTAACTTAGAATAATTTCTTGGAAATTCTTTGCTGTATATATTGTACCCATCTTCTTTTTACAACGGAATGCATTTTTGTAACAGATTGATGAAAACATGAGAAACAGGAGACATTTTTGTTGCTATAGCATCAAGAGTCTTGCTATTATAATTATTTTTTAAAACTTTTTGTCTTGTCAGTTTCTAAGAGATGTCTTGATGGATTTTCATGACAATTTTAGAGAAGATTGAAAAAAAAAAGATCTAGAGATTTTTATTTAAAGTTTTTCTAAATTCACTTCCGTTTCTCTGTTACCTGTCCTGCGACGAAAAGCTTGTCATCTCGAGATCTTAAAAATGGTAACGACTTGAACAATCAAACTTTATGGTATTATAGACCAGAGAATGTTAATGTGTTTAAATTATTTCGTTTGTTCGGCGTAACTTCCAGTCGTCACCGGAAGCACTTCAAAAATAATTATTTTTACGCATTAAATTCATTTTCTATAGAATAAATATATAAGTATAAAACTATACATAGGCTACCTATGCTATGTTATATCAACAAAAACATTCTTATTCCGGTGAGATATCTCAATATCTCAGGTAGCTTTTTAAAAACACATTTTATACCCTCAAGATTTCAGAAACTTTAAGTGATCAAAGCACGAATTTTTCATGGATAATATATATCTGTTTGAAGATGTGTTTATCCAAACTCATTTTGTCTTCGTCACTTCCGGTCACACAGGATGAGTTCAAACAATGCAAGCTGTTCATCAGTTTAACTTTTTTCCTCCGATATTTGTAGTTAGCTCGATAAACAATAATGTACAAAAAGCAAGTATATAAGAAAAAATTAATAAAATTTACATACAATAAACATTGAGCATTTCCGGTTGTCCGTTTGCTGTCCCGAAACAAAAAACCTAATTTCGACGAAAACTAAAAAAACGTTAAGGACTGGAACAACCAAACTTTGTTGGATGATAGACCTATGTGTGGACATGTGTTAACACTATTTTGTGTTATCTGGTTTAACTTCCGGTTGTCACAGGAAGGACATCCAATTTTGATTATTTAAATTATTATTTATTTAAATTATTTTAGTTATTTAGCATGGAAGTTACATTTTACCTGATACAAATTACAAAAGGTACAAATTACAAAAGGGCATGTTCACATGGTAAATAAAAGTTCTACTTTCAGTGAGACATCTCAAATATATCAGGTAGCCTTTTTAAAAGAAAAAAAAACCAAAGTACCAAAATAATCTTACAAATTGTGAGAAATCAAGACACAAAACCTATATGAAAAACGGACATTTCTTTATTGAATATGTGTTCAAGTGGGTTCATTTGGTCGTCATCACTTCCGGTTCTCACTCGAAGCGTTTAAGCAATTGAAAGGTTTTTTTTAACACTTTTAATTGTATTGAACATTTTACTCAATGTAATAAACAGTAACGTAGTAGATGTAAATAGATGTACTAAAATACATACTTTCATTTTCTTTAATCATTTCCGTTTGTATGTTTCTGGTCCCGGGACAAAAACCTTTTCTCAACGAGATATTATAACTAAAAACAACTATAAAATTAAAACTTTGAGGAAAGACAAAACATGTTTACTATGTTCTGTATGATCCGGCGTAACTTCCGGTCGTCACAGAAAGTAATAGAAATTGACATGTTGTCTTTTTGTTTATTTAATCTTGTGAATTCTTTACAGTATATATTATATCCATTTTCTGTTAACAAGAGAAATGGGTTCTTTGTACAGATTTATACATGAGGAACGGAAGACCTTTTTGTTACTATAGCAACAAGAGTCTAGTTAAGGTCTTTCGTTTCCAACGGAAAGCCTCATTGTTTTCGTACAGTTTCCTATTTAAGTCTTCCGTTTCCAACTGAAGACGTTATAGTTTTCATACAGTTTCTTATTTAGGTCTTAGACCTTATTGTTATTGTTTTGATTTTTTATTACTATTATTAAGGACTTCCGTTTCCAACGGAAGACCTTATTGTTTTGGCTTTGATTCATTTTTTCTATTATTATTTTTTTTTCTCCCCCACGTTTTCCCAGAAATGCTTTAGCCGATTTTCATTAAATTTTCACAGCTTATTTATGACAAATGTGTAGGAAAATTGCAAATTGTTTTGGTCGTTTATTCCGGTACCAAGATATTCAAGATTTATATGTTTTATCTTTTAAGTGTTTTTTTTATCTTATAAATAAGTGCCTATTGAATCAATGTAATGAGTGTATACTTTTTACTTAAAAAGATTTTGTTTCCAGTCAGTTTGTAATAATCAGTTATATCTAATTTATAAATTACATGCATGGATGTATATTGAGTGAAAATACAGAACTTGGTTTTCAGTGAAAACATATATTATACCTTAATGGAAACTGTTAGGCTTACTAGTACTTATTGTAAATAAATCTAAATCGGGTAGATATACGTTTACCTAATTCCTAGCTAAATGAAATGCAAGGAAGAAAATGAAACTATTTTTCTAATGCATTGAAACATTAGGGTATTAGTTCTACGCAATTTCCCGGTTTTCATTATCAGGGCGCCGTTACAGCATATTAATTTTATCAATATTGATTATTATACATTTATAACAGATCTAGAATAACAAATTAAATGATATAGGCTATGTTTAAATATTTAATTGTATACATGATTTTTAAACTATCAATTCTATAGCAACGAAATAACCAATTACCGGTGATGTATTTACTGCATGTGGCAATTGCAAATGATATATACATATACATGTACATGCGATTGTATGATGTACCCGGCCGGGTATATGTGTGACATATTTACCCTTATACATATATTTAAATAATTAAACACCATTTATGATCACCGGTACAGTAATTAATTAGCCTCTAGAGTTCACTCTTACATACATCTTTAATTTGTAGACGTAACATTTTTTAAACCCAGAGTTAGGAAATAATACTTTGAGAATGAATTACAAATGTAAATAAACTTTCATTCACTAGACTTATCCTATACACGTACATACTAAGATTCCAACGCCTTTAAAAACCCTGACGTGCATCTGGGCACACGACACAACAATTGTGTATATCTTGTATATTCTATGTTAGTTCCAGGAGTTCTTATAGGTTGGACAAACAATAGGCTCTAATTAGATATACACAAACGAACAAAACTATGTCTAGACAAACAAAGAATAATATCCCGCCCGGCATAACAAAGGAAGATGAGAGTCTTTTTATCTTTTACATGTATATATAAGATCTAAAATTAGACATATAAATAATTAGAATTTGAAAAATTACATATCTTAAACCGATTATAAAATTAAATCAGACATTATTCATTTTCTAATTTTGTTTAAAAACTGGATGAACTTAGAGAGAGAGAGAGAGAGAGAGAGAGAGAGAGAGAGAGAGAGAGAGAGAGATTTATAACAATTATTTTATAATAGGAAACATGCATACTTTAATATAATTTCATGCGGAGATTTAGATTAAAGGCTGCGCCCACCCTACAATAACTTTGAACCCCCCCCCCCCCCCAAATGAGCGACAATTGAAACCGCCTAGAACACTTCCCCCTTCCTTGGAACTTATATCATCACTCGGATCACCCCTACCATCCTTATAAAGGAGCTTTTGCATTTAATTTATGTATTCAACCTGAACCTGTTCAGCTTGATCAACTTGACTTATAGAAAACTTAAAGATGGTGTAAAGACAACTTAAAGGGAGCGTAAATGCCACTTAAAGATGGCTTAAAGGTTACTTTAAAAAGTTTGGACATTAAAGACCTATAAGCTCAGCTTAAGGGTGACTTAAAAGTGGCTTAGAACATGTCTATCCTTTAAGCCACCTTTACACCACCTTTAAGTCACCTTTAAGAATTGGCTGAAAGATTGTTTTTCGCCCTGTGATTGATCGTAACAATATCTATCATATATATATCTCCTTAGATACACCCCTTTAGTGTTACCGAATGCCCAATTTTTCACCGTTACAATATTAAAGATAACTTAAAAATAATCAAGATTTTGTTATGCATTATAGAAGAAAAGTTGTTATTCGTAACAATATCTATCAGGTATAATCATTGCCACGCCCATTTATTACGTAATTATTTATTTTTAGGGGCTAAGGTACTTAAACTTTGACGCAATATGTCTATAGAAGGAGAAACATTTTGTTAAGCATTGTATAATAGAACATATCGGTATTGATATTTCTAATCGATTCCACTAATCAAAATACCAATGTATATCCCCATTAAGAATCTAGAGAGCTGGCTCAAAAATATTCAATTATTTGTATCTTAAAAATGAATAACAATTCTAGATAGGTGTAAGAACAAAAAGTGTTAGTGTTAGACCTTTCAAATGAACTAAAAAAATGAGCTGACTCCTCAAGTTAGGGGCCAAGACACTCGTAAAGTCGTTTCAACATACCCAAAAAACAATGTTCTAATGCATTATAGAAACAAAGTTGTTGATCGTAACAATATCAGTTTGTAAAACTCATTGCCACGCCTATTATTGACGTAATTAGGGATATTAGGGAACAAAAATCTTAAATCTTTAATGTGCTGTATTTCAACAAAAGGCCCAATGGGCCACATCGCTCACCTGAGCAACACTGGCTTTATATGGGCGTTCAAAGGATATTGTGGATGGGTAGATTAACCGAAAATGAATATCCGAATTTTACACTTATTTTTGCATATACTTAATCTATAACACATTTACCTTTATGGAATACCATACATGCAAGATACATAACTAAATTTTTAATTGATGTTCACGGTTACCTTTCGTGTATTTATGTACATGTATATAAAGGAATTTATGTGATCTAAATGCTTATAGTTTTAGGTATTATATTTTTTACTATGTTACAATTAATAAGTCATATTTGTATAGTATGAGGATTCAAAGGGTCTTTTGGGGTTTTTATACTCATACCGCTAAGAGCATTTTCAGGCTATTAGCCTGATCCTAAATATTTCAATTTTGGCTCCAAATTGGCTTGCATCGGAAGTTTTGGCAGGTGTTGTTCTTTTTTGTGAGTATCTAAGTTTATTGGGGACATGCAGAATACAATTTTGTTTCTCGGACATTCATTCATCGTGCGCTTGCATAGGTTTTTGAATCACTCAGTGAATTTTAGAACTAACTTAGGTCTTAACCGTGAACACTTTGTGTACAGAGGTTATTCGGGTTGCACGATTGATAGACTTTCTCAGAGAGGTATCCGGGAGGTGGATAAGTTTAAACCAGCTTTAGTGTGTTTGCAAATAGGTTCTAACGATCTCTGCAGTATTGATGTAGAAGTAAATGATTTAGTTGATAAAATAGTTGACTTTACAGAGATGCTTCGAGGTCGGGGAGTGCGCAGAGTTTGCGTATACCAAATCCTGCACAGGAAGCCTCCTACTAAACCAGGTAGATTTGCTGTTGACTCAGAGTGTTCAATTCTAGGGTAGATTTAGTTAACAGGGTTTTAGATGAGAGGCTTGGAAGAGATTTTTTTTCAGGAGTCAGATTCTGGCGCCATGCTGGCTTTTGGTCACCTGAAAAAAAAGCTAAGGTTTTTTGTGAGGATGGTGTGCATTTGAATGAGACTCAGGGCTACCCTAAGTATTACAACAGTGTCAGAGCATCAGCGGTTTCAGGACTTAATAGTCTATAGCTTCGTTAGCTTGTGGAAAATGAAAGCTCAGTGAAATAGTATATAAAATGTCACAAACACAAAGGGTTCAAATATATTACTAGTAGGCTAATTGTTCTCGAACAATTAGAGGTCTTTTCACCTTAATATATTTAATGAATTGCTAGATTGCTCAAAAAGGTATACAAAAAATTATTATACCTATGATTCATGTTGTACTATAAAATGGGAAAACCACAAAGCCATGAAATGATAAATGATTTTTAAAGAGATATTTTTTTTTTATTTTCAAGCCATTTCTTTAAGAATTCCATGTTGTATATATCGTAAACATTTATTAAATTACTTTTCTGAATTGTTTTCCACTTACTATGAGCAAAACTTAGCCAAGTGAATATTCTTTACACAATCATATAAACAGTAAACCTAACAATAGAAGAGAGTGTTCTGGAGGCTAGCTGTCTTTATACAAAATGAATGGGTTGACTGTAAAAACAAGTTCCACTTGAGTAACCACAGGACTTGATGTGATACCTGGCTGACTCAATTGAATACCTTATTGCGCAATCCGGCAAGCTATTGAAACCCTTACTATAATTCTATATTTCAAATGATATGAAAATTCATTAATTAACAGACTTCTAAATTACATTGACCTTTGACCTTTATGTCATTTTGTTTGGCCAAGGTAGACGCTTCTATTCCAAGTGGTCCGAACTCTCTATGATAGATAGTAAAAAAGTTGGAAGTGATTTTATTGAAACTTCAATACTTTCAGGGGCAATAACTGCTATAAGAGGGGCTCAGATCCGTTCCGTATGAATAGATTGAAGAACCCTCTGAGTGTACTGAAGACAATGGTAAAAGTTCCATATCTCTATCTCTAATGGTTTCAACGGAGTGGCGATAACAAGCATTTCGTACAAAAGGGGCTATAACTCTGTAATTATTCAAAGGTATGAGCCAAGGGGCTATATTTTAAAATGGCTTAAGATGTCCTACTACATCCATAAAAAAGTTTTTCTCTACCACCCTAAACAAAAGAGATATAAAAACTCATTAATTAACAGCTTCTCAAATGACATTGACCTTTGACCTTTATGACATTTTGTTCGGCCAAGGTAGACGCTTCCATCCCAAGTGGTCCGAAGTCTCTATGATAAATAATAAAAAAGTTGGAAGTGATTTTATGGAAATTTAAATACTTTCAGGGGCAATAACTACTACAAGGGAGCCTCAGATCCTTTTGGTATGAATAGATTGAAGAACCCTCTAAGTGTAATGAAGACACTGGTAAAAGTTCCAAATCTCTATCTCTTATGGTTTCAGAGGAGTAGCGATAACAAGCATTTCCTTCTCAAAGGGCAATAACTTTGAAAGTTCTGGGAGTTCTTTGACACAGGGTCAATTGGTACCATAACTTTTAATGAGCAATTACATAAAGTTTAAATTGTTTGGATATCTCTAATAATAAAAAAGTCACCCAGAGCTAAATAGAAAAAAAGAAGAAGAAGAAGAAGAAGAAGAAGAAGAAGAAGAAGAAGAAGAAGAAGAAGAAGAAGAAGAAAAAACATAAAGAAAACAAGAGGTCTTTCACCTGAAAGGTGGAAAGACCTAATAAGTTTAGATTCACAGTTGATATTCGCAGTTTGCTCTATTACGACGTACACTGAACATAGGTATCATACCAAGTAGGGTTAAATTGTAGTGACTTTCATCATATTGTTCATGTTGTTGATACAAAATTTTTACTATTGTTGGGACTCAGGTGTTGTGCATGGTCCATTGCCATAGGCTTGAGTGTAGGTTAGTTGTTTTGGCCAATATCTGTATGTGCTAATATATGATGGAAGTTTAGCTCCTATACTATTGGGTGTTATATGGTGATATCCCCCATGGTTGGACTATGATACTTGGTAAACCAAATAGCCCCTAGTTTGTTGGGTGCTATGTTATGTAATATCCGGTATGCTTGGATCATATGGTAGCCGTTTAGCCCCTATATGGTTGGGTGCTATATTGTCCTATCCAGTCTGGTTGGATTATGATATACATGTGTATGGCTTACCAAAGAGCCCCTATATGGTTGGGTGCTATGTGTTATGTCCAGCATGCTTGGATCTTCTGGTAGCCATTTAGCTCCCTTATGGTTCGGTGCTATGTTGTCATGTCCAGTACGGTTGGATTATGATATATGGCTTACCAAGGAGCCCCTTTATGGTTTAGGTGCTACGTTGTTATATCCGATGTAGTTGGATTGTGTTTGGCGGTTTACCAATGATGGTATATCCAGTTGGGGGGGGGGGGGTGTTATGATATGTTTACTTATTGGTCACCATATGGCTTAATGATCAGTTATCATGTCCAGTGAGACTAGTCTATGAGGTGTTTAGATAATTTGCTTCTATATGGCTGAGTTTTAGGTGGTTACCTTTATGTGGGGTGAGTTATACATACTTTGCATGCATATTGAGTTTTCCGTACAAGTTTGGTTAGCTTTGGGAACAAAGATGTATAGATAGGTTTAAATTTTGAGTTCTTTTATGGTAAGCTGCTAGGTCTACATGTATGGTATACTTGTAGGTTATCAATTGCTAAAAGTTTGATTAAATATATATGTTTGTTAACCATTATTTTGAATCATGGGATATGTGTTTATTGGCATATTGGTTTAGCATATTTGTGCTTTGGATTGTATGTCAGAAACTTGTGGTTAATGGAGCCAATGTACATGTACTTGCCATTACTTCTGTACTTACATTACATTTTTCAATGGTTTAAGTCATTCCTGAATGACATAAAATTTTTGATGTTTTATAAAATTTAGGTTTGATGGTGTGATTCCAATTGTTAAAAGGTATGAATAGGCACAAATAAATCCATAAATTTTAATCTCTGTTCACACATTGGAAGGACTCACTGGAGTTTAGGATAAAGTTCAAGTGGGGTTTTAGGTCCTGTAGGAATTTACTGTTATTGATTAGGCAATGTATCAAGAATAAGGGTCAGTTACATTAAGTCATAGAAAACTTCTGCTGTAGGGTACAGTTTTTTACAGCATGATGCCTAGACCAAAAGTTGGTGTGAAAAGAAAAAGAGCTGGTTCGGTGGAAAGAAAACGTGCAAAGTCCAAAAAAGATCAGAGCTCTGATCATCAGGAGGAAACATTGGTAGAGAGAGTGACACAGGCGGTGTTGGAAGCATTAGAGGACAGAGCTGTCCCCGCCATTCCAGACAGGAGCAAGTCACCCCCAAGTGTGGATGGTGAGTCTGATTCAGAGATTACATTTAAAGAGATAGAAAGGTCAAATGATGAGTATGCTTCCAGTGAGGAAATAGATACTTTTACTTGGTCAACCCCTATTTCGGCTATGGTTCCTCAGAAGTTGAAACAGAAAATATGGGAGGATCAGTTTATTGATCTCGCGGTACTGCTCCCTAATAACTTGGTGCATAATTTCAGCACATCTGTACAGAATGTAAGAAAAACCACCCTAAAACAAAATGCAGAACCGAAGCAGTCGTTAAGAACCAAAGTGTCAACTCCTCTTTGGGAACAACAAAACAACAATGAAATTGTAACCCCAGTAAGACCCGAAGTTTTGAAGTATTTTTAAAGGGCTATGATACCGCTATGGCAGATTATCTGGTAGCAGGTTTTACTTATCGGTCCACCTGGATCAGAAATTTGTAATCAGAGTTTGTTAGTTTTCAGACTTATTTGTGAGAGCTTAGGTGTCTATTTAAAGGAGGAAAAGACATTTCAGGCAAATACAAAGTTAGTGTTCTTAGGTATTGAGATTGACACTGTGGCGATGGAGATTAGGCTTCCTGAGGACAAATTGGTTAAGCTACAAAAAGCAATAGATGCAGTGAAATACAAACGCAAAGTTTGTCTAAGAGAACTTCAGTCCTTAATAGGACTGCTTAATTTTGCATGTCTTGTGATTATACCAGGATGCACTTTCTTAAGACGACTTATAGACCTTACTAAAGGTATTGCGAAGCCACATCATCACAAGGATCTTACTAAAGAGAGTAGGCAAGATTTAGCGGCTTGGTCATTATTTATCAATCATTTCAACGGGAAATCCATATTGTTTAAACACATTTGGAAGACATCAGAGCAGTTACATTTATATACTGACGCTGCTGGATCTTGGGGTTTTAGAGCTGTGTTTGGAAGAAAATGGTTCTATGGAGCTTGGCCAGAGAGTATGAAAGAATATAATATTACTCTGAAAGAATTATTTCCAATTGTTGTAGCTGTGGAAGTATGGGGCCACGTTTTGCAGAATTCATGCGTGATTTTCCATTCTGATAATGCTGCTGTGGTCAACATAGTAAATGCACAGACATCAAAGGATTCAAAAATCATGATTTTGGTTAGACGACTAGTGTTGGCACTTACGAAGTACAATATATTGTTTTCTGCAGAACACATTCCAGGTTTGTTCAATACTCTACCTGATTTACTTTCACGGTTACAGGTCAAAAGATTTCTGGAGGTGTCATTGGACAGCGAGGACGAACCAACAGCCATACCAAGCCACCTTTTGCAGCTATCCAAAACACAGCTGTTACCTTGATTGAGGCAGCTTTAGCCCCTAATACAAAGATTGTCTACAAGCAGGCCCTAAATTGTTTTCAGACATTCATGCAAAGTTATTACAATACACGCAGTATTAAGGATGTTTCTCTCGAACACATTATTAGTTTCGTTTCCTATCTATTTAGTATAGGCAAAGCACCAAGCTCGATAACAACATACTTGGCGGCGCTGGCATATTATTTTAAAATGTCTAATATTCCAGACTTTTCAAATCATTTCTTGATAAAGAAAATGTTAAGCGGGGCAAAGCGTCTGGCCAGCTCTCCTGATGTGAGGCAGCCTATTACTCTGGATATTCTGGAAAACCTATTAGTAGCAGTGCCTCATGTAGCCAATTCTAGTTACCAAAGATGTTTGTTCATGGCTATGTTTATAATAGCATTTTATGCTTTCCTCCGAGTAGGAGAAATCACAGTTCGCTCCCATTGTAACCCAAACTTGCTGCTTTTGAGTAATGTATCCTTCAAGACAATAGCCAAAGCAAGTTGTTTGATCATAACAATGACCAACTTCAAGCATAATCTGGGGGAAAATCCTGTGCATCTGGAAATCAAAGCTCAGCCAATCCGCAGATTTTGTCCTGTGCAAATCATGAAGAATTATCTCAAAGTGAGAGGTGTGAAGGATGGACCTCTCTTTTGCTATGGGTCTGGAAGGCCTATATCCCGTTCAGAATTCTGCAAGGTGTTGAAATCGGCTCTGAAGTTCTCAAAGTTGGACAGTCATAAATTCAAAGCCCACAGTTTCAGAATAGGAGCGGCAACTCAGGCTCACATACAGGGCTTCTCAGATTCACAAATAAGAGTTATGGGAAGATGGCACTCCGAGTCATTTCAGAGATATATCAGAGTGTCCTTGTTTCCAACATTGTAGTTTCTATATCACAATAATGTTCTGGGATATTTGTTTTTTAGGGTCCAGTAATAATGGATAACTGGCTGAGGCGGTATCCATTATTACTGGCTAGGTATTTGAGTCTTTTTAACATTCAGGTGTCTGTATGGGGTTTAAATCTCATATTGTCAGGTTTGCTGCTTTACAAGATTAACACATTTAGGATATCGGTCATATAGGGTCTACTGATAATGGATAACTGACTGAGGCAGTATCCATTTTTGGTGACTCTGTATTTTGCATGATGTTGAAATCTTGCAATTTCCTTTTGTTTTATTAGAGTAAAGTGGGAAGAATTACATTGTTTGAAGTAATAGATGTTTGCAATATAGTGTTTGGAGTTGATGATTTATCATCTTGATAGTTTATATACTTTTCAGGTTTTAGTTAAACAAAGTCTTTTGATAGAGATTTATCATGTTCCAGGTTTAATTTTAATATTAAGGGGTGACTATCTGAGGTGGCACCCCCATATTCGAAAAAGTAATTGGGATTAAGTTGTAAGATGTGTAATGGGTGTTACAAGGTATTTAACATCAAGATGTAGGTGTGTTCACATGTTTTTAATTTTGTTTTTTGTTTCTTGGCAAGAAATGTGTGAAGAATATTTTTCAGTAAAACAATTGTTTACCTCCAGCTTTTAAAATGACATATTTCATGATCACTTAATTAGCATTGCTTGGGAGGTGACTAACTGAGGTGGCACCTAAGGTTGTCAAGGGAAGTGTACATGGATGTTCACATTTTATATAAATACACATTTAGGGGATTGTTTTGCATTGTTACAGCAATTGTTTCAGTTTAAACATGTACATTTTACATTTGGATGCATTCCAAATATGTCTTAGTTAATAAACTTTATGATTATTGAAATGGGTTATCTACGGGCAATAACAATGTATTTCAGTTCACAGTGAGCATGCATGTCAAAATTAATATAGTCATGTTATTGCATCGCTTTTTCTGTAAATTTAGTTAACCACTGTTTTTTATGTTCTTAGGGAATATTTTCCTTAGTTGGGATAGACTAATTTCTACTTTAAATTTTGATTCTCTACTACAATCTTTACTGTTAAACGAAGCACATTTTTTAGGTGAGGCGAGGGACACTTCTCATGCAGTTTTCAGTGTTCCTCTAGTGGGTTATTTTTTGGGCCCCACCTTCTGCTGCATTGTTGATAATTTACTAAATGTATGCAGTCTCACATTTTCATTTTTATATTCAGTATTCTTCATCTGGCATTTTTAATAAATGCTCTTCACACAAGCCATAGTTTTTCTTTATCAAGGTAGCAGCAGAACAGAGCTGCAAATGTGCTTCAGGTTATATTTAACAGTAAAAGTAATGAAGGGGTTTACTAGGATTTAAGAGCACATAAGTGTATTTATGTACTTGTATATAAAGGAATTTATGTGATCTAAATGCTTATAGTTTTAGGTATTATATTTTTTACTATGTTACAATTAATTAGTCATATTTGTATAGTATGAGGATTCAAAGGGTCTTTTGTGGTTTTTATACTCATACCGCTAAGAGCATTTTCAGGCTATTAGCCTGATTCTAAATAGTTCAATTTTGGCTCCAAATTGGCTTGCATCGGAAGTTTTGCCCACCTCTACCCCTTCCATCCTCCTTACTAAATATTATTATTATTATTTTTGTTTGATTAGTATGGATAACTTCCTTTTGTAAAAGGTGTGGGTTATTTTTTGGGCCCCACCTTCTGCTGCATTGTTGATAATTTACTAAATGTATGCAGTCTCACATTTTCATTTTTATATTCAGTATACTTCATCTGGCATTTTTAATAAATGCTCTTCACACAAGCCATAGTTTTTCTTTATCAAGGTAGCAGCAGAACAGAGCTGCAAATGTGCTTCAGGTTATAATCAACAGTAATAGTAATGTAGGGTTTACTAGGATTTAAGAGCACATAAAGTTCACTTTATTTTACCACCCCCCCCCCCCCCCGCGAATCATTTTATAAAACAATTAAATACATGAGAGCATAAAGGTACAATTTTTTCCATCCACTACTTACTAGTTATTGTATTTTATTTTTAAAAACTTCTATATGTGAACGACGGAATGTGTACATCAATGCACCAGAATGAATGCCCTCAATTCCTCAAAATCATTGAATAACTTGAAGCAATATGAGCTGCAATTTTCATAATGATTTTTTTGTTAACGACAATGTTATTTTCTACTAAAATGACAAAAATATCATGGTTTTTAAATTTCTTTTCGCCAACTTTTTGTGAAAAGGGCCGTTAAAACGTTTCAATTGAAGCAAAATTGAATTAGTGTCCTGTACAAAAATTTGATTTGCTATATGTTCCTTAGAAGATATATTTTCTCTCTGACAAAAATTAATATTTTTTCCAACCTTATTTATCATTACAGTTTAAGTTACATGCAGACTTAGCAAGTTTTTACAGCAAAATAAAACTATGAAAAATAACGCTCATATTGCTTTTATTGGCCTTCTCCATTATCTATACAATTGTCGTTTATCAGGCATGAATTCATTTCTTATGACGTTTTATATCCTTACACACTTGACTGATATACAAACTTAACTGAAAAAGTTGTCACATATGTTAAAGAGCTACGATTCAATTCAATGTATTAACAGGCATGTCGCTCTATTATACCAAGGCCCACCCATTATTTTTATCTTTATTTTAAAAAAAATCAAATGTCTACAAAGATGTTTTCCATTGCAATATTATTTTAAGAACAACGATATTGCTTTTTATCCTCATTATAATAATGTGTCAGGACTATGGAAACTGTCTAAAAGACATTATTTTAATTTACTTGTGATCGATAAATTATCAAAAATGTGTCTAGATTTTATACAATTCATCGTTTAAGAAGGGGCACCAGAAAGAAGTTACAGCATAACATCCTTTAAGCAAGACATTTCTAATGATCAACCAACATTTCAATGTCAGTAGTAGAATTATAAACAAGATACATAGCTTGGTTTGATTCATGTTTTTGTTCACAAGTTGATTACATTCAACTTAACACTTGGTATTCCCTATTAAACAAAGCTGCATTTAACATATAAACGAACTAAAGCTTGACCTCAGCTTTGTGTATAAACACACAGCAGCATTGTATGCAAAACTCTGCATCTTGCATATAACTCGAAGCTTGTTATTTATGTCTCTCCCCCCAGGTTAGTAAATTGAAATTTGTAAACAATTAAAACAAGAGAAAAATGCACTAAACAAAGAAAAAACAAAATTTATTTTTCATCATATTTTTACTTATACATTGCTAGCAGCGAGAATAATCTCCGATTAGATTGAAATTTCTGAGCATCTTAATAAAACATTTCGCATTAATCAACCATTATGTAGAGATCCTACCGAGTTACATGTACCATCATAATAAATAGTATTTTCTGGGACCTATATACTATGTTGTTAGTGCATCAGATTCGTGTAAACAATAAGCTGTCTGATTTACCGGTTTATACGTAAAAAATTAAATTATAAAATAAAGACGATGGTTAAAATATTGCCACTGAACATTCTAACGAAAATCAAAACAAGCTTAAACCACCGTCACGAATGAAAATTTCAATTTAAACGTTGAAAATACTATTTATTATGATGGTACATGTAACTCGGTAGGATCTCTACATAATGGTTGATTAATGCGAAATGTTTTATTAAGATGCTCAGAAATTTCAATCTAATCGGAGATTATTCTCGCTGCTAGCAATGTATAAGTAAAAATATGATGAAAAATAAATTTTGGTTTTTTTTTCTTTGTTTAGTGCATTTTTCTCTTGTTTTAATTGTTTACAAATTTCAATTTACTAACCTGAGGGCAAAGACATAAATAACAAGCTTCGAGTTTTATGCAAGATGCAGAGTTTTGCACACAATGCTGCTGTGTGTTTATACACAAAGCTGAGGTCATGCTTTAGTTCGTTTATATGTTAAATGCAGCTATGTTGAATAGGGAATACCAAGTGTTAAGTTGAATGTAATCAACTTGTGAACAAAAACATGAATCAAACCAAGCTATGTATCTTGTTTATAATTCTACTACTGACATTGAAATGTTGGTTGATCATTAGAAATGTCTTGCTTAAAGGATGTTATGCTGTAACTTCTTTCTGGTGCCCCTTCTTAAACGATGAATTGTATAAAATCTAGACACATTTTTGATAATTTATCGATCACAAGTAAATTAAAATAATGTCTTTTAGACAGTTTCCATAGTCCTGACACATTATTATAATGAGGATAAAAAGCAATATCGTTGTTCTTAAAATAATATTGCAATGGAAAACATCTTTGTAGACATTTGATTTTTTTTAAAATAAAGATAAAAATAATGGGTGGGCCTTGGTATAATAGAGCGACATGCCTGTTAATACATTGAATTGAATCGTAGCTCTTTAACATATGTGACAACTTTTTCAGTTAAGTTTGTATATCAGTTAAGTGAGTAAGGATATAAAACGTCATACGAAATGAATTCATGCCTGATAAACGACAATCGTATAGATAATGGAGAAGGCCAATAAAAGCAATATGAGCGTTATTTTTCATAGTTTTATTTTGCTGTAAAAACTTGCTAAGTCTGCATGTAACTTAAACTGTAATGATAAATAAGGTTGGAAAAAATATTGATTTTTGTCAGAAAGAAAATATATCTTCTAAGGAACATATAGCAAATCAAATTTTTGTACAGGACAATAATTCAATTTTGCTTCAATTGAAACGTTTAACGGCCCTTTTCACAAAAAGTTGGCGAAAAGAAATTTAAAAACCATGATATTTTTGTCATTTTAGTAGAAAATAACATTGTCGTTAACAAAAAATCATTATGAAAATTGCAGCTCATATTGCTTTAAGTTATTCAATGTTTTTGAGGAATTGAGGGCATTCATTCTGGTGCATTGATGTACACATTCCGTCTTTCACATATAGAAGTTTTTAAAAATAAAATACAATAACTAGTAAGTAGTGGATGGGAAAAAATGTACCTTAATGCTCTCATGTATTTAATTGTTTTATAAATGATTCGCGGGGGGGGGGGGGGGGTGGTAAAATAAAGTGAACTTTATGTGCTCTTCAATCCTAGTAAACCCTACATTACTATTACTGTTGAATATAACCTGAAGCACATTTGCAGCTCTGTTCTGCTGCTACCTTGATAAAGAAAAACTATGGCTTTTGTGAAGAGCATTTATTAAAAATGCCAGATGAAGTATACTGAATATAAAAATGAAAATGTGAGACTGCATACATTTAGTAAATTATCAACAATGCAGCAGAAGGTGGGGCCCAAAAAATAACCCACACCTTTTACAAAAGGAAGTTATCCATACTAATCAAACAAAAATAATAATAATATTATTTAGTAAGGAGGATAGAAGGGATGGAGGTGGGCAAAACTTCCGATGCAAGCCAATTTGGAGCCAAAATTAAAATATTTAGAATCAGGCTAATAGCCTGAAAATGCTCTTAGCGGTATGAGTATAAAAACCACAAAAGACCCTTTGAATCCTCATACTATACAAATATGACTAATTAATTGTAACATAGTAAAAAATATAATACCTAAAACTATAAGCATTTAGATCACATTAGTTCCTTTATATACATGTACATAAATACACTTATGTGCTCTTGAATCCTATTAAACCCTACATTACTATTACGATTGAATATAACCTGAAGCACATTTGCAGCTCTGTTCTGCTGCTACCTTGATAAAGAAAAACTATGGCTTTTGTGAAGAGCATTTATTAAAAATGCCAGATGAAGTATACTGAATATAAAAATGAAAACGTGAGACTGCATACATTTAGTAAATTATCAACAATGCAGCAGAAGGTGGGGCCCAAAAAATAACCCACTAGAGGAACACTGAACTGCATGAGAAGTGTCCCTCCCCCACCCCAAAATGTGCTTCGTTTAACAGTAAAGATTCTAGTAGAGAATCAAAATTTAAAGTAGAAATTAGTCTATCCCAACTTAGGAAAATATTTCCTAAGAACATAAAAAACAGTGGTTAACTAAATTTACAGAAAAAGAGATGCAATAACATGACTATATTAATTTTGACATGCATGCTCACTGTGAACTGAAATACATTGTTATTGCCCGTAGATAACCCATTTCAATAATCATAAAGTTTATTAACTAAGACATATTTGGAATGCATCCAAATGTAAAATGTACATGTTTAAACTGAAACAATTGCTGTAACAATGCAAAACAATCCCCTAAATGTGTATTTATATAAAATGTGAACATCCATGTACACTTCCCTTGACAACCTTAGGTGCCACCTCAGTTAGTCACCTCCCAAGCAATGCTAATTAAGTGATCATGAAATATGTCATTTTTAAAGCTGGAGGTAAACAATTGTTTTACTGAAAATTATTCTTCACACATTTCTTGCCAAAAAACAAAAAAGACAAAATTAAAAACATGTGAACACACCTACATCTTGATGTTAAATACCTTGTAACACCCATTACACATCTTGCAACTTAATCCCAATTACTTTTTCGAATATGGGGGTGTCATCTCAGATAGTCACCCCTTAATATTAAAATTAAACCTGGAACATGATAAATCTCTATCATAAGACTTTGTTTAACTAAAACCTGAAAAGTATATAAACTATCAAGATGATAAATCATCAACTCCAAACACTTAGGGTATCATGCCCTATATTGCAAACATCTATTACTTCAAACAATGTAATTCTTCCCACTTTACTCTAATAAAACAAAAGGAAATTGCAAGATTTCAACATCATGCAAATACAGAGTCACCAAAAATGGATACTGCCTCAGTCAGTTATCCATTATCAGTAGACCCTATATGACCGATATCCTAAATGTGTTAATCTTGTAAAGCAGCAAACCTGACAATATGAGATTTAAACCCCATACAGACACCTGAATGTTAAAAAGACTCAAATACCTAGCCAGTAATAATGGATACCGCCACAGCCAGTTATCCATTATTACTGGACCCTAAAAAACAAATATCCCAGAACATTATTGTGATATAGAAACTACAATGTTGGAAACAAGGACACTCTGATATATCTCTATTTGTGAATCTGAGAAGCCCTGTATGTGAGCCTGAGTTGCCGCTCCTATTCTGAAACTGTGGGCTTTGAATTTATGACTGTCCAACTTTGAGAACTTCAGAGCCGATTTCAACACCTTGCAGAATTCTGAACGGGATATAGGCCTTCCAGATCCATAGCAAAAGAGAGGTCCATCCTTCACACCTCTCACTTTGAGATAATCTTCATGATTTGCACAGGACAAAATCTGCGGATTGGCTGAGCTTTGATTTCCAGATGCACAGGATTTTTCCCCAGATTATGCTTGAAGTTGGTCATTGTTATGATCAAACAACTTGCTTTGGCTATTGTCTTGAAGGATACATTACTCAAAAGCAGCAAGTTTGGGTTACAATGGGAGCGAACTGTGATTTCTCCTACTCGGAGGAAAGCATAAAATGCTATTATAAACATAGCCATGAACAAACATCTTTGGTAACTAGAATTGGCTACATGAGGCACTGCTACTAATAGGTTTTCCAGAATATCCAGAGTAATAGGCTGCCTCACATCAGGAGAGCTGGCCAGACGCTTTGCCCCGCTTAACATTTTCTTTATCAAGAAATGATTTGAAAAGTCTGGAATATTAGACATTTTAAAATAATATGCCAGCGCTGCCAAGTATGTTGTTATCGAGCTTGGTGCTTTGCCTATACTAAATAGATAGGAAACGAAACTAATAATGTGTTCGAGAGAAACATCCTTAATACTGCATGTATTGTAATAACTTTGCATGAATGTCTGAAAACAATTTAGGGCCTGCTTGTAGACAATCTTTGTATTAGGGGCTAAAGCTGCCTCAATCAAGGTAACAGCTGTGTTTTGGATAGCTGCAAAAGATGGCTTGGTATGGCTGTTGGTTCGTCCTCGCTGTCCAATGACACCTCCGGAAATCTTTTGACCTGTAACCGTGAAAGTAAATCAGGTAGAGTATTGAACAAACCTGGAATGTGTTCTGCAGAAAACAATATATTGTACTTCGTAAGTGCCAACACTAGTCGTCTAACCAAAATCATGATTTTTGAATCCTTTGATGTCTGTGCATTTACTATGTTGACCACAGCAGCATTATCAGAATGGAAAATCACGCATGAATTCTGCAAAACGTGGCCCCATACTTCCACATCTACAACAATTGGAAATAATTCTTTCAGAGTAATATTATATTCTTTCATACTCTCTGGCCAAGCTCCATAGAACCATTTTCTTCCAAACACAGCTCTAAAACCCCAAGATCCAGCAGCGTCAGTATATAAATGTAACTGCTCTGATGTCTTCCAAATGTGTTTAAACAATATGGATTTCCCGTTGAAATGATTGATGAATAATGACTAAGCCGCTAAATCTTGCCTACTCTCTTTAGTAAGATCCTTGTGATGATGTGGCTTCCAATACCTTTAGTAAGGTCTATAAGTCGTCTTAAGAAAGTGCGTCCTGGTATAATCACAAGACATGCAAAATTAAGCAGTCCTATTAAGGACTGAAGTTCTCCTAGACAAACTTTGCGTTTGTATTTCACTGCATCTATTGCTTTTTGTAGCTTAACCAATTTGTCCTCAGGAAGCCTAATCTCCATCGCCACAGTGTCAATCTCAATACCTTTGTATTTGCCTGAAATGTCTTTTCCTCCTTTAAATAGACACCTAAGCTCTCACAAATAAGTCTGAAAACTAACAAACTCTGATTACAAATTTCTGATCCAGGTGGACCGATAAACAAGAAATCATCCAAAGCATGTACTGTGTGTGGAATGTGACCCTTTACTCTACCAATCCATTCTAGTCCTGAGGAAAATCTCTCAAAAATAGAACAAGAACTAGCGCAACCCATGGGTAAGCATTTATCAAAGTAAAAGCAACCATTCCACTGAAAACCCAGTAATTCATGATCCTCTCTGCAAACAGGTACGATGCGAAAAGCTGATTCAATGTCAGTTTTGGCAATCAGGCAACCCTTACCCAATGAAACAATAATATTCATAGCATCATCAAGAGTAGCATACTGGACTTTTGTAAAAACTTCTGGTATAAAATCATTAATAGAACTGTTTTCAGGAAAAGATAAATGGTGTATGAGCCTATACTGACCCTCTTCTTTTTTTGGAACAATACCAATAGGGGAAATTTGGAGATTATCAAAAGGGAGTGTAACAAAAGGTCCCACTATTATGTTAGCATCAAGCTCTTTTTGTAGTTTTTTGTTTACAATAACAGGGTTATGCAAAGCCGACAAAAGATTTTGAGATGACCTGAATTGTCTTGGTCCCTCATAATGCAATTCAAACCCGTAAGTAAAACCTGCTACCAGATAATCTGCCATAGCGGTATCATAGCCCTTTAAAAAATACTTCAAAACTTCGGGTCTTACTGGGGTTACAATTTCATTGTTGTTTTGTTGTTCCCAAAGAGGAGTTGACACTTTGGTTCTTAACGACTAGAAGCAATCAGCCATAAGGATTTGAAGAAGCAATAATTTAGCTACAAAGCAAATTGCCTAAGACTGCTTATCAGCACATGTATTTATGCATTTCAAACAACTACCCTAAAGAAAATAAATGATATGTGATATGTACACCATTTTGTTGAATGGCAGTGAGTATGGTCTCCATACAGATAGGGCACAATAACTTCCAACTTATTGGCAAGTTCCTCTGCTGTAGCACACTTAGCAAAGAGTCAAACATGGAATTACTCCTGTAGTCTTCAGTTCTGTATGAGTCTGAGAAAGTTTGTAAAATTTCTTTGAAAGGTTTTTTTAAAGTAATTCTTGTGAATTCTTTTCTTTAAATCCTTAAATTCTGGTTTTAATTTAGCTATTGTTGTCGAGTCACTGTTTCAATGAAGTGCGCTTACCTCATATCCATGGGTCTGAAGATTCCTTAACATGGCTGAGGCCATGTCTGGTTTCATGGCCTTGCTGGATCCTTATAAATTTGACAGTAATATATTTCAAACTTTATTTCAATAGTTAATATGCTCTATAATTTTAAGAATTTACAACAATCGATTAAAATATAGATGTACAAATTATGGCACATTGCAAAATTAATGTGTCGACACTTAGGGTATACTACATGTAATTATATTATTAATTACCTCTCCAATTTGAGGCTACTGTTATATGGTATATATGAATTTGATATACAAGAAATTTTACACTATAAAATTTAATTAATTTTATTTAACACAGATCAATTGTATAAAACATTGTTTAAGAACTTTAAGGAAGGTAATAGTCATGCATAACTACAGTACCGATCATTTATTTTTTAAATTTGGGTCCACTCAGGGTTTACCTTTGGTTTACTTTGGGTTTATTCGAGAATTGCTTTTGGATTCAACTGTACGCACTGAAGTGTGGAGCAGACCTGTATTTCATCTTCTCACCCTACTGTCTGTGATTCCTGCCTCTTGTATATTTCGAATACACATGAAGCGTCTGCTTTCAGGGTATACTTCTGATCGGGGTTTACTCTCTGTCTCCACTCTGGGTTTACTTGGGGTTTACTCTGGGTCCACTCTAGTAAACCCAGATTAAAGCTAGAAAGTAAACCCAGGGTTAGTTGTGGTTTTCTTTTTGTTAGTTTGGGTCTGATCGGAACTGTTCTAAACCGCTATTTAAAGAAAGCTAGGTAAATGAGTAAATTAACTATTCTCATCTTAGATATTAAAAAACGAAGATTACGAGTTCTATATATACATGCACTAGTGCAGTATACCAGTTCATGAATATTTTAGATTCCAAAAGTGCATTGGGGAAATTGTGTATACTCATGTGATTGTATTTTAGGACATGCTAGTCTTGTTTGAATACAAACTGGAAAAATCTTTGACTTTGATTTGAGGAATAAGACGTGCAGCACCTGTCAATATTACTCAGGAAGGAATGAAACTGTTCCTAACCACACATGGAACTCAAATTGGAGAGGTAATTAATAATATAATTACATGTAGTATACCCTAAGTGTCGACATATTAATTTTGCAATGTGCCATAATTTGTACATCAATTTTTTAATCGATTGTTGTAAATTCTTAAAATTATAGAGCATATTAACTATTGAAATAAAGTTTGAAATATATTACTGTCAAATTTATAAGGATCCAGCAAGGCCATGAAACCAGACATGGCCTCAGCCATGTTAAGGAATCTTCAGACCCATGGATATGAGGTAAGCGCACTTCATTGAAACAGTGACTCGACAACAATAGCTAAATTAAAACCAGAATTTAAGGATTTAAAGAAAAGAATTCACAAGAATTACTTAAAAAACCTTTCAAAGAAATTTTACAAACTTTCTCAGACTCATACAGAACTGAAGACTACAGGAGTAATTCCATGTTTGACTCTTTGCTAAGTGTGCTACAGCAGAGGAACTTGCCAATAAGTTGGAAGTTATTGTGCCCTATCTGTATGGAGACCATACTCACTGCCATTCAACAAAATGGTGTACATATCACATATCATTTATTTTCTTTAGGGTAATAGTTTGAAATGCATAAATACATGTGCTGATAAGCAGTCTTAGGCAATTTGCTTTGTAGCTAAATTATTGCTTCTTCAAATCCTTATGGCTGCTTGATTCTATAATGTATAGACATCTCTTTCTCTCTCTCTCTCTCTCTCTCTTTCTCTCTCTGCAAGTAATTTAATTTATATCACCATAGAATTACAACTCATTTTGTATATTTACAGTTTACAGATCAATAAAGATGCAATGCTATCACCAGAAAAGTAACAAAGATAAAGGGAATAGTAATGAACAAAAGAAAGCTGTGGCATAACAGACATAATTCAATAATAACTAAAAAATGTAGACGCCTGCTGTTAAAGGAACCTACATGAAAATCTGAAAATACAATTAAAACATAGGTAATCAAAGATTACAGAGCTCAAGATGAGGCCTCATCTTGATTAGACCACCATTATCATATCATCAAATCATTAACGTAGTTAATGATATACATTACAATATTGTGTTGTATGGTATGAAACGATATCATATCATATGATAATGTATCAAGTTAAGTGTTTAACTGTACTTCTGTATGCTACGTGCAATATCATAAAATACCAAATGCATCATATATCATATTATACAATATGATATTGTATGTTATGATATGATATACAATATAGTTTTGTATTATGCGGTACATTATAGCCTTTTGATAAGGTCAATACATTGTTAATAAACCTGATAGAGGAATATAGACCAAGGATAAAGTTCAAGGTTAATACTCTTTAATCAGGGCAGTTGCGATTGGGCATTGATATCCAATTGTGATGTTTACTGTGTAGCACATGCCAAAACTAGAATTCTGTAAAGAAAATCAATTGTTAGTATATTGATGTTTATAAAAATTTCTATTTTAAAGACCGGGGTTGACCTAGTAAAATATCCACACGGACGGCAATTAAGCATATAAGGAGGAAGGCCACACCTCCGCACTGATAACACTGCAGAGTGAAGTTATTTATAGATAGCTGCATACCACAAGCACGTGCTGATAAGAGAATTAAAAGATCACAAGGAACCTGATTAATTTTTATTATTTCCTTCGTTTTGAAAACACAGATTTAATGTATCTTTTCCAAATGTTATTTCTGAACTGATATGTTTGTTTCTTCCCAGATAGCAAGCTTACGTTGGCTCAACGTTGGCTTATGGTTGTAAGGTTGGCTTCATATGGCTGTTGGTAGAACGACGTTGGACCAACATTGGACCAACATTGTATTTATCACTGTTGGTGCATTGGCATCGTTCCAATATTGGGCCAACGAAGTTCATCCAACGTTGGTACATAAACATTGTACCAAAGTTGGTTTAATATCAAATTGATCTCGGTGGGCGCGAATACACTGCACAGATGTCGGACCAACGGACTATAAAATTGATAGTTTTCTAAAGACACATCAATTTAAAATTATATACTTTGTTCATCTGTAAAATAATCACTTACATAAAAGTTGACAAAGTCTTTTATAATTAAAAATCTTTAGATTAATTTAGATTAATATTATATTGAATATATCATAAATATATAATGGTTACTATACATATAAATGTATTCAAATTAATTTCAGATTTAAAATTTTTAAAGTTGTTTATTTAAAAAACAAAATGTACATTACTAATATTATACACTGTATGTGTCCATCATGAAGCATTTTACGTGTCTACACTTTAAATGAAATGCAGTATCTCTGCATAGTAACTTTTCTGCACTCGTGAATGAAACATTACCGCCAAAAGAACTGTGATGTCATTTTTGACAAATCCATCGGAGTAACTTGATCTGATGTTATCATCATGGCTGCCTGCATGAATAATGTAAGAATGCAGATGTTCTTTTACAGATTTTTATTATATATGGGGGATTATTATACAATAATGTTCTCAAAACTTTTAAATGAAAATTTGAAAGCAAATTAAAGGCAATTTTCTTGTACAAACACCCTGGCCTGCTGATGTTACTTCTCGGTGACTTAGCTGTCTCCTATATTATTTGTGAAGATGAATAGAACCATGCAGTTTATCTGCTCAAGTTAAGGAACAACTATAAGGTAACTGAATTTAATATTATGATAATATTCAATATTTAGGGTAGGAATTATAGACACAATTTTTTATCATTGATGTGAGATCATCAGAGTATGTCAGGGCAAAATGATATAATTTATGGAGGGTAATCGTGTTCAAAAATCCAGACATGTATACTTGTAAATCCGAATATGCAATCGTGTTAATGTTTGAGTCTGAGTATGAATATGTGTAATTCTGATCGTGTAACCTATAAAACTCGGGCATAAACACGTGTAAGATTTGACTCAGTTCCTTCGCATAATGCACATTTTGCAACTTTATTGTTTAATTTCCAACTTAAAAGTTGGGGGACGTTTTCGTTTGCTTTCTTCCATGATTAAAATTAAAGACTCAGTATAATAACAGTATATATGTACTTTTTGCTATGGATGGCAACAAATGAAAATAGATATGTATATACATATATACCCTTAGTATCATATTTCACTGGACTGTGCCATTATTAGAGTTGTGAAAGTCTTGCTGTTAAAATATACTTTCCACAATTAATGGTAAATCCAATAACTCTGAATATGCTTGTGAGATTTATTTATTAAATGTAGTTTTGAATAAAGACCAAAAGTCTCAATTCATGATACATGTAAAACTTTTTAAAAATGTGGTAAAAATAAAGATGATGCACCCCCATGGGCGCTCTGTTGGAAAAGTCTAATGCACATGAGTCCTGGCTCAGTGGGGAATCCCTCCCGCCAAATGTCAATAAATCAGCCTCCTAATCAGCAAACTTGTGTGAGATTTCACAGAGGTGTTTTCATAATAATGAGATATTTACCATGAAATTATTGGCAGTAAACTTACTTCTGAACTATCTTTGTATTAGAAAAAAACATTTTTCCCAACACATTCAGATTTTGTTTTACAATATTTGATGTGAAGTATTTTAGAATATACCAGAACTAAAATATCCTTTTGTTTTACCTCTGCCCTAATAAAATTCCCTCCAAAATACTCAGAAACAAAACAATGGCGGAAAAAGAAGACACAAGTGTAATTTCACTGAGGGTAAATTCAGAGCAAAGAGAAGCAATTATACAGTTCTTTAACTTTAATAATTGGGATTTGGAAGACGCAACAGGCAGATGAGAATGGTGACGTGCTGGGAAATTTTGAACGAACATTTCACATTCCCCAGGACAACAATGTTGAGGAATGTCCCCATTGCTTATGCAGGCCCTGTATAACCAATGAAAGAAACCATCAGATGTGGTGGAAATCGGAATGTGAACCACCAAGCAGACGGAAAAGTTCACTAAGAAAAGAAATATATATTTTTTTCTGGACTATGCTGTTCCACAGAGGTGTATTTTAAGACCCTAGATACAAAAGCCGAAAACTTGAGATTATGCACCAAAATCCGAGGCTGCGTGGCGTAGTTTGTCATCGTAGGGATGTTTTACCTTCATGTGTTTTAGAGACAGTGAGAAGGTGGCTTCCAAATCTAAAAAATGTGCCATATATGGGACATCGCTGGGAGTAAAACCCTCATACATTTTTAATGATAATTGGTAATGTTTTCAATCAGTGTGCTTTATATCATTGATAACATTTTATAATCTCGAAGTCCGACTGTAATTAATCCATCCACGAAGGCCCCATGCATTCATTGATAAGGAACTTGATACGGAGAGTAAAGCAGCAGGACGGACACTAGGCTGTAAACATGTGTGTTCTTTCTATTTGTATATGATTAGCAAAGTGATAACGAAGTAATAAAACAATTACAAGGATTACTTTGAGTTATTCAGTTTTGAGGTAAGACAAGCTGTCCGCCATTTATTGTGAGTGCGTCTATAGCAATAGGCATTTCCGGTAGAAATGTAAACAATAAGCAACTGTCAATCAAATCTGAGGAAATTTGAATTTCTGGTTCACTTCAAAACTTTAAATGAAAATTTCAAGAGAAATAAAGCATCTATAATTAATCTTTTATTATCTGAAAAAGCCTTTCAGTTGACTTGAGTTATGGAACAAAAATTATTTTAAAATTTTTGTTGATAAATGTTTAAATTCAGAAATTTCTTCTCTGAAGTGAAAGGTGGCAAGAAAATTGAAATTTCCTCCATTTTACTCATTGGCTGCTATTTATACCCCAACCCCGGTCTTTAAGTATAGTTATGTTCTAACAGAATTTATTTACTACTTTTCACAAAAGAGAATTTCTAACTGAAGACAGTGAAGACTGACGTTATGCTCTCTGCAAATGATGGTAAGGATTCCTTTAATATTTACCTTGATCCGCGTCAGCCAATAAACAAAAAAACAACTGATATCATAGGGTTGTTCTACTGTTTCAGAATCAAAAGAATTAAATGTATCGATATGGAGAAGAAATAAATAGTGTTTACATCCATCAAGCCTTACTTATTTTTTTTTTTTTTAGATTTTCCTAAATCAAAGAGTTACCATGTCCTTATAGGACACAATATTGGATCGTATGATATTCCAATTCTGTCCAGTTTACTAGAAGAGTTCGGGCTTTTCTACACTCAATCAGTATGTGCATAGACACTTTAAAACTATCAAGAAAAGTATTTTCCAAAAATGAAAATGAAAATTCCAAAATACAAACAGTTCACTCGTGTAAAAGCATTTCTTGGAAAGGACTATGATGCACATGATGCCTTAAAAAGACGTGAAGAGTTTATACAAGTTGTTTGAAGAAAAACTGCACAGTCATTGCAGAAATGCGAACATATTTCCCTTTCATTTGGCATAATTAAAAGCCAGCCATGCATCATTGTTTTTTGACAAGAAAATGTCAAAGGCTGTAGCAAGACGGCTTCCAAACTCTCGACTTGGGTTAAACCATTTATATCTTTCATTCAAGAGAGATCGAAATGCTGGTGTTTAAAGTATTTTTTAGGAGGGTGGTTTGATAGGGAAGACCAAACGTTGTTTCCAAACATTCTTTAAGGACACACATTCAGAAAATAAGATTGTATAAAGCAATATGAGCTGTGTTTTTGAGAATTTTACTTTGCTGCAGAAACCTGCTTGTATGATAAGTCTGCATGTAACGTAATCTTTCATGATGAATAAGCTAGAAAAAATCATTAAATTTTGTCAAAAAAAAATATTTCTTTTCTAAAGAATATATAGCAAATCAATTTTTGTACAGGATAACAACAAGAAATCATATTGACGCAAGCGTCAAATGGGCCGCAAAAAATATAATTGTTGCATGAATCATTGGTTGTTTACAGAAAAACACACCACAAAGAAGAAAATAAGAGTTGGTTGTACTAATTTTTATGGTTAATTTTAATATACTTACAGCGACTTGTTTTGAAGTTTAACATTTTACTATTATCATAAAGAATCGATTTCGTTACTGTAAGCATTTCTAACGGAAATTGTATGATCATTGCCATAGTATGAAGTAATGGAGAACACTTTGATTTGTACATTACTCTAATACAAAGTTCAACTCATCATTTGAAATTTCTCTTGGAGATTATGTATTTCAAACCATTTTGGTTTTTTTGCTGTTGCAATGTATTGAATGAAAACTTAATGCATTAGTTTAATATATGATTTCAGGGGACCTCATAATAAAATAAAAATGGATTAGTTCAAATTTTCCTGTCAATTCAAATTTTCATTTCTGTCATATTCTTGCGTATATAATTGATATAATGTCATTTCATGATATTTTCTACCACATTTTACATGGAAATATAATAAATACTGACGCAAAGTCATTTTATTTGACACGGCACATAGAAATTCAAATATATCATTTCTATAAAATTAAATGACATTCAGGTCTTTAGTATTTCAGGTCTTTAGTATGTCACGCATACCGTTTTGAAAAGAATGCAGTCGCAACTTTTCGGGTCTTTCCGACAAGCTCGGAAAAACACCTCGAATGTATTACCTAGGCGTCCATGACAGCCCCCCTTTTTATGAAACTTGATATAAATACAGCACATTTTACGATCTGTTGAGATGTGAGCTATACTTCATTAAGGTAAATGATATACCCTAAAATATAACACAGAAGCGACTGTATAGTCAATACTTATTTTAACGAGAAGCGACTCCATTTTGTATAAAATTATAACATCCGGTGAGGTAAATACATTCGAGGTGTTTTTCCGACCTTGCCGGAAAGACCCGAGAAGTTGCGATTGGAAAAGAATGAAGAACTCCGAAATTTTCCGAATAGATTATAGTCTCGATAAAAACGCGCCAAATACGACAATCTACTAAGTATGACCTACTTTTCATTTACGAGTGAAACAAAAAATATGTGATATTTTCTAAAAGGCGTAAAACATATTTCTACATGCATATTTACTTTTAATTCATAAAAATAAGCTTAGTATTAATTTTACGAAAAAAGAACTATCCCGCAGAAACGCAGTAACAATATTTAAATGTGTATCAAATAATTCAATTTTGCTCTAATCAAGGCTTGTAAATTGCTTTTCCAACAAGCAAAAGCGTACAGCAATTGAAAAAAAACCATGATATATTTTGTCATTATGGAAGAAAATAACATTTTCGTGGAAAAAAAATCAACATGAAAATTGCAGCACAATTTGCTTTATTTTTTATAGATTATAAAATTTTAGAATATGTGAATAATTTATGCACACTTAGTCCTGAATTCTAATGTAGAAAACAAATGGTTTAAATATTTGTTGAATCATGGAATACTTATTATGAAAATTGTTGATGATCTTTTGATGACATGAATTTTATAATACATGTTTATGAATAATGATATTAATTTAAATTACATGTTAAAGTCTAATTCATAAGATAAGTCAAGTTTAATTTATGTTGGCAGTTCCTTCATTGTTTTAGGTGACAAACAGTGTAGTTATCTGAATATATGGAATGATTATTATCTTGACGTTTTTAAGTGCAAAAAAGTAAATAATGCAATGTTTGGGTTGGGTGAGACTTATGTGTTTTACAACCAGCAAATGATGTGTTTTAAATGACATATTATACAGAATTAACATATATTTGTAGCATATTTTCCAATCACTTCTTTGTATTTATGATTGATAACAGTAATCATTTAATAATGCATCTAAAGCTGGATAGGGTATGGGTTCATAAAAGTAATAGCAGCATTAGATTGAACTCCATTTGGGGGTCTTATTTTTTTAATGAAATTTAAGATATCTATTGATTAACTATATTGTGGTTGAAATGAGAAATTTGATGGATAATATTTGTGATCGGCTGCGGCCGATCACTGTTGTGTCCATATGAGGCATCCGGCAAATGCTTCCACGTGTGCACACATTCCGCTTGCATAAGTAGTTCTTATAAAAACTTGAAGTTTGGTTTAGTATTTATATAACATTTCAATCAGCTTTATTTCAATTCATTTACCTTAAGAGATGCAAACATACAAAAATACAGTTCGACCTGTTAATTCAAGAATGCACATTTTGTCTAATGGGTAAGAATTTCGATCGAAAGATTCATTCAGTAATGCAGTTGACCTCGATGAACTGACCTCAATTATAAGAAGATGCTCCATGAACTGACCTCGATCTATTGATGTTGCATAATAGTAGCTAGGAAGACGTCTTGATTTATAAACAAGGTCACGTTATAATGCGACCTCAATAGCAAGTTATGATGACATAGGATTGCGCATGCGTCAATAAGAGCGGTCATGTTTTGAAAGGCTCTCTCAAAAATACCATTTTTAGAGCATTTAAAGCCGTCATTAAGTCAAAACTGTATGGGACCGTGTTGATGCAGTAAGTGTACATTGTAGTTACCATCTCTGAGGCGGCTTTTGCGATTTTTTTGTGATTTCGGGGTTTGTACTACAACGTTGCATTATGTCCAATATGCAAACAAGACAAAGGAACCGTAAAAACAGTTTACTCTCGGAACGTCAGGACAGGCAAGAACCTTCGAAAGGCAACGTCATACCTGAGTGGGGCCGACCGAAAAGCCTAGCTAACGGGATCAGTAACGGTACCGCTAGATGTGACCATAATGAGGCGAATGCACTAGAGCTCATAGCGGCTTCCCTGACCAAAAATGTAGCACAAATTCAGGACGATCTATACGAACAGGATGGTTTTTACGATAAAATTACATGTCTAGCGCAAAATTATGATGAAAATACCAGTGAGTTCGAAACCTTACGAGCAGAGTACTCTCATCTTCGAGAGGAAGTTCAACTTCTGAAATCCATTGTCATTAACCTAGACTGAAAAGTGACGCAGAATCAAAATGACATCATCGACCTTAAATCAAGATCAATGAAACACAACATACTCATTCATAACCTCGCCGAAGAGGATGGAGAAAATCTGTTTATCAAAATTCCAGCATTGATTTAAGAACACTTAGGGGTAGATACGAAATTCAGTAACATCTATAGTAACGGATGGGGCAAGCATTATAAACCTCGCTCAATTACAGGGCGACTTATCAACTTCTCTGAGAAAGAAATAATTCTTAATGCCCACAAAGAGAGAAAAGACAAAGTTCCAAAACTTTCCTTTTACATTACTCCACAGCAACCTATCCAAATTACGGAATTCAGGAAGAAGCTGGTCGAAATCAGTACAATATACAGAGAGGATAACGTAAGGACACGCATTCTGGGCAACAAACTGGTCTTTTTTAAAAACGGAACCGTTTACAGGGATAAAGTAACGAAACCGAGAGCTGAAAATCTCCTTTTGATGGACGAGGACGAAAAACAAGTTCTCTGCTACAGCAGCTGAAGTAGACACTTACGCCAAAGTGCGGAGCTTCTATAAGAAAGTGGTCAGTGATCCGGAGTGTGCCCGAGCAGATCATAACATCATAGTGTACATCTTTCGTGACAAGTCGGGTAAGATACACGAGGATTACCAAGACGACAGCGAATACGGTGCAAGTCGTAAAATACTAAAGGCAATGCATGACAATAACGTAGAGAATGCGACTGTTGTCGTAACCAGAGTGTTCGCAAAGCATATTGGCTTGCGACGCTTCTCCATCATGGAGGAAGCTGCGATCGCTGCACTTCGTAAACTCAGTGATAAACGGACCCATTGTTCTCCACTTGGAATTCGGTGCATCTAACAACTTCCATGCACCCCCCCCCCCCTTCCCCAGAATACTGTCTCGGAATTTTGAAAACAAAACTGACTTATGTAATATATCCTAAAGCAATTTTTTTTTCTCATGTGACTCTTTAAGTTGCGTACTATTTAATCACTTATATTATTGTAAGTACAAATATTTTTTTCAATATTTCGAAACCGGGACTTTTTCCTCCCCACGTCCATATTTTTTCCCGGAAACTTGCGATATTGTGGTTTTGGTTTTGTCATTAGAAAGGCATTTTAAGTTTCCGGTATCTATTCTATTGTAGACGGCTTTTAAAAAAATATGAAAACGGTAATAAGAGCTTAATAAATGGTTTATGAGATGACCGTAAATAAGATTTACATATTGTGATGTGTTACTTACTCACCATTGTATATATACATTACTTTTTTCACTTTCTTTTTTTTTTCTTTTTGCACTTTGTTTTTTGTTTAGTCATATTGACTCTTTATGGCATGTCGTTGTGTTGGTCGTACGTGCTGTTTACTTCTCATTGCATATGTAAGAGAACCTAGTACTTACCATGAATCAGAATCTTAACTTCTCACTATTTTCTTTTAATGTTAACGGCCTTGGAGCCAATTTTAAAAGAAACAGTATATTCAACTGGTTAAAGTCAAATTACAAAGATTATTTTATTTTCTTACAAGAAACTCATTCCACGACAACAGTAGCAAATATATGGGAAAAAGAATGGGGCTCAAAATTGTTGTTCTCACATGGTTTAACTAACAAATGTTGTGTTGCAATCCTAACCCCACCAAATATAGACTTCAAAGTTATTGATACAATTAGAGATAATGAAGGACGATTCCTAAAAATTTCAATTGAAATCAATGATACTCTTTTTTATTTCATCAACATTTATGCACCAACAAAAGATCACAAACCAGAACAAAACAAATTCCTTTGAAAATCTAAGATTGATAAAGTTAAGAGGTCAGTCATTACACAGGACTATTCATCAGGAGGGTTGAAAATGGTTGACATTAACAATTTTATAATATCTCTCAAATGTTCATGGATAAAAAGGCTTACAAAATCACACAAACCATGGATGGATTTTTTATTTACTATTTTTAGAAATGAGTTTTTACAGAATTTGTTTGATTTTGGTGATAGTTTTGTAATTGAATGTTTACACAAGGTAAACAATGATTTTTGGAAAGATGTGTTAAATTCATGGTTATGTTTTATTATTACCTATATTGATCACCCAAAGACAAAAGATAATCTTTTAAATTCTCCGGTGTGGTACAATTCAAAAATACTCATAGCAAATAAATATGTTTTCATAAAAACCTGGTACAAGAATGGTGTAAAGGTCATACAAGATTTTTATGATGAAAATTGTAATGTTTTAAGTTTTGAAGAATTTAAATGTAAATACAATCTCAAGAATATATGTATAATGCAATACAACAGTGTTAAATCAGCAATTTTTAAGTTTTTTAAAATGTCTAACATTGACAGGACTTCTGTTCAAAGAAATCCTAATCCATGTATACCATTTTTTTTCCAAACAATCATACTCCATGAAAAGTGTACAAAAATTATTTACAATGTTTTGAATGAAAATGTGGTTGTTCCAATTGCTGTAACCAGATGGAAAACAGATCTAACAGATTATAATGTTGAAGATCTTACTGTATATGATATTTTTTAGATTTGTTTTAAAACTACCAAAGATTCTTCTGTACAATGGCTTCAATTTAGAATGAATTTTACACAAAACTCTTCCAGTTGGATACTACCTTAAAAAAAAATCAATATTAAAAATACCGACACGTGTCGGTTTTGTAAAAGCAATGTGGAAACAATAATACATGTTTTTATTTCCTGTGAGAAAATACATACCCTGTGGAGTGAACTTAGTTCATACATTTATAGAAAGACCTCTGAAAGAATTGGATTTAATATGTCTAATATTATACTTGGCCAACTTCCATTGTCATTTCATAACAAAGTAATTAATTTTATAATTCTGTATATGAAACAATATATTTTTTGTTGTCTTATGTCAAATAAGACTCCATGTTTGATTGGTTTCCTTTGTCACTTAAAACTAAAATACGATATTAAAAGATATGCTGCAATACAAACTGGTAAACTACAATATATTGAAAACTTATGGGATAGTTGGAAAGATATCTTGGCTGCTGATATCTGATTTATTTTTATTACACTGTATCATGAATACTTTTTTTTCCATACTTAATTTTTTTCCCATGTAAGCAAGTAACCACAAAATAATAAATTCCAGTGCTTATTCATGTGTGTGTGTGTGTGTGTGTGTGTGTGTGTGTGTGTGTGTGTGTGTGTGTGTGTGTGTGTGTGTGTGTGTGTGTGTGTGTGTGTGTGTGTGATTGAATGTCTGTTTTGCATGTCTGTTTCTTTGAAAAAGAAATAAATTATAAAAAAAAAAAATAAAAAAAAAAAAAATTCCTTGAATTCTTTTTGCACCATCTAACTGACATTTGTGATGAAAATGTGATAGTGGGGGGGGGGGGGTTAATATAACCCTAAACCCAGAATTAGATAAGAAAGGGGGCAATTGTGAGCAACACTCAGCTTATAGAGAAAACTTAAAAGGTTTAATGGACATATATGATATGGTTGATATCTGGAGAAACCAGCACCATGATGTTAGTTTATTTACTTATTTTTCCAAAAAACCTATTATCCTTTCAAGAATAGACTTTTGGCTTGTTCCATCTTTTTTATCCCCATTTTTAAAATCAGATGTCAAACACTCAATCAAATCTGATCATAGTTTTATTTTGTTAAACATTAACAGTGCTTTTTATGCTAATAGAGGGCCAGGTTTCTGAAAATTTAATGCTTCCCTTCTGGAAGATATTTGTTTTGTTAACCATGTCCGTGAAAATCTAAAAAAAATTAAAAGGAAAATACAAAGATGTAGAAGATAAACACCTTAAATGGGACTCGATCAAATGTGAACTCCGGGGAATCATTATCAAATATTTTAAGTTAAAAGCTAGGAAAACAAGAGAAAGAGAAAAGGAACTAAGCAAAAAACTTGAATCTCAAAAACAATTAATTGCCTCCCAACCCTCACCTGAAAGGTTAGAAGAATATCAAAACTTAAAAAATGAATTAGAAGAAATATAAAATAACAAAACAAAAGGTGTTATGTTAAGATCTCCTGCAGTCTGGTGTGAAGAAGGAGAGAATTCAACTAAATATTTCCTCTCCCTTGAAAAAAGAAACTATAAAAACAAACGTATTGATAAACTAGTTATTAATAACATCACACTGACAGATATTGAAACCATTATTCAAGAGGGGAAAGAATATTACCAAAGTTTATATAAATCATCACAGGAAAATGTTTTAAGTAAAGAAGAGTTCTCTAACTTTCTTAACAATTTGGATGTCCCAAGGTTATCATACAATGAAGCTATGGAATGTGAAGGCGCTATCACTGAAACAGAATGCTCAAAAATTCTTTCTGATTTTAAGTTAGATAAAACCCCTGGAAGTGATGGCTTCCAGGTGGAATTTTTATAATTTTTTTTTTTGGCCTGAAATTAAAGATTTAGTTTTGGAAAGCATTAAATACTCTGTTGTTAAAAATAGAATGTCAAATGATCAAAGAAAAGGTGTCATCACTCTAGTTCCAAAAAAGGATAAAGACAGAACAAATCTAAAAAACTGGAGGCCTATATCTTTGTTAAATTTCGATTATAAAATTGTTGCAAAAGTATTAGCAAATCGAGTTATTGGTATTCTTCCAAAACTAATTGACTCTGATCAAACAGGATATATGAAGAATAGGTTCATAGGTGAAAACATTAGAACCATATCAGACCTTATTACATTAACAAATCTAAAAAAAAATCCCAGTCTTGATTCTATTGGTTGATTTTGAGAAAGCCTTTGATACAGTTGAGTGGTCATATTTAAATAGGGTTTTAAATATATTTGGCTTTGAAGATAGTTTTAAATCATGGGTCAAAATTGTATACACTGATATTTCGAGCTGCATAATCAATGATGGTTTTAACTCCATTTTTTTTAATATCGGTAGAGGACTAAGGCAGGGCTGTCCCTTATCTGACACTGAATTTAAAAGTCAGTTAGCTGATGATACAACTTGTTTCCTTAGTGATGAAGAGTCAGGTTTTGACGTTTTGAATATCATGCAAACATTTCACAGCTTATCTGGGTTAAAGATAAATCTAAATAAAACTGAAGCAATATGGATAGGATCAAAAAGAAATCACAAACCAGGAACTTTGCCAGTAAAATGGTCCAAATAAGAATTTTTCACTCAAGGTATTTGGTTTAACAGTGATGATGAAAACAATGCCATTAATAAAAATCTGAAAACTAAATTAGAGGACTTAAAAGTAACCCCCAATCTTTGGAAAATGCGCAATTTATCACTTCTAAGAAAAATACTGGTGACCAAATCTTTAGCATTGTCAAAACTTGTATACTTAGTTTCTGTAATTCCAATTCCAGACAACGTAATAAATATGGTTCAAAAAGAAATAAATAGATTTATATGGAATTCAGAAATCCCTAAAAAAAATACACAATTAGCTGTCAAAATGTTGAAGATGGTGGATTCAAATTTCCAAATTTTGAAATTCAAGTTAAGTCACTTCAATTAAATTGGATCAAGAGATCTTTTTAGTGCAAATGAAGCAAAGTGGAAAAAGTTAATAAATGCTTTCACGGGAACTATAAATATCACTGATCTCCTCTTAACACGGTGTAGTCTGTCAACTCCTACAATCAGATTACCTTCTTTTTACCATAATATTATTACTTCATAGAAAATATTAAGAAATTGTATGAATGAAATCAGTATAAATCCTCCCATTCTCACAGAGTGTCTATGGTTTAACAATTATATATGTATTGAAAACAAACCAATATTTTTCTCAAAGTGGTATAAACATGGAATCATGTTTTTAGAGGATATTTTAAACAACAATGGTACTTTCTTAACTTTAGATGGGTTTAACGAAAGGTTCAGATTTAAACCATCCTTTTTGCAATATACTAGCCTTCTTTCTTCAATTCCAATTAAATGGAAAAAAATTGTTAAAAAGGAAACACATATTCTCTTAAGTGAACGGGACCAAAACTTCACTTTGAATATTCAGGGCAAGCTTGTACCTTTATGTAAGCTAACATGCAAAGATATTTACTGGATTTTGCTCAACAGCTGCAAGGACTCAACCCCCTGTATTCAAAAATGGTCGGACATTTTTAATTTAGAAATTCCTACTTCTGATTATAAAAAAAATATTCAAATTACCTTTCCAGTGCTTCACACAAACTAGTATACAAGCACTTCAGTTAAAAATATTACACAGAATAATAGTACATAACAAGTCACTTTGTAATATGAAACTGATACCAAGTCCTAATTGTAATATTTGTAACGAAATTGACACAATACAGCATGGATTTTACCTATGCAACAGCATTCAAATATTTTGGAAAGATATAATATATTGGTGGCAACAACATATAGAAATTGTTAATCATTTGACAATGAAAGATGTTATTTTTGGTTGTTATGATATCAACAATATTCCACTAAATTTTTGTATTTTGATTGGAAAATGTTTTATCCATTTAACTCGTACAAAATCACCTGATAGACAAGTTCAGTTTACTGTTTTCAAAAACTATCTGAAATATAAAATTCATGCAAAAGAAAGTTACCTATGTTCAACAAACCAAATGCACATTTTTTTTTAGAAATCTGGCAGCCATTACTAGCCGGATTGTAACATTCATAGAAATGAGTAATTGTGAATTTAGATTTTGAATGTACCAAGAATTATAGTTTTAGATTTGAAGTTTATTAGGTCAGATTACTTTCCATATTGTTGATCAGTCTGTGTCTTTTTTTTCTCGGCTCTCTTCATTCTAAATCAAGGAGCAATCTTTTTTTTCTTGTGTTTCTTTTTTGTTTGTATTTTTTTGTGTTTTTATTTGAAAAAGTTCTATGCAATGATCTTTATTATATAAATTGCATATAAACAAGGGTGACGTATGACCTAATCCTTTCTATTGTATAATGTCATATATTATTGTCATGTACCATATGGTGAGCCAATAAAATTATTGAAAAAAAAATAAAAATAAAAAAGTTATGATGACATTCAATGTTTTCCAGCCGCATTAAATTATTTTGATACAACTCTGTCTTTGTATACGTGTTAATGCACTTTGAAAAGCCCTACTCAGTATTCTGAAGAAGATACATTAACATTTAATAATTACGTTAAAAATATAAAACTAGAAAAGGAGTTTACGAACGGCTTTTCTCCAAATTTATTTCAAAATTAAATTAGTTGACGGTTTATAATGATGAACTTATAGCGTAAAGATTCAAAATTTTCTATTTTTTTTGGTAAAAATACAGTACTTTTTTAATCATTTTACATCAAACTGATCATGTTGATTGCTTCTAGCTATCAATATATCATTATTGCCGATCATTCCTTTAAAAGGAATACTTGTTTCTCATTCCAATAAAAAGCATGGCTTTATGTGTAATTCAGATCTGGTATTTCATGCAAATATGACCATATGGCTTTTGTAAGGTGTTTCCAACTTTTCAAAAATATCTTGCCAAATAAAATCAAAGAACTGGCAGTACTGACACGAGTTGATGCTTCTGGAATCAGATATTGTTTGCCCCTTTTCTGCTCTCAATAAGCAGAACTTAAAATAAATAATTAATAAAGTATATAGATATCTTATTATACAAGGCCATAACATACGAAAGATAAAAAATCATGAATCGTGAAAGATCATTTTTAAAGTAATTATATAGAGGGGCATATCTAAATATTCTTTAAAGAGACTTAGACTGAAAATTTTAAATTTCATGTTTCCCTTTTCTTTATGTTCAGAATGGTTAATTTGGGTATTTTTAATGTCTTGCCACAATTTAAGTCATATATTGAGTTAGAAGCACGATACAGAGTTTTTCTTTGTTTTGTAAACAAAACTCGAGTCGTGTTATTGTTTAAAAATGTGTTTTGTTGGTATGAATTTCCGTCAAATGTTGCTGTTTACGTCAAATTTAATTATAGCGACATTTTTGCCAGTCAATAAAAATGTTTTTTGGTTATGAAGAAACATACTTGTTATGTTTTATACAATTTATTGATGGCAACAATAATGTATCCTTAGTATATGAAATGTGTCAGAAAATTTTCCTTGTACCTATATTCTTGTGCGGATTGATATCAATTAACAAATTGAAAATCATGATTTTTTGTTGATTAAAATTTTACCTCCGATAAAAGAAGTCATTCTTTCATGATTCATATCATTGTATTTTGATAATTGATGTATTAGTTTGACCATCAATATAAAAATGTGATTTAACTCAGTGATGGGAAACCCCTTTGCAGTGACTATACTGAGTTTATATACATCAACTCGTAAAAATGATATTGAATTTTAACTTGTGTTGAATGATTTTTAAAATATAGATGACAATTGATCTTATGTGTTCTAATAAATGTTTTAAGATTATTCTTATATGGTCGTATACACTTATTTTATCGTACGTTTTGGGGGGCTGGAGGAGGTCATATTGAAATTACCTAATTCTCTAAAACAAGCTTGATGACATGGTTTAATGTTCTAGTATTATTTCACACATTGTTTTAACTGAAAAATATATAAATTATAGAAAATTCCAATGAATGGCTTTTTTGGTGTAACTTATCAATTACTACCTTAAGAGATTTTCAAAGAAATCAAGAAAAAGGGGCTGACCCCTCAAAATAGGGCCAAAACACTTGTAAACTCTATAACAGATAACTAAAAACGACAAAGAGTTTTTAATTTATTATAGAAGAAATGTTGTTGATCGTAACTATATCTATCAGGTAGAATCATTGCCAAGCCAATTAATTACGTACAGTAATTAGGGATTTTAAGGGTCAAAGTACATATACTAAAACTTTGACGCAATCATTATATCTAGAGAAGGGACACATTTTTTAAGCGTTGTAGGGGGGAAAATGTTTGCATTGATGATTTTAATCAATTCCACTAATCAAAAGATAAATGTCTGTCCCCCATTAAGAATATAGAGGACTGGCCCCTAAAATATTCAATCATTTGTATCTCAAAAATAAACAACAATTTGAGATAGTTGTAAGAACAAAAACTGTTTGTATTTGTAAGATGAATCGATTTCAACGGCCGCGAGCGAGGGATCGATTACGTAATGGCAAATACACAGAGCTCAGAAACGCAGTAAATGTTTGCAGAAGTCTTATCTTCCACGCGTAAAAACTTTAAGAAAAGAATGCATACTGTTATCAAACTTTTCCAAATGCATTAAAACATCTCGAATACAATAATAAACTTTCTGTGGTGAATTTATGTCAGTTGTACACAATATGACTTTTCGTTAGCATTTCAATTCGAGAAAGATGTCATCAAACGCGGAATAAGCGCAACTTAGATAACATATTTGAAAATTAGTCTGAGGTCATTTTAACGCGATTTAAATGAAATTAAAATTTGTGAAAAATTTTAAATTCATCTAATCAATTCGAGAAAGATGTAATTAGACGCAAACTTCTAAGCAAAACTTAGATATCATGTTTGAAAATTAGTATGAGGTCATTTTAACGCGATTTAAATGAGTTTAAAATGTTCAAAACATTTTCAAATCATCCAATCAATTCGAAAATGATGTCATCAGATGCGGAATTGTAAGCGCAACTTAGATAACATATTTGAAAATTATTCTGAGGTCATTTTAACGCAATTTAAATGAATTTAAAAAAATTTTAAAAATTTTAAATTCATCCAATCAATTTGAGAAAGATGTCATTAGACGCAGAATTCTAAGCACAACTTAGATATCATGTTTGAAAATTAGTCTGAGGTCATTTGATTGAAGTGTGCCTTACGAAGTCTTAAATGAAACACAGGCATATGCACTAAAGCAAAGGGAATAAAAATGATTGTCAAGTGCCGTGAACTTTTTTTTTCTTTGAGATTTTTGATGAAGTAGAAAAGACTGGTCAAAAGGCAAACCCATACACTGTAAGCAAGCATGAGATCAGATAAAGACTCAGATGGGAAAATACTTCTTAGTCCATGTGAACGGTTGACACATTGCAAATTAAAGCTTCTGGTACACTAATAATAATGAAAATACTAAATAAGTTTTGTAAGCATCCATAGCAAAGTTTGTAACATGTATATGAAAAAGACATGTTGGTATGCATCATTATTGGTTTTGAATTGAATATCAAATTACTTAGAAAAAATGATGTTATGTAAATTATGATGTTTAAATTTGTAAGTTTGACAATTTATCAATATAGCCTTAATAATTGATTTTCTATAGTATGTGGCAACGCACTTTGAATTAAATACGCACTTGAAATTGTTTTCACATTGTGTTAAATTTTAGACAAAATCAACGCAATTTGAAAACAATTTCTTAAGTGCGTTAACTTTTTTATCCAAATCAACGCACTTAATAAAATATTTTTTCAAAGTGTTTTGTGAGTGCAGACCAACCTTTTTTTTACACCATGGCACTAAACACTCTCATGCACTGATCCATATGGGATGAGCTTCCTACATAGAACATGAATCCTACCGCTGGATTCAGTTCCTCCCAGAGGCTTGATGAATTCTGTTTACAAATTTATTAGAGATCATATACAAATGTATGGATTTATAGAGCAATTTCTTTGAAGGGGAGTCGTGCACCTGCCGCGGCCATTGAGAAGAAAAACAAAAAGATTCAATAGGGCACATATATTACATATTTCTTCCCCTTTCCAACTTTGCAGGTTATAAAGCGATGATTGTTTAAATCAATCTAACACCATATAGAAATATTTACACTGAATTTTAAATTCATTTTTTTCTTCAACAAAATAATAAACGTCAAAACGTTGTTTTAAACCTAGTTTATGATGTCTAGGTATAAAGTCGCTAGCTTTTGAACTTAACTCGGCCGTTATTTAAATTTAAGTTCTTATGCGGAGTAAAGAAGATCTTTAGGCATCAAATTTTGAAAACAATCAATCGGATGATTAAAAGAATATATTCATTTTTGAATTTTTTTTTAGCATTCTTTATACTCAAGGTACATTTCAGCCAGTTGAGTTATACACATATCATTTATTATTTGAAGCTAAGTAATTTGACGACATGGATTTTAAAACATGGATCTATGATATGCTTATTAAGCGAGGGTTATTTGTTTTTGGTTTTTTTATAAAAAGGGAATTCTCATACAAAAAGAAAATAAAACTTTTGTTGCAAAAGCAACAAAAAGGTCTTCCGTTCCTCATGTATTATTCTGCACAAAAAATCCAGCTATCTTGTAAACAGAAAATGGATATAATTTATACATTTTGTCTTTTCTCAAAGTTTGAATGTTCAAGTTTTTGTTAGTTATAATATCTCGTTGAAAAAAGGTTTTTGTCTCGGGACCGAAAACGAGCAAACGGAAATGATTTAAAAAATGGAAACTAAATATTTTAGTACATTTACCTACGGTACGTTACTGTTCATCACATTGAGTAAAATGTTTAAAAAAAAGATAACAGTTTAATAAAAAAAAAATTCTGTTGCTTGAACGCTTTGAGTAATAACCGGAAGTGACGTACGACCAAATGAAACGCGTTAAACACATGTCTTGATATATCACAGTTTCTGAGATCTTGTGGGTACTTTGTTTTTAAAATAGAAGAATACCTGAGATATTTGAGATGTCTCACCGGAAGTAGAACTTTTTTTACAATGTGTAGATGACCATTTTGTATTTCTATAGCTTAAATGTTACTTCAATGCTAAAACACTAAAATATTTTTTTTAAATCAAAATTGGGTGTACTTCCTGTGACGACCGGAAGTTACGCCAGATAAAACAAAATAGTGTTAACAGATGTAAATACATTGGTCTATCATCCCACAAAGTTTGGTTGTTCAAGTTGTTACCGTTTTTGAGATCTCGTCGAAATCAGGTTTTTGGTCTCTGGACAGGAAAAGCCAAACGGAAGTGTTCAATGTAAATTGGATTAAATATTTCATGTATACTTGCCTTTTGTACATTATTTTTCATTTATCTAACTAAACATATCAAAGAAAAACAGTTAAACTGAAAAACAACTCGGTTTGTTTGAACTCTTCCGGTGTGGACCGGAAGAGACGGAAAACAACATGAGACCGGTTAAACACATCTTCAATCAAATGTCTATCATCCACGAAAGTTTCGTGTCTGGATCACTTATAGTTTCTGAGATCTCACGGGTACAATATGTGTTTTAAAAAATCTTCCTGAGATGATTGAGACATCTCACCGGAAGTAGATTTTTTTGTTGATGAAACTTTGCATAGATACAGGTCTATCATCGTACAAAGATTAGTTGTTCAAGTCTTTACCATTTTTGAGATCTCGAGGTGACAAGCTTTTTCGTTGCTGGACAGGAAACGGACGACCGGAAATGAATTTTGAAAATTTGAAAAAAACGGTCCCTAGATTTTATCATTCCCTATTATTCCTGAAAATTTCAACAAAAAATATCCAGTCATCTCTGAGAAAATCGGGGGAAAAAAAAATAATAACTAGACTCTTGTTGCAAAAGCAACAAAAAGGTCTTCCGTTTTGATATACATGAATCAATTTAACCGTAGACATTGCTTCTCTCACATAGAGAATATAGTTGATTGAAAAAGAAATCAATTTTTGAAGCACTCTCTGTGACGACTGGAAGTAATGCCAAACTAAACAAAAATTTGTACAATCATAAGTCAATCTTTCCTCAAAGTTTGGTTGTTAACATTTCTGCCAAGTCTGAAATCTCTTTGAAACAATAGGTTTTGTCTGGAGACGGGAAACGGACGAACGGAAGTGATTAATAAAAAAAAAAAGCTGTTTTTTTTCGTACATTTGCTTAGCGTACAACACTGTTTATCAGGCTACATGAAACACCCAAGAAATTCAGTTAAACTTGTTAAAAATATGATTTATTTGAATAAAACCCGCTAAACATATCATCAATCAAATGTCTATCATTCATGAAAGCTTTGTGTCTCAATCACTCACAGTGTCAAAAATCTTGCGGGCATCAAATTTGTAAAAAGGAAAGCTACATAGAGATAGTTGAGATATCTCACCGGAAGAAACAGTTATTTGAAAATTTAACATTATAAAGATGACACATCTAAGATTGTATACTGATATATTCATTCCATCTAAAAGAAATAAATAATGAAAAAACGTAATTTTTGTAGTGCTTCCGGTGACGACCGGAAGTTACGCCGAACAAACTAAAATAGTTTAAAAACATGTACATATATAGGTCTATCATCCCACAAAGATTGATTGTTCAAGTCGACACCGTTTATGAGATCTCGTCGAAAAAAGGTTTTTTTGTCTCGGGACAGGAAACGGACAAACGGAAGAGCTCAATGTAAATTCTATTAAATATTTCTTCTATACTTGCCTTTTGTACATTATTGTTCATCGAACTCAATACAAATATCAAAGAAAAACAGTTAAACTGATAAAAAATCCAATATGTTTGAACTCTTCTTGTGTGGACCGGAAGTGACGGACAACAAAATGAAACCGGTTAAACATATCTTCAATTAAATGTCTATCATCCATGAACGTTTTGTGCTTTGATCACTTATACTTTCTGAGAACTCGTTTGTACAAAATGTGTTTCAAAAAAGCTTCCTGAGATATTTGAGATATCTCACCGGAAGTAGAATGTTTTTGTTGATATAACATTGCATTGATAACCTATGTATAGATTTATACTTATATATCTATTCTATGGCAAACGAATTAAATGCGTAAAAGTAGTTATTTTTAAGTGCTTCCGGTGATGACCGGAAGTTACGCCGAACAAAACAAAATAGTGTAAACACATGTACATACATAGGTCTATCATCCCACAAAGTTTTATTGTTTAAGTCGTTACCGTTTTTGAGATCTCATCGAAATAAGGTTTTTTGTCTCGGGACAGGAAACGGACAAACGGAAGTGCTTAATGTAAATTTTATTAAATATTTTTTGTAAACTTGCCCTTTGTGTTTTATTGTTCATCGAGCACACTACAGATATCAAAGACAAAAAGTTAAACTGATAAAAAGCTCGATTTGTTTAAACTCTTCCTGTGTGGACCGGGAGTGACGGAAGACAAAATGAAACTGTTTAAACACATCTTCAATCAAATGTCTATCATCCATGAAAGTTTCGTGTCTTAATCGCTAATAGTTTCTGAGATCTCGAGGTTACAAAATGTGTTTAAAAAAATTTACCTGAGATAATTGAGATATCTCACCGGAAGTAGAATTTTTTTGTTGATATTACATCGCAGAGATATCTTATGTATAGATTTATACTTATATGTTTATTCTATGGACAAAAAATTTAATGTGTAAAAATAATTATTTTTGAAGTGCTTCCGGTAACGACCGAAAGTTACGACGAACAAAACAAAAGTGTTTAAACACATCTACACCTATAGGTCTATCACCCCACAAAGTTTGGATGTTCCAGTCTTTGCCATTTTTGAGATCTCGAGGTGACAAGCTTTTTGTCGCGGGACAGGAAACGGACGAACGGAAGTGAATTTAGAAAATCTTTTACTAAAAACCTCTAGATGTTTATATTTTCAGTCATTCCTGAAAATTTTATAAAAATTCACCAAGACATCACTATAAGGTCTTCCGTTGGAAACGGAAGACCTTAAAAAGAAACATTACAATAACTATAAGGTCTTCCGTTGGAAACGGAAGACCTTCATAACGAACAGGGAGAGGCCTTTGAACAGTTATGCCTTTGTTGAAATTTTAAGGAACGTGGATGATTTTTAATTTCTTTGAAAATTTTAAATTTAATTAAATCGTGTTTAAATGACATTAGACTAATTTTAAAACATAATATCTAAGTTGCGCTTACAATTCTGCGTCTGATGACATCTTCTTCGAATTGATTTGATGATTTTTAAACATTTTGAAAATTTTAAATTTAAGTAAATCGTGTTAAAATGACCTCAGACTAATTTCAGAACATTATCTTTAGGCTACGTTTACAATTCTGCGTCTGATGACATCTTCTTCGAATTGATTTGATGAATTTTAAATTTTTAAAAATTTTTAAACTAATTTAAATCGCGTTAAAATGACCTCAGACTAATTTGTAAACATGATATTTAAGTTGCGCTAACAATTCTGCGTCTGATGACATCTTTCTCGAATTGATTGGATGAATTTTGAATTTAAAAAAAACTTAAAATAAAATGAAATAAATAAGATCAGTTAAATTCCTTTTCTAGAACAATATTAGTTTGGTAGAGTTGTCTCTTGTTGATGCCTTTAGAATTTAAAATATTATATGATGGATATGATAAATACTTTTTATATATGTATGTAAGTCAAATTATTTTTTTTATGGAAATGTGTTTAAAATTGATATTTTCCCCCTGATTTTCACTACTTTATGGAACTGTTGCTAAAGGCAACCATAGGGAGCGCTGTTATCCACATTAATTACCAGATGTTGAGGTAACTTCAACAAAATTTCAGATTTCTGCCAAGTAATTCTCAAGAAGAAGATTAAAAAAGAATACCAAATAATTATTAATAAATCATAATTATTTCCCCTTAAAATGGTTTGATCCTTTTATTTTAGCGAACTTGAATATACTTTATGATGCTTTGTGCCAAGTTTTGTTCAAATTAGCGAAGTGGTTCTGGAGAAATAAACGAAAACGTGACACCGGAAAAGTTATCAAAAGAGCTTTCAGTTTATGTGAGCTAAAATATTGAATTGTAGGAGTTCGATTTGAGTGCAAATACACATGTGGTATGATCAAATTTACCTGTGACCATCGTTTTTTCTGCGGGACTTTATCCTTATCCTTGAGATGCACAAACAGTTTGTCTTTTTCTTTGATTACCCATTCCATCTGCTTGCCGTAAGGTGTTTCACGTGATTTTAGATCGCCTTTGAATCTAGATTCCAATGATATATATATATATATATATATATATATATATATATATATATATATATATATATATATATATATATATATATATATATATATATATATATATATCAGCTTGGGGCGAATTACATTTGTAAAGTAATGCATAACATTACCATTACTGAATTTGGGCATTAAATTACCATTACCATCACCTGATTTTCTTGAAGTAATGCATTACATTACCATTACATGAGTAAAGTTATGCATTACCATTACTATTCCTTTTTAAAACAAAACGTAAAGCCAAGAAAGAGTTTTTGCAAATGTTTCAAATATAAAACACTTTTTAACATATCTACAGGTTCATGTTCAGTATCAGATTCAAATGTAATGACTAAATGTATACAAGAGTCAGTCTTTATTTGCTCAATATATGATCATATTGTGGCATTATGAACATTAAAAAAGTTAAATATATATAGACATTTATATATTTTTAAATTTATTTTTCTTTTTTACTGAGGACAACTCAAGACAGTAGATTGCACTTTATGATCGAAGTTTCAAAGGGTTCATCTTTTAACTGCATCCTGTTAGTTTGAAAATCTTCCCAGCTATACTGTATAGATGTTTTACAGGAGCAGTCGAAGCTTGGACCGAAAAATACTGTTTGACGATCTTTATCTTAGGATATATTAAGTGCAATAATAGAAAAAAATACATGAATCTTGTATTTTCTATCAGTCCAAACTAATGTACAGTGTACTTAATATAAAAAAAGAAAGAAAGAGAGAGAGAGAGAGAGAATAAGTAAGTAAAATTATTTTCAAATAGGTTATAATATTGGAAGTGATATTGACTTTCATCATGGATGGACAGTGCATTCATTTTGCTTTTAAAGATGCATGTCTGTCTCCTATTCTATTGAGATATAGTGAAGGGGATTGGGGTGGTTAGAACTTCTTATAACAATAGATTGTTTTGATACTTAGAATCCTTGGGGCATAGTGTGTTGTTGACACATTTCTTATTGAAGTGCAAACTATAATTGGAGTAAATTGTTTAAATGTTATAAATGATTACTAGTAACAACTCTTAATAACAACACTCTTAAAAATGTTATGAACCTGTGCTGTTATATTTAGTTATATTAACAATTCAAAAATGAATTTTGAAAAATCTTTTTTAATAATACAATTAAAACATTTCTATCTCAAGAATAATTTCTTTTTTCTTTAAAAATAAATCTAATCAAATTCAATTTCAACTATTCATTAATCATCACATTTTTAAAGTGAACACTGAACATGCATAAAAAAGCATAGTAATGCAAAGTATTGCCATGTAATGCTAGCGTTACATTAGATTTTGGAAAGTAATGAATTACATTACCATTACTTGTAATGCTAATTTTGTGGCATTACACATAACTAGCATTACTTTGAAAAATGTAATGCATTGCAATGCATTACTATTACATTTAGCATTACCTCAAGCCTATATATATATATATATATATATATATATATATATATATATATATATATATATATATATATATATATATATAATCCAAAATGAGTAAAGTTAATCCACACAGGTATTAAATAAGAAAAATAACAAAAAGCCGAATCAAAACTCTACCGGTTTCATTATAATCTTCAGGAGTTTTCCTGAAGATTATAATGAAACCGGTAGAGTTTTGATTCGGCTTTCTCTTATTTTATATATATATATATATATATATATATATATATATATATATATATATATATATATATATATATATATATATGTAATTCTCAAAATACGTGTGTGTGTGTGTGTGTGTGTGCGTGTGTGCGTGCGTGCGTGCGTGCGTGCGTGCGAATATTTTACCAGTAGCGGTAGCATACATGTACCTGTCTTTGAATATGATTTTCCGATTTGCTGCCATCTTTTAGAGCATCGTCATATGTGTGTGTGTGTGTGTGTGTGTGTGTGTGTGAATATTTTATATGGAACGCCATAGCTGCCTTATGTGGCTATTTTATATGTAGATGGTGCTTTATTATATTATGCTGTGCTTATTTCATGCGAAGATGGTGCTTTATTATATGAAGATGGTGCTTTATTATATGAAGATGGTGCCTTATTATATGAAGATGGTGCCTTATTATATGAAGGTGGTGCTTTATCATATGAAGATGGTGCTTTATTATATGAAGATGGTGCTTTATTATATGAAGATGGTGCCTTATTATATGAAGGTGGTGCTTTATCATATGAAGATGGTGCTTTTTTATGTTAAGATGGTGCTTTATTATATGAAGATGGTGCTTTATAATATGAAAATGATGCTTTATTATATGAAGGTGGTGCCTTATTATATGAAGATGGTGTTTTATTATGTGATGATGGTGCTTTATTATATGAAGATGGTGCTTTTTAATGTGATGGTGCTTTTTAATGTGATGGTGCTTTTTAATGTGAAGATGGTCTCTCGGAACTTTATTTTTGAAGACTGAGTTAAACATTTATTATCTCGAAATTTTGAAACTAGAACAAAATTGATACAGTTAAAATCCATTTAATACACAATTGCTAGTTTCTCTTTTTTAGCATCAAAAGTATTTATGTTACGATATGAACTGTACGACTTAATCTCAACTGAATTGACAAATATGATGAATTGAATAATACATATTTTGTCAGTATTTCTTGACATTTTACTTATGCCTTTACCACTTATAAAAGGGCCTTCTTTGAGCTATATTATAGTATAGTAGACCTTTATTTCCCTGTGACTTTCCCTTACTTTATCTTCAAGTCAAATCCTATTACCTAGGGCATCAGTCTGTTTAAAATCAGATCCTCAATCCGGTCCTTTATTTGTTATTTTTACAATGCTTTGTTTTGAAACACTCAGAATGTGAGCTCTTCCTCCAACTCACCACTTAGGTTAAAGAGGAACGGTCATCAATGACGAAGACCGACTGGGCGATGATAATAACAAAATCAAAGTACTGAAGAACTGACGAGATTTGATTTTGTCGATGTTTATTTATTCTAAAATCAATGATATGTTATTTTGCATCACAAGTACATGTAGTTTCTAATTTGTATTTGAATTACGCACATTTTTATAATATGAATTTTTGGACTTTTTTGACAAGAATGTCGAGAAACCCCCCATATGAATCATCTTAAATAATATTTAAAGATAAAATTAATTCAATCAAACTATGTATCAGTAATAGAAATATTTCTCGAAAATTGTATGGATCCAAGCAATATTGAACTCTATGGTCTCGTTCAACCAAACGCTCGGCTGACACCGTAAATCTCCGACAAGCAAGGGAGACTCTCTGCTTGTCGGAGATTTACGGAGACAGCCGAGCGTCGAGTTGAACGAGACTATATTGAACTCTGGCGTAGGACTACATACCACCACAAAAAATATCTAAATTGTTCATACCATTTAAAATCTGACATTTTTCAAGCTATTTATACAATAGTTTCCTTGAAAAACAATGCTTTAGCATACATTACATCGAATTTATCAATTGTGTTCAAGAACTAAGTCTTGTCAGCAGCGATGATTTGTGATGAGGTCCAAACACTGTTTCACTTTCGGTTTGTCTGAGTAACTGCATAGGAGAGTTGATTAAAATCAACTCCCAATTAAGAGCGGATCAAAGATCTTATTTTAATCAGATTGCTAGGGCATAACCTTCGCTTAAACACAAATAATTATTAAATTCAATTTTCTGCTTTTCAGGATAACGTTACTAGGCTTTAATTTCTGTAACATTCCGTCATTATATAGTTGTCACTTAATAGATGTAAGTTCGGTTTGGGTAAAGTTGTACACAGCTAGATCTTCTCGATAGCTTATATACTATAAATTGTGCTAGAAAAAAGAGGAACTAGCAATAGTGTATCAAATGGATTTTGATCGCATCAATTTTTTGTTTTACCTTCAATATTTCGAGATAATACATAAATGGTTAACCCAGTATTCAAAAATAGGAGGAGTTCCGAGTGACCACCTTCACATTAAAAAGCACCATCATATCAAAAAGCACCATCATATAATAAAACACCATCTTCACACAAAAAAGCACCTTCACATAAAAAAGTACCATCTTCATATAATAAAGCACCATCTTCATATAATAAAGCTCCACCTTCATATAATAAAGCACCATCTTCATATAAAAAAGCACCACCTTCATATAATAAAGCACCATCTTCACATAAAAAAGCACCATCTTCATATAATAAAGCACCATCTTCATATAATAAAGCACCACCTTCATATAATAAAGCACCATCTTCACATGAAATAACCACAGCATAATATAATAAAGCACTATTTTCACATGAAATAGGCACATAAGGCAGCTATGGCGTTCCATCATTTTACCAGTAGCGGTAGCATACATGTACCTGTCTTTGAATATGTCTTTCAAACTGGTCTTAAACTGTTGCACAAATTCATTTTCCGATTTGCTGCCATCTTTTAGAGCATCGTCAAATATGATGTGAACTAAAAAGAAACACATTGTTTGCAAATAACTAACACTACTAAGTCATTAAAGTACTGACATTCACATTTTTTTACTGATAAACTTAAACATTTACTGACAATGTAGTGACATTACTGATAAACTTTGAAAAGTACTGACGTTTTTCTGACGGTACTGAGAAACTTTGAAAAGTACTGACAAACTAAGACAGTACTGATAAACTTAGAGAAGTACTGATATTTTTTTACTGACGGTACTGAAAAACTAAGAGAAGTACTGACAAATACTGACAATTCGTAAAAATGTGAAATTTATTAAATGATATATCTTTAAAATATGAAGAAGAATTAAACGATTATTAATAAAATTTCCCTTGAATGAAAATGTCAAATTTATATGTAATTCTATAAGTGAAGGATTAATTGGACCTTTTTTTGAAAAAAAGAAACTGGTGGATTTTTTAGATATATTTATGTTGTTAGCTTGAGTTTTGATAATTATTTAGAAAAGAAAAGTCAGTAAAAAATTGACAATCTTGAGGTGAAGATCAAGAAACTTATCACCAATAACAACACCTACAGTTATTTTGTCTTTGTGAAATAATATAAATCTAGAAATTAACACTATCCATCAATTGAAGCTGGAGGAGACTAGATTTTATCCTAACATTTGACTCAACGTTGACACAAATCTAGTTAGACTTGCATACCGATAAACCGCTTATATATCTTATTACATGTTTTTAAATGAATGACCGCGTTTTGTAATTTGTAAAATAAGTGGAGGACCAATGTTAACTACCTGAGTTAAAGCGCATGATAAAACAACATTATTATTACGTACAGATAATCACACCGATCGAAATGATCACATATATTTTGTCTGTTTTGCCTGATGTAACAGTGTAATGATGCATAGAATAACATAGTCTCCATGAAATGTCTGTTAAAAAATTAGCAGGAAGTAGATTAGTTAATATTTAAATCATGTAAATCCCAATTGATAATAGCAATTGTTGTTTTTTTCCTGATAAATCATGAGAGAGAGAAGAGAGAGAGAGAGAATTCTTCGGAAAGGGGTGGGGGGTATTCCGGTTCATGACACTTTTAACTTTTCACAGTTTGTATTGTCTAGTTCAGTAATTCACATGCACTATTGTATAGAATTGTCTTCATACATGTACATATAAAGCAATGATACAGTTCTTAATTGATTTAATGCATGTATACGAATAACAAATGCCGGTAACGGGTAACGTAAACACACGCATGCATGATTTTAAAATAATGTTTCGGGTTTAAGATTAGAAAAAAATATCGTACATTTATTTAAATTTTATTTGAAAAATATAAGACAGCAATTCATAGTTTTAATTCATATCACCATGCCAAATAATGTTCCGAATTTAAACTTTTCCTTTTCATGTTTGGAATTCTTAGAACTGATAAATCAAAATTTTCCAAATCTGTTTTCCTCACTTGACAAACTAGGGAAAAAGTATTAAGGGCTGTTAAAACAACATATTGCGTTATTGTTTAGCAGTACCGAGCATTCGTGTGTGTATATACAAGTACACGTGTGTCTGTCACCTCATTGTTCCCAATCTGACGCTACCGTGCACTGCAAATTGTCAAGAAGTGTTTTGTACAGTAGCCATTATATATTGTTATACTTTTATGTTGAATACTGAAATCTGATTGGTTAAAACGCAGTTTAATATAATTTTTCATATATACTTCTACATTAAACTTTTAAACCATCTTGGGTCCCCAGTATTAGTCCTGGGGTTACTATTTTAAAACTATCGAATCTACATTATTTAAAGTTGTATGCATAGTAATATCACAAATTGTAGCATTGTAGATCTCCAGAAGAAGATTTTTTAACATCTGTTACCAATATATATCTATAATAAACTTTGACCCCTCCTGGGGCCCCAGTATTAGTGCAGGGGTCACGATTTTACCAATTAAGAATCTACATAAGCCAGGGATGTATGCATAGTAATTCTACAAACTATAACATTGTAGTTCTGAAGAAGAATATTTTTAAACGTTCCCTATATATTTTTTAAGATGTTCAATTTTGTCCGGGAGTCACGATTTTTTCAAATTAGTATCTAAATTATTTAAGGATGAATGCATAGTCATACCCCAAACTGTTGCATTATAGTTCTTGAGAAGAACATTTTTAAACAATTTTTACAATTAAGAATCGTAACTATTAATAATTTATTAATATTATTAATATTGGATATATCTGTTGCAGTGGTTTTTGAGAAGAACATTTTTTAACATTTTTCCTAGGTATTTCTATGTTCAACTTTGACCCCGCCTTGGGCTCCAGTTTTGGTCCGAGGGTCACGATTTTAACGATCTAGAATCTTCACTTTACATATCAAAGGCCGGAACGGCAACAAAAGCGTCGAGCTGACATTTTCTTTAATATAGATATCATTTATTTAAATTTCTCTACCAATAGTCGTATATCAAATCATATCAGAATAAAATAGTTTGTGTAAGTAAATTCGAACATATTATAGTATTTATTGCCAAGCAAACAATATACAAATACACATAAAACATGGGTTCATCCTTAAGAGTTCACAATAGCCCTCCCAATGCACCGTGACACATCCGTCCTCGACTAGGAAGCCCGCGAGATAGAGACCCATGCACAATTCGAGCTGTCTGACTTTACGCCTTAGTTAGGTCGTACGTGTAATAAGTCCATAAATACCACAATATGAAACTATATTTTTATATGCAATTTTAATATCACCATGTGGTTATATACTCAGTATATTTCCTTATAAAATACGTAGGAATACAATGAATTATAACGCATCATGGTTACCAAAATCTATAGGAAATTGCAAAGTTCCAAAAAATTATTTCACCTTTTTTATGCTTTAAACAGTCTTTGAACAAATTTCACGGTTTCATCATTTGTATACGAGGGTAACACATAAACAGTGTTTCCCTAATTATAATAAAACATATTTTTATTGAATCAATTCCCGTGTGAAACAAAATTACTTAAGGTATGGTTGTTTACAATTAAATCCACACCACGTGCGTTGATCTGCCGTATCTATAATGCTCAACCAAACTAGCTGCAATATTGCTACTTAATCACAAAAAACATTTATCGCTTACATGTATTTTGGAGGCCGTCCCCGATATCAAATAAATTTGCATATTAATTTTTATTTTTATCGGACACGGTCTCAAAATAAACTGTAAGCGATAAACTTAAACAATATTTATAGTGAATGTTCACATCTTATCGTATTCATCCGTCATTTCTTGATTATACAAACTTATATACTTGTGCGATGAGTTGTCAATAATCAAGGAGACACTGTTGGTTTTTTTAGTTGAATAAATGGAACAAAAATCTTGTGAACATTTTTCCTATGTATTTCTATGTTAAACTTTGAACCCCACCCAGGGCCCCAGGTTTGGTCCAAGGGTCACGATTTTTACAATTTAGAATCTTCATTATATATACAAGCTTTTGTGTAAATATTGGTGCAGTGGTTCGTGAGGAAAATATTTTTGAACATTTTTCCTTCGTATTTCTATTTTCAACTTTGAACCCCGCCCGGAGCCCCAGTTTTGGTCCGAGGGTCACGATTTTTACAATTTAAAATTTTCACTATATACACAAGCTTTTGTGTAAATATTGGCATCTCTGGCGCAGTAGTTCTTGAGAAGAAGATTTTTAAAGACACACACCCTATACTCACAGTTTCACAATTATCTCCCTTTTGAAAATGGATGTGCCTTTATTTTAACAATTTATAATTCCCTTGCCATAAGGATGCTTTGTACTAAATTTGGTTAAATTTTGCCCAGTGCTTTTAGAGAAGAAGTCGAAAATGTGAAAAGTTTACAGACGGACGGACGAACGACGGACAACGGGTGATCAGAAAATCTCCCTTGAACCTTCGATTCAGGTGAGCTAAAAAACCACTCTTTTGTCATATCGTCAGGGTATACAGAGATTTTTGCAATCTATTCGACCAGACATTGACATTATCAAGGGTCCATTATCCAAGAGTCAAACACATTTTTCAAAGGTAGGACTTCCGATTTCATAAAATTAATACTATCAGCTCATGTTAATTTCACGAATTATCTAGTCCTTGAGCATACTCGTTTTAATATGTGTTTATGAGATATATTTAGAGGATTTAAAAAAATTATTCATTTTTAACAACAAATAAAGGGATGACAATGGAGTTGAAGAGGCAGGGGCAGGCTAGCGTTGAACTTCGCCCTTCAATATCTGATGCTGACTTGATAAAAATGTATGACTACCTTTCAAGCTTTGACTCGGCCAAGATGTTGCAACACCACGTAAATTTTAAATCTGATAACAGCAAACTGTCATATTACAGATCACAAGCATTTATTATATAGATACTATTTTGATGTGTCACATATGATAGGTCTTTGTGGACATCACGATGCACTTTGGCAGAAGGAGCTGTGAAAATTTAAGAACTCTTAGAAGAACAGACTTTTCTGTTGGTACTGATGGAGAGGGGTGGATGTAGGTGGAGAAAATTCGAGATGAACAAACAAAGAATCATAAAGATAACAGCTGCAAAGGAGAGGGCAGAATGTATGAAATAAGAGGTATGTACTAATACTATATTTTAGTTAACAAAAGAATTGTAAATGAAAATGAAAAAAAAACCTTGTAATTATTAATTTTTTTTAGTCCCTTGAGGAGCTTTGTGAAACTAATCCGAGGGTTCAACCCACAGTGCCCTTTTTTATTTCTACAGCCGCGTGCGGTACCAAAGGATAACATACACTTCAATAATTAGTGTTGGGCCACAATAAGATGGGTATTATAATGAATGTCACCAGTGAATCAGCCTTCTTATCGAGGCGTTATACCAATCATTCTCTCCCGGCAGCCACTGTCCACATTCTGGACGAAGCACCACAGGATGAATGACCATCTTTAAGTTCTCCTTAAAGATAGCTTAAAGGTGTTTAAAGGTAGCTTAAAGACGATCTTTAAGCCACCTTTAAGCTATATGTGTTGCTTAAAGGTGGCTTAAAGAAAGCGTAAAGATGGCTTAAAGGCAGCTTAAAGACTATCTTTAAGCCACCTTTAAGCCACCTTTAAGGACAACTTATAGGTCCTTAATGTCCAAACTTCTTTAAGTCACCTTTAAGCTACCTTTAAGCCACCTTTAAGCCATTGATAAAAAAATTAATTCAATATTGTGCTTTATTTACCAACAAAATGTACTAACTTTATGAAAGAAAGGTATTAAAAACGGTTTTTGTTCTAGAAAATTAAAAAAAAGAAAAAAAAAAAAAAAAACGCCCTTGGCGAGAATTGAACTCGAGACCCTTGGTTTACTAGCAACAACTCACTTCCTCTGCGCCACGGTAACTTACATATATACAGGTGTTTTTATATCCTATATATCAGTGGATATTGAATCAATGTATTGAATGTATTTACTTGAAAAGATTTTGACAAACCATTCAGTTTGTAACAATCAATTATATCTAATTTATAAATTACATGCATGCATGTATTTAGAATGAAATACGGAACTTGGTCTTCAGTGAACAAAAATATGTTATACCTAAATGGAAACCGTAAGGCCCCTTAGTAGGCTTTCTAAGTTAATTAATTTAAACCGAGTAGATATACGTTCATCTAATTTATAGCTATAAAAATGTAAGAAAGAAAATGAAATCATTTCTTTTATTAAATGCATTGAAACTATTAGGGTATTTGCTAAATTTCCCGCAATTTCCCGGTTTTCATGATCGCGGCGCCGTTCCAGTATGTTTAAATCTTTAATTGTATACATGATTTTTAAACTATCAATTCTATAACAAACAATGTTACCAATTACCGGTGACGTATTTACTGCATGTGGCAATTGCAAATGATGTACTTGTACGTACAATTGTATGATGTACCAGGCCGGGTTTGTGATATTATATTTTCCCTTATACATATATTTAAATAATTAACCCCTATTGATGATCACCGGTATATTAATTAATTAGCCTCAATATTTTACTCTTACATACATGTATTGGTAATTTGTAGACGTAACATTTTTTCAACCCAGAGCTAGGAAATAATACTTTGAAAATGAATTACAAATGTAAATTAACTTTTATTCACTAGACATATCGTATACTCGTACATACTTAGATTCAACGCCTTTAGAAACCCTGACGTGCACCTGGGCACACGACACACCTGTTGTGTATATCTTGTATATTCTGTGTTAGTTCCAGGGGTTTTCTTAAGTTGGACAAACAATAGACTTTAATTAGATATACACAAACCTGCACCTGGGCACACGACACAACTGTTGTGTATATCTTGTATATTTTGTGTTAGTTCCAGGGGTTTTCTTAAGTTGGACAAACATAGACTCTAATTAGATATACACAAACGAACAAAACTATGTCTAGACAAACAAAGCAGTAATATCCTGCCCGATATAACAAAGGCAGTTGAGAGTCTTGTATCTAGCAGATCTAGAGTTTGACTTAGAAATATTGAAAATTGAAAAAAAAAATACAAACCTTAAACCGATTATCAAATTAAATCATGCATTTTTGGTTCATTATCTTTATTTTGTTTAATAACCAGATGAACTGAGAGAGAGAGAGAGAGAGAGAGAGAGAGAGAGAGAGAGAGAGAGAGAGAGAGAGAGAGAGAGCGAGAGAGAGAGAGAGAGAGAGAGAGAGAGAGAGAGAAATTTCACCGATTAATTTATAATAGGAAACAAACATACTTTAATTAGTTTCATGCACAGATTCAGATACAGAGACTGCGCTCACACCTACAATAATTTTGAACCCCCCCCCCCCAAAAAAAAAAAATTATAAAGAATTTTATAACGGCAATCTGTGTCCATCGGAGCGGTGTTGATGATAGCGATCTGTGTTTAATGGAGCGACAATTAAAACCGCCTGGAACACCACCCCCTTCCTTGGAAATTAGATTATCATTCGGATGACCCCCTCCCATCACTATAAAAAAGCTTTTTCATTACAATATGTTTTTATTTTTCAGCTTGATCAAACTTGACTTAAAGGGAACTTAAAGTTGGTTTAAAGACAACTTAAAGGGAGCGTAAATGCCACTTAAAGATGCTTAAAGGCGGCTTAAAGATGGCTTAAAGGTGACTTAAAGAAGTTTGGACATTAAGGACCTATAAGCTTAGCTTAAAGGTGACTTAAAGGTGGCTTAAAGATGGTATATCCTTTAAGCCACCTTTACGCCACCTTTAAGCCATCTTTAAGGACTTGCTTAAAGATTGTTTTTCGCCCTGTGCACGTGTGCCGAGTAGACATATAATGGGTGTAACAGGGCACAAATCCGAAAGTTCCTTCAAAAATTACTCTGGCCAATCAACGGAAAGTACAAAACGTCTAATGTCAGAAACTTTAAGCGGACGTTCAGGAGTTGTGTCATCGAATTATCATTCACCATTACCCAAACTTCGTTTGCTACCAATTCTAATTTTGACTGCCAAAGCCCTGTTCTTCAACTTTGAAGACTTGTAATGAAGAAGCACCCTTGAATGATGGTTTAGACAATCTATATGCAAACATGTCCATGCCAAATGTACCTGTTTTACCAACCATGTACAATTGTTCAAATGTAACAATCACCTAAAATATCAATTTTAAGAGTAATCAATAGACCAAGTATATTAGTGAAATCAGGAAAAGAAATAATTCAGAAATAATTAATTTAGTGTTGTTACTGTTATTAAATCTATTAATTTTATTGCTACACATTGTTATAAGTTGTTTTTATGTTGAAAATATTGACACGTGTCATTGCCTAAATAAAATAATACATATATGTGATATCTATTCTTTATCTATTTGTTATTTATGTTGTGATAGATTTACAATTATTGTTATTGTTGATAATTATGATTTCTAGAAACTATGGTTGTTAGTTTTGGAAGTAATATTCAATAAACTCTGAAACATTTCCATTAAAATTAAATGTGCTTTACAACAACAGCAGTTCACTATCTCTGTAAACATTAGGAAGATATACATTGTACTAAAAAATTTGGGAAATTATATAATATAATAAATATGGACTCAATGCACGGCCAATATGCTTTATAATGACCAAGGATGACATATATTGACCGAAAATACACGGATAGTATTGACCGAGGGCGCTAGCCCGAGGTTCATATCCTCAATGTATCTTCGGTCAATACTGTCATCCAGGGTCATTATAAATGCCTATTGATGTACATTGAGTCCATATATGTATAATAAATTCCCGGGTAAACTATTAGTAAATTTATTTCAAAATCAATGCAATCTTTCTGAAACATGTGATTGGCTGCATATGGCAAACCATATTGAATTAAAACATTAAGATGTTTTACGTCTACACATTGAGCATAAAAAACGTGGCATTCAAACTCATTTGCAAACATCCGGCTCCAATTCCACCCCTTGCTATTTTTACAACACAATTTAATGTGTAACAAATAAAGTCCCATATTACATTTTTTTTAATTATAACAATTTTTTAATTATAAATTTTAGTTTAGATTAAACAAATTTGATATAACAGACCCTGTTAATATTTCCAAATTTATATCAATCTATATAAACTTTACACTGTATTTAGGTATTTTAAATATTTAATGGTGAAAAATGACATAAAAGAAAAAAGATCAGGTAAAATTTCATTCAGTAGGAGTAAGAACAATGGGGTCAGTAATTAATTATCAGTACTTGTCAGTACTTTTCTAAGTTTATCAGTACTGTCTAAGTTTGTCAGTATTTTTGTAAGTTTCTCAGTACCGTCAGTAAAAGCATCAGTACTTTTTCTAATTTTATCAGTAATGTCAGTACATTGTCAGTAAATGTCTAAGTTTATCAGTATAAAATGGGAATGTCAGTACTTTTTAGACCTAGTAGTAGTGTAATGCGGTATGACCTTCTTAAATACTTTCTTAACTTGAATATATCTAAAATATAAATTAATGATTAACATGACCTACATATAAAACTTTCGATTGATTTGTCTTCATAATAAATACATCATTGTAATTTAAGTATGAAGTGATTTTGAAGAAATTGCTTCTGATCTTTTTTTTTTTTATTTTTCTCTTCACATAACCATTCTCTTCTTCTCTTAAACTTTTATATTCTTGCGGTATGAATCTAACCAATAAAAGATAAAATATTGCTTAATCAAACGATTGAGGAATTATCAAATACTTCCAGTATAAACTAATATTAAAGCAGCCCCTCGTTTCAACCCTTAAGTGACCTATTTATGAAGATTTTCCTGTACATTCCAAATTACGTTTTCAACTACCAAAAATTGATGTAAAATGGAATTTGTCGAAGGTTTTTATTAGCTCACCTGAACCGAAGGTTCAAGTGAGCTTTTCTGATCACCAGTTGTCCGTCGTCCGTCCGTCCGTCCGTCCGTCCGTCCGTCTGTCTGTCCGTCCGTCTGTAAACTTTTCACATTTTTGACTTCTTCTCAAAAACCTCTGGGCCAAATTTAACCAAACTTGGTTCAAAGCATCCTTATGAAAAAGGGATTTTAAATTGTTAAAATAAAGGGTTCAACCCTTTTTAAAGGGGAGATAATTACGAAACAGTGAAAATAGGGTGCATGTCTTAAAAAATCTTCTTCTCAAGAACCACTGCACCAGAAATGCCAATTTTTACAAAAAAGCATGTATATATAGTTAAGATTCTAAATTGTAAAAATCGTAACCCCTGGACCAAAACTGGGGCCCCAGGCGGGGTTCATAATTTAACATGGAAATACATTAGAAAAATGTTTTAAAATCTTCTTCTCAAGAACCACTGCACCAGAAATGCCAATATTTACACAAAAGCTTGTATATATAGTGAAGATTCTAAATTGTAAAAATCGTGACCCCCGGACCAAAACTGGGGCCCCAGGTGGGGTTCAAAATTTAACATGGAAATACATTGGAAAAATGCTTAAAAATCTTCTTCTCAAGAACCACTGCACCAGAAATGCCAATATTTACACAAAAGCTTGTATATATAGTGAAGATTCTAAATTGTAAAAATCGTGACCCCTGGACCAAAACTGGGGCCCAAGGCGGGGTTCAAAATTTAACATGGAAATACATTGGAAAAATGTTTAAAAATCTTCTCAAAAACCACTGCACCAGAAATGCCAATATTTACAAAAAAGCTTGTATATAAAGCGAAGATTCTAAATTGTAAAAATCGTGACCCCCGGACTAAAACTGGGGCCCCAGGCGGGGTTCAAAATTTAACATGGAAATACATTGGAAAAATGTTTAAAAATCTTCTTCTCAAGAACCACTGCACCAGAAATGCCAATATTTACACAAAAGCTTGTATATATAGTGAAGATTCTAAATTGTAAAAATCGTGACCCCTGGACCAAAACTGGGGCCCCAGGCGGGGTTCAAAATTTAACAAGGAAATACATTGGAAAAATGTTTAAAAATCTTCTCAAAAACCACTGCACCAGAAATGCCAATATTTACAAAAAAGCTTGTATATAAAGCGAAGATTCTAAATTGTAAAAATCGTGACCCCCGGACTAAAACTGGGGCCCCAGGCGGGGTTCAAAATTTAACATGGAAATACATTGGAAAAATGTTTAAAAATCTTCTTCTCAAGAACCACTGCACCAGAAATGCCAATATTTACACAAAAGCTTGTATATATAGTGAAGATTCTAAATTGTAAAAATCATGACCCCCCGTACTAAATCTGGGGCTCCAAACGGGGTTCAGAGATTAACATAGAAAGAAATATGATAAATGTTTTAAAATCTTCTTCTCAAGAATCACTGCACCAGAAATGCCAATATTTATACATAAGCTTGTATGTATAGTGAAGATTCTAAATTGTTAAAATTGTGACCCCCTGGCAAAAACTGGGCCCCCAGGCGGGGTTCAAAGTTTAACATATATAAGAAAAATGTTTAAAAATCTTCTTCTCAAGAACTACATTGCAACAGTTTGGGATATTACTATGTATACATCCTTGGCAATTGTAGATTCTAAAGTGTTAAAATCATGACCCCCGGACTAATACTGGGGCATCAAGAGGGGTTCAAAGTTTAACATAGAAATATATAGGAAACATGTTTATAAAAAATCTTCTCGACAACTACAATGACATTTTTTGTGAGATTACTTTACTTGGATCCTCAAATAATGAAAAATTTAAATTATACACGCGATCTAATACTGGGGCTCCAGGAGAAGGGGTTCAATGTTTCACATAAAAAGATAGGAGGGAACATGTTTAAAAATCTAATGGAGGAGAACTACAATGCTTCAATTTGTGAGATTACTATTCAAGCATTCTCAAATTGTAAAGTTTCTAAATTGTGGAAGCCGTGACCCCCAGACTAATATTGGGGCCCAAGAAGGGGTTCAAAATTAACATAGAAATATATAGGGAACATGTTTAAAAATCTTCTTCTCAAGAACTACATTGCAAGAGTTTGTGAGATGCAAGCATCATTGGCTATTGTAGATTCTAAATTGGTATTTACCGTGACCCCCGAACTAATACTGGGGCCCCAAGACCCCCAGACCAATACTGAGGCCTCAAGTGGGGTTCAAAGTTTAACATAGAAATATATATCGAAAATGTTTAAAAATTTTCTTCTTGAGAACTACAATGCTACAGTTTGTGAGATTACAATGCAAGGGTCCTCAACTAGTGTAGTTGTTAAAGCCAACCATAAACCCCGGACCAATACTGGGGCCCCAGAAAGGGGTTCAAAGTTTAAAATAAAAATAACATATGCTAGGAAATAGAATGTTACAAGGAACTGTTGTTCAGGTGAGCGATGTGGCCCATGGGCCTCTTGTTACAAATATCAAAGTATGAAAAATATGAATGTGTAATGAATTTAACTACAAATCAAGTTAGTATCAAGGAGTTCATCTGACGACGTCGACGCAATAAAAACAGATTGTTATGGCTGTGTTTCTATACAAGAACTTACCGACATAATGTCTTCGAAGACATTCACTTCATCAGCGGTAAGCATTCTTATTGAACATTTTCAACTTTGAATCATTAGACTAAGTGCGTTTTTTGTAAAATCAACAACAGTTCCTCGTTTCAACGCGTTGGATGAAGCAAATATGACATCACACAATATAGATATCCTCTATATCTCTATAAATTTAATATTTTTGCATAGCATGAAAAGGATTGAATAGCATAAACATACTTAACAGAAAATATTTTTAATAAGATGTCAATTTAATAGATATTGCAATATGATAAACGCGATGACTTGATTTTTTTCTATAATCAGCTTTCCTTACTTTTTAGCAACGTAACTTCATCACCTGCATGTGTTGTTTTGTCTCTCAATTAATTCGATACACAAGGGCATGTTCTTCATATGAATAGTTTCTAAGGTGAGGCAAGCTACTGACAAATAAGTTGATGAAACAGGACCATCAATAGTCTCGTTTGAAGTCATCTTTTCGTAAGCTCTATGGTCGATTCAACGACCTTGTCAGCAAATACAACCTTCTACTGGGTCGCATGCTAACTGACGATTTTCATTATAATGGTTAGACTTAGATTAATCACCTAATTGTCTATGGGCGTTTTCGTTTTTTCCCCATTACGACAAAAAGCACATGGCGGGTGTGACCGGTCAGCAGAGGATGTTCAATCCTCCAAGGCAATTGATCCTGACTCTGGGGTTTCCAGAGGTCCTTAATTGCTCTGCTCTCGACTTATTATTAAATACCGAGTTGTCCACGGATTTATCTCCGTTTTTCCCGATCATGTTATTTTGCCAAAAATTACGACATTTTCCCGATAATGACATTTTTACCGAGATGTCATTGGGCTCACAACCTCTTGTAAGGCGACAAAAAGTAACCACTTAAAGCATGGTTTGTAAATTGTACTCTCTGTTATGAATAATCTACTGAGGAGGTTATAGAAATCGGATGAATAGAAAAATAACTAGACTCTTGTTGCAAAAGCAACAAAAAGGTCTTCCGTTTTGATATACATGTATCAATTTAACTGTAAGACATTGCTTCTCTCACATAAATAAAAAAAAAATGGATATGATAATCATTGTGAATGATATATCCAGACGTTACTTACATGTAAAACAAAGAGGATAAAAAAGAAATCAATTTTTGAAGTACTTTCTGTGACGACCGGGAGTAACGCCGAACTAAACAAAAATGTTAACCATTTGTACAATCATAAGTCATGTAAGATTGTCTTTATATATTTCTATGTGAAACTTGGTCACCCTACTGTGGCCCCTCCCTACCCCCGGGGATCATGATTTGAACAAACATAAATCTACACTTCCTGAGGATGCTTCCATTTTAATTTGAACTTTTCTGGCATGATAGTTTCCTCAAGGTTTGGTTGTTCACGTCTCTGCCAAATCGTAGATCTCTTTGAAACAATATTTTTGTCTCGGGACCGGAAACGGGCAAACGGAAGTTATTAATAAAAACAAAAGCTGCTATTTCTCGTACATTTGCTTAACGTACATCACTATTTATCAGGCTAGATGAAACACCCAAAAAAGTCATTTAAACTTGTTAAAAACATGTTTTGTTTGAACCCTTCCGGTAAGAACCGGAAGTGACAGTTGACAAAATTAAACCCGTTAAACACATCCCCAATCACATTTCTATCAATCATGATAGCTTTGTGTCTCAATCACTTACAGTGAATCTCGCGGACATCGAATTTGTAAAAAGGAAAACTACATAGAGATATTTGGGTTATCTTATTGGAAGTAAAATTTATTTGCTAATTTAACATTATATAAATGACATATGTAAGATTGTATACTGATATTTTCATTTTATGTAAAATGAATAAAATATGAAAAAACAAATGTTTGAAGTGCTTCCAGTGACGACCGGAAGTTGTGCCAAACAAAACAAAACAGTGAAAACACATGTACATACATAGGTCTATTATCCCACAAAGTTTGATTGTTCAAGTCGTCACCGTTTTTGAGATCTCTGGGAATCAAGGTTTTTTGTCTCGGGACAGGAAACGGACAAACGGAAGAGTTCGATAAAAATGAAAGTTGGTATTTCTTAACCATTACACAACAGGACTTTATTGTCTATCAATTTGTCTTTCATTGTCAAACAAAAACAGTTAAACACGTAAGCAACTTGATTTTTAAACCCTTCCTGTGTGGACCGGAAGTGACGGAAGAAAAAATGAAACCAGTTAAACACATCCTCATTCAAATGTCTATCATCCATGAACGTTTTGTGCTTTGATCACTTATACTTTCTGAGATCTCGTTTGTACAAAATGTGTATCAAAAAAGCTACCTGAGATATTCGAGATATCTCACCGGAAGTAGAATTGTGTTGTTGATATCACATTGCATAGATAACCTATGTATAGATTTATACTTATACATCTATTCTATGGCAACATAAATGAATGCGTAAAAGTAGTTATTTTTGAAGCGCTTCCGGTGACGACCGGAAGTTACGCTGAACAGAACAAAATAATGTAAACACATGTACATACATAGGTCTATCATCCCACAAAGTTTTATTGTTCAAGTCGTCACCGTTTTGAGATCTTATCAAAATAAGGTGTTTTGTCTCGGAACAGGAAACGGACAAACGGAAGTGCTCAATGTAAATTTTATTAAATGTCTTTTATAAACTTGCCCTTTGTATTTTATTGTTCATCGATCACACTACAAATTTCAAAGACAAAAAGTTAAACTGATAAACAGCTTGATTTGTTTAAACTCTTCCTGTGTGGACCGGAAGTGACGGAAGAAAAAATGAAACCAGTTAAACACATCCTCAATCAAATGCCTATCATCCATGAACGTTTTCTGCTTTGATCACTTATACTTTCTGAGATCTCGTTTGTACAAAATGTTTTTCAAAAAAGCTACCTGAGATATTCGAAATATCTTACCGGAAGTGGAATTTTTTTGTTGATATAACATTGCATAGATACCTTGTGCATAAAATTTATACTTATATAATTATTCTATAGAAAATGAATTAAATGCTTAAAAGTTGTTATTTTTAAGTGCTTCCGGTGACGACCGGATGTTACGCCAAACAAAACAAAATAGTTTAAACACATCTACAACTATAGGTCTATTATCCCACAAAGTTGGAATGTTCAAGTCCTTACCGTTTTTTTAGATCTCGAATGTACAAACTTTTTCGACGCAGGACAGGAAACGGACGACCGGAAATGAATTTTGAAAAAATGAAAAAACGCCTAGACATATTATCATTTTCTATTAGTCCTTAAAATTTCAAGAAAATCTATCCAACCAACTCTGAGAAATCTTGTGGACAAAAAAAGGGGGGGGGGAATAATAATAATTAGAGCAAACCTCGTTGAGACGCAAAGAGTGGGTCTTCCGTTAATGTTGGAAGTAAAGCTGGAAATTCCTGTAAGAAGCAGAGCTCTTAAACCAATAACAAGAGTTACTATAATAAAAAGATGAAAAAAAATCGAATATTCCTGGTACGCCTTAACAAAATACGAATGATTTTAAGGAGGACTTAACAAAAACCTTTCCAATTTTAAGAACGACTGGACAAAAAAAATCCGAATGTGTTCAAGTACGACTTAGCAATTATTTTTGGTACGAGTTAATTTTACTTTGAACATAACGCTATTTTTTAAACCAAGCATGCGGAATCAAAATTTCCGGAAAAATCAATTGTTAAACCCCGATATCTATGTAATACATCGTCCGATTTTCAAACAGATTTCAGTTTTGAACTCAGCATGCAAATTACTGTAAGATGCGTACGTAAAAATTTTAAAATTGAAAAACATGAAAATTTTAAAAAAATGGTTTTGCTACTGGTTTCGACCGGAAGTGTCCGAATTCAGTTTCCAGCCTTCTGTCATTAGTAAAACGGTAGTTCTACCTACTCTGTAAATCTCATAGCTTTATCTTAAATCAAAAATGAGAAAAGCTCCAAGACAAAATCACTTTTTAAAACATGAAAAACGTCAATATCTGACGAATTTGATGACGTCATCAAATAATCTTTTAATATCATAGAGATCTTTTAGATACACATTAAACCTGTTAATTTCAAGACAATCGATGCAAGCATTTTTGAAATATTTGAGTTGGAAAAAAAATAAAAAGAATAATAATAAGAAGAACTAGATACGATCTCGTTACGAGTAACGAGTAGGTCTTCCGTTCAATTTTTTAAACGATACCATTAAAATATCAAAGAAATTTCAGAATTTCTACTCAACCCCTCCCTTTCAGATAATGTATACGATTGTCAATATCCTCTCAAATGCTTGACAAAGAGTTTTGCTTTTTCACATACAACACATTAAAGATTTAAGATTTTAGTCCCCTAAAATCCCTAATGACGTCATCAGTGGGTGTGACAATGAGTTTTACAAACTAATATTGTTACGATCAACAACTTTGCTTCTATAATGCTTTACAAAATCTTAATCGTTTTTTAGGTATTTGTAAGAGACTTTACGAATCTCTTAGCCCCTAATTTAAAGGGACAGCCCCTTTCCGTAGAGTTCATTCAAAAGGTTCCACGAATACTAACATTTTTTGTTCTTACAACCACCTAAAATGGTTGTTCATTTTTGAGACACAAATGACTGAAAATTTTAGGGGCCAGCCATGTAGATCCCTAATGGGGACAGACATTGGTGTTTTGATTTGTGGAATCGATTTAAATCATAAATGCAAACATTTTCTCTTTTTCAATGCTTAACAAAGTATGTCTCCTTTTCTAGATATATTGCGTCCAAGATTAAGAACTTTGGCCCCTAAAAACCCCTTATGACGCAATAAAGTGGCGTGGAATTGATTTTTTCTGTTAGATATTGGTATTATCAACAACTTTGCTTCTGTAATGGAGAACAATATCTTTATTGTTTTTAAGTTATTTGTAATAGAGTTTACCAGTATTTTGGCCCCTAATTTAGGGGCCAGCCCCTTTTTTTGATTTCTCTGAAAAGGTCTTAAGAAAACAAACATTTTTTGTTCTTACATCCATCTTAATTTGTTGTTCATTTTTGAGATACAAATGTTTGAAAGTTTTAGGGGCCAGCCCTGTAGATCCCTAATGGGGACAGACATTGGTGTTTTGACATGTGGAATCGATTTAAATCATAAATGCAAACATTTTCTCTTTTATGATGTCTAACAAAATATGTCTCCTTTTCTAGTTATACTGCGTCAAAGTTTAATTACTTTGGCCCCTAAAAAACCCTTATTACTTAATAAAGGGGCGTGGCAATGAATTTTTCTGATAGATATTGGTATTATCAACAATTTTGCTTCTATAATGGATAATAATATCTTTATCGTTTTTAAGCTATTTGTAATAGAGTTTACAAGTCTCTTGGCCCGTAATCAAAGGGACCAGCCCCTTTTTCTTGATTTTTTTAAAAAGGTCTTAAGAATACCAACATTTTTTTTGTTTTTACACCCATCTTAAATTGTTGCTCATTTTTTAGATACAAATGTTTGAATATTTTAGGGGCCAGCCCTGTAGATCCCTAATGGGGACAGACATTGGTGTTTTGACATGTGGATTCGATTTAAATCATAAATGCAAACATTTTCTCTTCTATGGTGTCTAAGAAAATATGTCTACTTCTCTAGATATATTGCCTTAAAGTTTAAGTACTTTGGCCCCTAAAATCCCTTAATACGTAATAAAGGGGCGTGGCAATGATTTCTTCTAATAAATATTGGTATTATCAACAACTTTGCTTCATAATGGATTACAATTTCTTTATCGTTTTTAAGTTATTTGTACAGTGCTGCTATCGTGAAAGTTGACAAAACTATCCTATCCTATATCCTGTATCCTGCATCCTATCCTGCAAATAAGTTCTATCCTATCCTATCCTATCCCATACCTTCAAAATATAGGAATGCAAGTTAAATGAAACGAAATTTAAGAATTAAATGATTTTATCAATTAATGTAGTACTCAAAATGAATAATTAAATCTTAAAACCGAATATTCTTCGAGCGGGATAACTTACTTACCTGTGCTACGATAAAACTAAATCGTACGCGGGATGGACACAATAACGTAAACAAACAGGTAAGCGATTCGATTTTTGATTTTATTATATGTATGCATAAAAAACAGACAAATAACTTCGATGCACTTATTGAGGAACTGTTCAGTCACATATTTTTATCAAATTATTTTCTTATCACACATAACTGAGCGTAATTATCATTATTCGAGCGATTCGTTCGGCGATAAATGTAAACACGATCTGGAAATAAATAATTCCTTTAGGAAGTTTATATCGTTTATAGTTAAACCACTCGGAGTTATTTTTAAGGCATGAATTCTTATGCATTTATATTTAGCTAACATTTATTAATTCGATATGTTCAGATTAATATCGGACAGAAATATGCGTCCCTGTTATTGGGCGTCGAAGAAATTACATGAAACGTGAAACAATGTCTGTTTCTTGTATACATGTTTATCTTTTAAAATGCCGGTTTGGTCGTTTATAAATTCAAGCTTTAATTACGTTGCAGACTTTAAATGAAGTAAATACAGAAATCTATTTCTGACGTTGTCAAATGTTGCATCAATTCTCGCAGTAGCTCCGTACTTGCGTACGAATTGACAAAGATGTAGCGCCGACATTTTAGCGCCTAACAATGTTATGCACCGCGTTCTTGATATGATAAGTATTCTTAAATGGTTTAACTTGTAAAACGTATTAAATTGACATTGAAAATACATTGTTAGGCCAATTTTCGTTTCGCAAAATAACTCTGAAATTTATACACGAATCTGATTGGCTACAGGATGCAGGATAGGATAGGATAGGATAGGATAGTACTTAACTTTTATATTTCTATCATGTATCGTGCATCCTGCATCCTATCCTATCCTATCCTTGTCAACTTTCAGGATAGCAGCACTGTAATAGAGTTTACGAGTCTCTTGGCCCCTAAAAAAAGGGGCCAGCCCCTTTTGCTTGATATTGTTGGAAAGAACATTTGATTATCTAACACTTTTGTTATATATGTATTAACAAAATATCAACTGATAAAAAGATACAGATCAAAACGTATGAAAATTTTTAATAAAAACTCGTACCCAATAGTGATAGTTTCTGAGATCAACTCTGCACAAAAAAGGTCGTAAAAATGTGCAAAATGGCCGATAAATCGGTACCAGAAGTGAAGACAGGAAAAATTTCAAAAAGGTATTAAGTCTATCTCAAGCTTCATCTTCTGTGACAAAATGGTTGAAATCGGTCGAATAGTTTTCGAGATATCGCGTGCACAAAATTTGTGGGAAAAATAATAATAACTAGAGCAAAGCTCGTTGCAAAGCAACGAGTGGGTCTTCGGTTAATGTCGGTAGTAAAGCTGGAAGTTCCTGTAAGAAGCAGAGCTCTTAAACCAATAACAAGAGTTATAAAAAGATGAAGAAATCGAATTATTCCTGGTACGACCTAACAAAATCCGAATGATTTTAAGTACGACTTAACAAAAAACTTTCCGATTTCAAGAACGACTGAACAAAAAAATCCGAATGTGTTCAAGTACGACTGAACAATTATTTTTGGTACGAGTTAATTTTACTTTGAACATTACACTATTTTTTAAACCAAGGACGCGGAATCAAAATTTCCGGGAAAATCAATTTTTAAACCCGATATCTCTTTAATGCGCCGTTCGATTTTCAAACGGATTTCAGTTTCGTATTCAGCATAACCAGCTCTACAAATCTCGTAAAAATTTGAAATTGAAACGAAAAATTCGAAAATTCGAAAATTTTAAAAGACTCCCGGTTTAGACAGAAAGTGACGGAAACTAAATTTCAGCCTTATGTCCAAATAAAAACGATAGATGCTTCAACGCAGAAAATTCCAAGTCTTGATCTTGAAGCGTTTTTGAAAAACGCCCTGTACAAAATCACTTTTTTAAAACTAAAAGATTGACGTAACGTAAAAACGGAAGTGACGTTGTTATTCAAAATTACACATCTTTAAGGGACAGTGATGCTTCATAATCCCTGAAAGTTTCATGTAAATCCGTTGAAAACTGTTTGAGATATTAAGCTTTAAAAAAGTCAGAAAATAAAGAAAAAGAATAATAACTAGAGCAAAGCTCGTTGCAAAGCAACGAGTGGGTCTTCCATTAATGTCGAAAGTAAAGCTGGAAGTTCCTGTAAGATGCAGAGCTCTCAAACCAATAACAAGAGTAACTAAAATAAAAAGATGAAAAAATCGAATTATTCCTGGTACGACTTAACAAAATCCGAATGATTTTAAGTACGACTTAACAAAAACCTTCCTGATTTCAAGAACGACTTAATAAAAAAAATCCGAATGTGTTCAAGTACGACTTAACAATTGTTTTTGGTACGAGTTAATTTTCCTTTGAACATTACACTATTTTTTAAACCAAGAACACGGAATCAAAATTTCCGGAAAATCAATTTTTAAACCCCGATATCTCTGTAATGCGTCGTTTGATTTTTAAACGAATATCAGTTTCGTATTCAGCATAACCAACTCTACAAAAGTTCGAAAAATTGAAAATTTTAAAACACTTCCGGTTTGGACCGGAAGTGACGGAAACTAAATTCCAGCCTTATGTCCAAATAAAAACGATCAATGCTTCAACACAGAAAATTCCAAGTATCTATCTTGAAGGATTTTTGAAAAACGCCCTGGACAAAATCACTTTTTTAAAATTTAAAATTTGACGTAACATAAAAAGGGAAGTGACGTTTTAGTTAAAAATATAAAATCTTTGAGGCACAATAATGCTACTTAATCCCTGAAAGTTTCATGTAAATCTGTTGAAAACTTTTTGAGATATTAAGCTTTAAAAAAGTCAGAAAAATAAAGAAAAAATTTGTGGGAAAAATAATAATAACTAGAGCAAAGCTCGTTGCAAAGCAACGAGTGGGTCTTCCGTTAATGTCGAAAGTAAAGCTTGAAGTTACGGTAAGAAGCAGAGCTCTTGAGCCAATAACAAGAGTAACAAAAATAAAAAGATGAAAAAAATCGAATATTCCTGGTACGACTTGACAAAATACGAATGATTTTAAGTACGACTTAACAAAAACCTTTCCGATTTCAAGAACGACTTAACAAAAAAAATTCGAATGTGTTACAGTACGACTTAACAATTAATTTTTAGGTACAAGTTAATTTAACCAAGAACTTGATACTAATTTCTTAACCAAAAACGCGGAATCAAAATTTCCGGAAAAATCATTATTTGAACTCGTATATCTCTGTAATACATCGTCCGATTTTAAAACGGATTTCAGTGTTAGATTCAGCTTAATAAGCTCTATAAAACACATATTCATTTTTGATTTGATCAGAAAATTCATTTTTTCGAAAAATTTGTTTCACTTCCGGTTTCGACCAGAAGTGACAGATTTGCATTTCGAGCCTTATTACAGAGGTAAATCGACCAAATCATAACCATTGAAAATTTCAAGCCTCTATCTTAAAGCGTTTTTGAGAAAAGTCCGGGACAAAATGACTTTTTGAAATTTTTAAAAATGACGTCACGTCAAAACGGAGGTTACGTTCTCTTTAAAACTTTAACATTTTTGAGGGACGCCAACTTGCAAAAATCTCTGAAAATTTCATCAAAATCGGTTTAAAACCTTTTGAGTTATGAAGCAAAAAAGGAGTCAGAAGAAAAGAAAAAGAATAATAATAATAACTAGACACGATCTCGTTGCGAGCAACGAGGAGGTCTTCCGTCCGATTTTTTAGAAGGAAATATGACATCATCGACTTTGAATTTCGACAACAAAACATGATATGGTAAAAAAGAGTGAAGTACTAATGCTTTTTTGTACCGCTTTTTATAAGTTCTCTTACATTGCTTTATTAAATACTAGCATTTCTTCCAATTAAGATAAAAAAGATTAAACTTCTTTACCTCTGGTCCCTCAAAAACCCTAATTGGGTAACACAAGAGAAAATTGTTATATTATAACGTATATAAAAACGTTTTATACCTAATTTATCTTTAATAACCTTTCACAAAATGGCTCTCTTGAAAGGGCTACAGATAAACGATTTTAGAGCCCTTTGATCCGCTAATTTAAGGGACCAGCCCCTTTTTCTTGATATTAAATGAAAGGACATTTAAATCTAAACACATTTTGTCAACAAATGTTCAAAAATTCGTTACCGTTTTGGAGATATATGAGAAAGGAGGTTTTAGGGGCCGATCCCAATTCTCCTTAAAGGGGCCCTTTAACGAAATTTTAAAGGTTACATATTGTTAAGAACATCATTCTGAACAACTATTCTTCTGTACTGCATTTCAAAATATTTTTCCTTTCTGAGATATGGGTGTCCAAAATTTTGGAGTTTTGGTCCCTAAAAACCCTTAATTACGTAACACATGAAAAAATCATTACATTGCTTGGATATATTATAACTGTGGGATAAACATATTTGCTTCTATAACCTTTCACAAAATATCTCTCAGTAAAAAGTTATCATTAAAAGACTTTAGGCCCCCTCAGCCCCCTATTTAAAGGGCCAGCCTCTGTTTCAAGATTTCAAATAAAAACTCTAATCAATTAAAACATTTTTTGTTCAATAAGTAATTACAAATTTTGTACCATTCTTGAGATATCTTGAGAGGGTCGTTTTAGAAGCCGATCCTTAACTCCCTTAAAGGACCACATAACAAAGAAATAATGGTTGATTATTGTTAAGCTCAGTATTTTGAGCATCTTTTGTTCAATATTGCTTTTCAAAATTTTCCTCCATTTTGAGATATTGAGCATCAAAGTTTTGGACTTCTGGCCCCTTAGAATCCCTAATTACGTAACATAGGAGGGAATGATTACCATGTATATGTGGATAACGTTAGAATGAACATAATTGCTTCTATAACGTATCACAAAATATTTCACAGTAAAAAGTTATCATTAAAAGACTTTAAAGCCCCTTCAGCCCCTTATTTGAAGGGCCAGCCCCTTTTTCATGATTTTAAATGAAAGCTCTAATCAATTCAAACACATTTTGTTCAACATGTGTTTACAAATTTTGTACCGTTCTCGAGATATTTTGAGAGGGTCGTTTTAGGGGCCGACCCTGTAACTCCTTTTAGGGACCGCATAACAAAGAAATAATGGTTAATTATTGTTAAGCTTAATATTTTGAGCATCTTTTGTTCAATATTGCTTTTCAAAATGTTCCTCCATTTTGAGATATTTAGCATGAAAGTTTTGGACTTTTGGCCCCTTAAAATCCCTAATTACGTAACATAGGAGTAAATAATTGCCATGTGTAGGTGGATAACGTTAGAATGAACATAATTGCTTCTATAACGTATCACAAAATATTTCACGGTAACAAGTTATCATTTAAAGACTTTAGAGCCCCCTCAGCCCCTTATTTGAAAGGTCAGCCCCTTTTTCTTGATGTCACATCAAAGCTCATGACTTTATAAAGATTTTTTGTTCTACATGTTATAACAAAATACTATCGAGGAAAGAGATATTGAAAGAAAACCACGAAAAATCACGACGCTTTTTTAACTGTAATTTTCGAGCTCGGGCGAGCTTCGGCGCTTTTGGTCACAGGAAAATATATATACCACATGTCAGATCTACAACCTTTTGTCTACAATCCCTGAAATTTTGAACTCAATATCTTAAATCGTTGAGGAGTTTACCCCTGGACAAGCCGACCCTCTGAAAATCGTTAAATTGTAAATAACTCAAAACCGGAAGTGACGTCATCATTAAAAAAAATTTCCAATAAGGTTCAGATCATTATCTATCAGACCTGAAAGTTTCATGTAAATCGGTCTGGTAGATTCAGAGAAATCGCGTACACAAAATTGGTTGGAAAAAAAAAGAAAAAAAACTAGAGCAAAGCTCGTTGCAAAGCAACGAGTGGGTCTTCCGTTAATGTCGAAAGTAAAGCAATATGTTCCTGTAAGAAGCAAAGTTCTTAAACCAATAACAAGATCAATTAAAAAATAAAGAACAAAAATCGAATAATTCTTGGTACGACTTAACAAAATCCGAATGATTCTGAGTACGAATTAACAAAAAACTTTTTGATTTCAAGAACGACTTAACAAAAAACAATCCGAATGTGTTCAAGTACGACTTAACAATTAATTTTGGTACGAGTTAATTTTACTTTGAACATTACGCTATTTTTTAAACCAAGGACGCGGAATCAAAATTTCCGGAAAAATCAATTTTTAAACCCCGATATCTCTGTAATGCATCGTCCAATTTTTAAAAGGCTTTCAGTGTTAGATTCAGTTTAATAAGCTCTACAAAACAGATATTCATTTTGGATTTGATCATAAAATTCATTTTTTCGAAAAATTTGTTTCACTTCCGGTTTCGACCGGAAGTGACAGATTTTTATTTCCAACCTTATTACAGAGGTAAATCGACCAAATCATAACCATAGAAAATTTCAAGCCTCTATCTTAAAACGTTTTTGAGAAACACCGCGGACAAAATGACTTTTTTTAAATTTTTAAAATGACGTTACGTCAAAACGGAAGTGACGCTGTCAAGTAAACTTTAACATCTTTGAGCTATAATAGTTTCACATTATCTCTGAAAGTTTCAATAAAATCAGTTGGAAACCTTTTGAGTTATGAAGCCGAGAAGGAGTCAGAAAAAAAAGAAAAAGTATAATAACTAGAGCAAAGCTCGTTGCAAAGCAACGAGTGGGTCTTCCGTTAATGTCAGAAGTAAAGCTGGAAGTTCCTGTCATAAGCAGAGCTCTTAAACCAACAACAAGAGTAACGAAAATAAAAAGATGAAAAAATCGAATTATTCCTGGTACGACTTAACAAAATACGAATGATTTTAAGTACGACATAACAAAAACATTTCCGATTTCAAGAACGACTTAACAAAAAAAAATCCGAATGTGTTCAAGTACGACTTAACAATTATTTTTGGTACGAGTTAATTTACTTTGAATATTACGCTATTTTTTAAACCAAGGAAGCGGAATCAAAATTTCCGGAAAAATCAATTTTTAAACCCCGATATCTCTGTTATGCATCGTCCGATTTTGAAACGGCTTTCAGTATTAGATTCAGCTTAATAAGCTCTACAAAACACATATTCGTTTTTGATTTGATCAGAAAATTCATTTTTTCGAAAAATTTATTTCACTTCCGGTTTCGACCGGAAGTGACAAAATAATTTTTTCTGTACATTTGCCATAAGTCAATACGCAGATTTACAATCACAGAAAATTTCAAGTCTTTATAAACAACCGTTTACGAGAAAAGTGCTCGACAAAATCACTTTTTGAAAATTTTTAAAATGACGTAACTAGAAACCGGAAGTTACTTAATGACTAAAAGTTTGAGGGCTTCAAGGGACAAGAAATTAAAATAATCCCTGAAAATTTCTTGCAAATTGGTTGAATAGTTTTTGAGATATAAAGCAAAAAAGAAGTCAGAAGGAAAAACAAGAAGAATAATAATAATAAAAAACTAGAGCAAAGCTCGTTGCAAAGCAACGAGTGGGTCTTCCGTTAATGTCGGAAGTAAAGCTGGAAGTTCCTGTAAGAAGCAGATCTCTTAAACCAATAACAAGAGAAACTAAAAAAAAGATGAAAAAAAATCGAATCATTCCTGGTACGACTTAACAAAATACGAATGATTTTAAGTACGACTTAACAAAAACCTTTCCGATTTTAAGAACGACTTAACAAAATAATAATAACAAAATTTCCGGAAAAATCAATTTTTAAACCCGAATATCTCTGCAATGCATCGTCCGATTTTAAAACGGATTTCAGTGTTACATTCAGCTTAATAAGCTCTACAAAACACATATTCATTTTTGATTTGATCAGAAATTCTTTTTTTCGAAAAATTTGTTTCACTTCCGGTTTCGACCGGAAGTGACAGATTTTCATTTCCAGCCTTATTACAGAGGTAAATCGACCAAATCATTACCATTGAAAATTTCAAGCCTCTATCTTTAAGCGTTTTCGAGAAACGCCGCGGACAAAATGACTTTTTGAAAATATTTAAAATGACGTAACGTAAAAACGGAAGTGACGTGGTCAGTAAAACTTTAACATCTTTGCGGGATAAAAGTTTCACATTATCTCTGAAAATTTCATCAAAATCGGTTGGAAACTTTTTGAGTTATAAAGCCGACAGAAAAAAAAAGAAAAAGTATAATAACTAGAGCAAAGCTCGTTGCAAAGCAACGAGTGGGTCTTCCTTTAATGTCCGAAGTAAATCTGGAAGTTCCTGTAAGAGGCAGAGCTCTTAAACCAATAACAAGAGTAACTAAAATAAAAAGATGAAAAAATCGAATATTCCTGGTACGACTTAACAAAACCCGAATGAGTTTAAGTACGACTTAACAAAAACCTTTCTGATTTCAAGAACGACTTAACCAAAAAAAATCCGAATGTGTTCAAGTACGACTTAACAATTATTTTTGGTACGAGTTAATTTTACTTTAAACATTACGCTATTTCTTAAACCAAGGACGCGGAATCAAAATTTCCGGAAAAATCAATTTTAAAACCCCGATTACTCTGTAATGCATCGTCCGATTTTAAAACGGCTTTCAGTGTTAGATTCAGCTTAATAAGCTCTACAAAACACATATTCATTTTTTATTTGATCAGAAAATTCATTTTTTCGAAAAATTTGTTTTACTTCCGGTTTCGACCGGAAGTAACAGATTTTCATTTCGAGCCTTATTACAGAGGTAAATCGACCAAATCATAAGCATTGAAAATTTCAAGCCTCTATCTTAAAGCGTTTTTGAGAAACGCCGCGGACAAAATGACTTTTTGAAAATTTTAAAAATGACGTAACGTTAAAACGGAAGTGACGTTGTCTAAGAAACTTCATAAACTTCGAGGTATTATAATTGCACATAATCTCTGAAAGTTTCATTAAAATCGGTAGTAAACTTTTTGAGTTATAAAGCCGAAAAGGAGTCAGAAAAAAAAATAAAAAGAACTAGAGCAAAGCTCGTTGCAAAGCAACGAGTGGGTCTTCCGTTAATGTCAGAAGTAAAGCTGGAAGTTCCTGTAAGAAGCAGAGCTCTTAAACCAATAACAAGAGTAATAAAAAGAAAAAATTCAAAAAAAAATCGAATTATTCCTGGTACGACTTAACAAAATACGAATGATTTTAAGTACGAATTAACAAAAACCTTTTTGATTTTAAGAACGACTTAACAAAAAAATCCGAATGTGTTAAAGTACGACTTTACAATTATTTTTGGTACGAGTTAACTTTACGATAAACATTATGCTATTTTTTAAACCAAGGACGCGCGGAATCAAAATTTCCGGAAAAATCAATTTTTAAACCCCGATATCTCTGTAATGCATCGTCCGATTTTAAAACGGCTTTCAGTGTTAGATTCAGCTTAATAAGCTCTACAAAACACATATTCATTTTTGATTTGATCAGAAAATTCATTTTTTCGAAAAATTTGTTTCACTTCCGGTTTCGACCGGAAGTGACAGATTTTCATTTCGAGCCTTATTACAGAGGTAAATCGACCAAATCATAACCATTGAAAATTTCAAGCCTCTATCTTAAAGCGTTTTTGAGAAAAGTCCGGGACAAAATGACTTTTTGAAATTTTTAAAAATGACGTCACGTCAAAATGGAGGTGACGTTGTCCTTAAAACGTTAACATTCTTGAGGGACGCCAACTTGCAAAAATCTCTGAAAATTTCATCAAAATCGGTTTAAAACCTTTTGAGTTATGAAGCAAAAAAGGAGTCAGAAGAAAAGAAAAAGAATAATAACTAGAGCAAAGCTCGTTGCAAAGCAACAAGTGGGTCTTCCGTTAATGTCGAAAGTAAAGTTGGAAGTTCCTGTAAGAAGCAGAGCTCTCAAACCAATAACAAGAGTAACTAAAAAAAAAGATAAAAATAATCGAAGTATTCCTGGTACGACTTAACAAAATCCGAATGATTTTAAGTACGACTTAACAAAAACCTTTCCGATTTCAAGAACGACTTAACCAAAAAAAATCCGAATGTGTTTAAGTACGACTTAGCAATTATTTTTGGTACGAGTTAATTTTACTTTGAACATTACGCTATTTTTTAAACCAAGGACGCGGAATGAAAATTTCCGGAAAAATCAATATTTTAACCCCAATAACTTTGTAATGCATCGTCCGATTTAAAAACGGATTTCAGTTTTGAACTCAGCATGGAAATTACTGTAAGATACGTACGTAAAAATTTTAAAATTGAGAAACATGAAAATTCAAAAAAATTGGTTTTGCTTCCGGTTTCGACCGGAAGTGTCCGAATTGAGTTTCCAGCCTTATGTCATAAGTAAAACGGTAGTTCTACCTACTCTGTAAATCTCATAGCTTTATCTTTAATCGAAAATGAGAAAAGCTCCGGACAAAATCACTTTTTAAAACGTGAAAAACGTCAATATCTGACGAATTTGATGACGTCATCAAATACTTTTTTCATATCATAGAGATCTTTCAGATATACATTAAACCTGTAAATTTCAAAACAATCGATGCAAGCGTTTTTGAAATATTTGAGTTGGAAAAAAAATAAAAAGAATAATAATAATAAGAATAAGAAAAAAAAGAAACCGTAGAAAAACAAAAGGGTCTTCCGTTGGAAAACGGAAGACCCTAATAATAATAGAAAGAAACCGAAGAATAACAAGAGGGTCTTCCGTTGAAAACGGAAGACCCTAATAATAACTAGAGCAAAGCTCGTTGCAAAGCAACGAGTGGGTCTTCCGTTAATGTCGGAAGTAAAGCTGGAAGTTCCTGTAAGAAGCAGAGCTCTTAAACCAATAACAAGAGTACCCTAAATAAAAACATGAAAAAATCGAATTATTCCTGGTACGACTTAACAAAAACCGAATATTTTTTCGTACGACTTAACAAAAACCTTTCCGATTTCAAGAACGACTTAACAAAAAAAATTCGAATGTGTTACAGTACGACTTAACAATTAATTTTTAGGTACAAGTTAATTTAACCAAGAACTTGATACTAATTTCTTAACCAAAAACGCGGAATCAAAATTTCCGGAAAAATCATTATTTGAACTCGTATATCTCTGTAATACATCGTCCGATTTTAAAACGGATTTCAGTGTTAGATTCAGCTTAATAAGCTCTATAAAACACATATTCATTTTTTATTTGATCAGAAAATTTATTTTTTCGAAAAATTTGATTCCCTTCCGGTTTCGACCGGAAGTGACAGATTTTCATTTCCAGCCTTATTACAGAGGTAAATCGATTAAATCATAACCATTGAAAATTTCAAGCCTCTATCTTAAAGCATTTTTGAGAAACGCCGCGGACAAAATCACTTTTTTAAAATTTTAAAAATTACGTAACGTAAAAACGGAGGTGATGTTTTCAAAGAAACTTCACAAACTGTGAGGTATTATAGTTGCACACAACCTCTGAAAATTTCATCAAAATCGGTTGTAAACTTTTTGAGTTATAAAGCCGAAAAGGAGTCAGAAAAAAAAATAAAAAGAACTAGAGCAAAGCTCGTTGCAAAGCAACGAGTGGGTCTTCCGTTAATGTCGGAAGTAAAGCTGGAAGTTCCTGTAAGAAGCAGAGCTCTTAAACCAATAACAAGAGTAACTAAAGTAATAAGATGAAAAAAATCGAATTATTCCTGGTACGACTTAACAAAACCCGAATGATTTTAAGTACGAATTAACAAAAACCAATTTGATTTCAAGAACGACTTAACAAAAAAAATCCGAATGTGTTTAAGTACAACTTAACAATTATTATCTGTACGAGTTAACTTAACTATAAACATTACGCTATTTTTTAAACCAATGAGGTGGAATCAAAATTTCCGGAAAAATCAATTTTTAAACCCAGATATCTCTGTAATGCATCGTCCGATTTAAAAACGGCTTTCAGTGTTAGATTCAGCTTATTTAGCTCTACAAAACAAATATTCATTTTTGATTTGATCAGAAAATTTATTTTTTCGAAAAATTTGTTTCACTTCCGGTTTCGACCGGAAGTGACAGATTTTCATTTCGAGCCTTATTACAGAGGTAAATCGACCAAATCATAAGCATTGAAAATTTCAATCCTCTATCTTAAAGCGTTTTTGAGAAAAGTCCGGGACAAAATGACTTTTTAAAATTTTTAAAAATGACGTCACGTCAAAACGAAGGTGACGTTCTCTTTAAAACTTTAACATTTTTGAGGGACGCCAATTTGCAAAAATCTCTGAAAATTTCATTAAAATCGGTTAAAAACCTTTCGAGTCATGAAGCAAAAAAGGAGTCAGAAGAAAAGAAAAAGAATAATAATAATAACTAGAGCAAAGCTCGTTGCAAAGCAACGAGTGGGTCTCCCGTTAATGTCGGAAGTAAAGCTGGAAGTTCCTGTAAGAAGCAGAGCTCTTAAACCAATAACAAGAGAAAATAAAATAAAAAGATGAAAAAATCGAATTATTCCTGGTACGACTTAACAAAATCCGAATGATTTTAAGTACGACTTAACAAACACCTTCTTGATTTTTAGAACAACTTAACAAAAAAATCCGAATGTGTTTAAGTACGACTTAACAATTATTTTTGGTACGAGTTAATTTTACTATTAACATTACGCTATTTTTTAAACCAAGGACGCGGAAACAAAATTTCCGAAAAAATCAATTTTTAAGTCCCGATATCTCTTTAATGCATCGTCCGATTTTCAAACGGATTTCAGTTTCGTATTCAGCATGACCAACTCTACAAACCTCGTAAACATTTGAAATTAAAACGGAAAATTCGAAAAATCGAAAATTTTAAAACACTTCCGGTTTGGACCGGAAGTGACGGAAACTAAATTCCAACCTTATGTCCAAATAAAAATGATCAATGCTTCAACACAGAAAATTCCAAGTGTCTATCTTGAAGCGTTTTTGAAAAACGCCCTGGACAAAATCACTTTTTTAAAATTTAAAAATTGACGTAACGTTTAAACGGAAGTGACGTTGTAGTTGAAAATTTAAAATCTTTTAGGGACGATGATGCTTCATAATCCCTGAAAGTTTCATGTAAATCCATTGAACACTTTTTGAGATATTAAGCTTTAAAAAAGTCAGAAAAATAAAGAAAAAGAATAATAATAATAATAATAAAAAGAAACAATAGAATAACAAGAGGGTCTTCCGTTGGAAACGGAAGACCCTAACTAGAGCAAAGCTCGTTGCAAAGCAACAAGTGGGTCTTCCGTTAATGTCGGAAGTAAAGCTGGAAGTTCCTGTAAGAAGCAGAGCTCTTAAACTAATAACAAGAGTAACTAAAATAAAAAGATTTTAAAAAATCGAATTATTCCTGGTACGACTTAACAAAATCCGAATGATTTTAAGTACGACTTTACAAAAACCTTTCTGATTTCAAGAACGACTTATAAAAACAAATCCGAATGTGATACAGTACGACTTAACAATTATTTTATGTACGAGTTAATTTTACTTTGAACATTACGCTATTTTTTAAACCAAGGACGCGGAATCAAAATTTCCGGAAAAATCAATTTTTAAACCCCGATATCTCTGTAATGCATCGTCCGATTTTAAAACGGCTTTCAGTGTTAGATTCAGCTTAATAAGCTCTACAAAACACATATTCATTTTTGATTTGATCAGAAAATTCATTTTTTCGAAAAATTTGTTTCACTTCCGGTTTCGACCGGAAGTGACAGATTTTCATTTCCAGCCTTATTACAGAGGTAAATCGATTAAATTATAAGCATTGAAAATTTCAAGCCTCTATCTTAAAGCGTGTTTGAGAAACGCTGCGGACAAAATGACTTTTTGAAAATTTTAAAAATGACGTAACGTAAAAACGGAAGTGACGTTTTCAAAAAAACTTCACAAACTTTGAGGTATAATAAATGCACATAAACTCTGAAAGTTTCGTCAAAATCGGTTGTAAACTTTTTGAGTTATAAAGCCGAGAAGGAGTCAGAAAAAAAAATAAAAAGTATAATAATAACTAGAGCAAAGCTCGTTGCAAAGCAACGAGTGGGTCTTCCGTTAATATTGGAAGTAAAGCTGGAAGTTCCTGTAAGAAGCAGAGCTCTCAAACCAACAACAAGAGTTACTTAAATAAAAAGATGAAAAAAATCGAATAATTCCTGGTACGACTTAACAAAATACGAATGATTTTAAGTACGACTTAACAAAAACCTTTCCGATTTCAAGAACACCTTAACAAAAAAAATCCGAATGTGTTCAAGTACGACTTTACAATTATTTATGGTACGAGTTAATTTTACTTTGGACATTACGCTATTTTTTAAACCAAGGACGCGGAATGAAAATTTCCGGAAAAATCAATTTTTAAACCCCGATATCTCTGTAATGCATCGTCCGATTTTGAAACGGCTTTCAGTGTTAGATTCAGCTTAATAAGCTCTACAAAACACATATTCATTTTTGATTTGATCAGAAAATTCATTTTTTCGAAAAATTTGTTTCACTTCCGGTTTCGACTGGAAGTGACAGATTTTCATTTCGAGCCTTATTACAGAGGTAAATTGACCAAATCATAACCATTGAAAATTTCAAGCTTCTATCTTAAAGCGTTTTTGAGAAACGCCGCGGACAAAATGACTTTTTGAAAATTTTAAAAATGACGTAACGTAAAAACGAAAGTGACGTTGTCAAGAAAACTTTAACATCTTTGAGGGATAATAGTTTCACATTATCTCTGAAATTTTCATTAAAATCGGTTGGAAACTTTTTGAGTTATAAAGCCGAGAAGGAGTCAGAAAAAAAAAGAAAAAGTATAATAATAACTAGAGCAAAGCTCGTTGCAAAGCAACGAGTGGGTCTTCCGTTAATGTCAGAAGTAAAGCTGGAAGTTCCTTAAAGAAGCAGAGCTCTTAAACCAATAATAAGAGTAATAAAAAGAAAAAGATGAAAAAAATCGAATTATTCCTGGTACGACTTAACAAAATCCGAATGATTTTAAGTACGAATTAACAAAAACCTTTTTGATTTTAAGAACGACTTAACAAAAAAATCCGAATGTGTTTAAGTACGACTTAACAATTATTTTTGGTACGAGTTAATTTTACGATTAACATTATGCTATTTTTTAAACCAAGGACGCGGAATCAAAATTTCCGGAAAAATCAATTTTTAAACCCCGATATCTCTGTAATGCATCGTCCGATTTTAAAACGGCTTTCAGTGTTAGATTCAGCTTAATAAGCTCTACAAAACACATATTCATTTTTGATTTGATCAGAAAATTCATTTTTTCGAAAAATTTGTTTCACTTCCGGTTTCGACCGGAAGTGACAGATTTTCATTTCGAGCCTTATTACAGAGGTAAATCGACCAAATCATAACCATTGAAAATTTCAAGCCTCTATCTTAAAGCGTTTTTGAGAAAAGTCCGGGACAAAATGACTTTTTGAAATTTTTAAAAATGACGTCACGTCAAAACGGAGGTGACGTTCTCTTTAAAACTTTTACATTTTTGAGGGACGCCAACTTGCAAAAATCTCTGAAAATTTCATCAAAATCGGTAAAAAACCTTTTGAGTTATGAAGCAAAAAAGGAGTCAGAAGAAAAGAAAAAGAATAATAATAATAACTAGAGCAAAGCTCGTTGCAAAGCAACGAGTGGGTCTTCCGTTAATGTCGGAAGTAAAGCTGGAAGTTCCTGTAAGAAGCAGAGCTTTTAAACCAATAACAAGAGTAACTAAAATAAAAAGATGAAAAAAATCGAATTATTCCTGGTACGACTTAACAAAATCCGAATGATTTTAAGAACGACTTAACAAAAACCTTTCTGATTTCAAGAACGACTTAACAAAAAAATCTGAATGTGTCCAAGTACGACTTAACAATTATTTTTGGAACGAGTTAATATTACTTTGAACATTACGCTATTTTTTAAACCAAGAACGCGGAATCAAAATTTCCGGAAAAATCAATTTTTAAACCCTGATATCTCTGTAATGCATTGTCCGATTTTAAAACGGCTTTCAGTGTTAGATTCAGCTTAATAAGCTCTACAAAACACATATACATTTTTGATTAAATCAGAAAATTCATTTTTTCGAAAAAATTGTTTTACTTCCGGTTTCGACCGGAAGCGATAGATTTTCATTTCCAGCCTTATTACAGAGGTAAATCGATCAAATCATAAGCATTCAAAATTTCAAGCCTCTATCTTAAAGCGTTTTTGAGAAAAGTCCGGGACAAAATGACTTTTTGAAATTTTTAAAAATGACGTCACGTCAAAACGGAGGTGACGTTCTCTTTAAAACTTTTACATTTTTGAGGGACGCCAACTTGCAAAAATCTCTGAAAATTTCATCAAAATCGGTTAAAAATCTTTTGAGTTATGAGGCAAAAAAGGAGTCAGAAGAAAAGAAAAAGAATAATAATAATAATAACTAGAGCAAAGCTCGTTGCAAAGCAACGAGTGGGTCTTCCGTTGATGTTGAAAGTAAAGCTAAAAGTTCCTGTAAGAAGAAGTGTTTTAAACTTATAACAGGAGACACGAAAACAAAAAGATTACAAAAATTGAATAATTCTTGGTACGACTTAACATAATCCGAATGGTTTTAAGTACGAGTTAACAAAAACCTTCATGATTTCATGAACAACTTAACAAAAAAATACGAATATCTTAAAGTACGACTTAGCAATTAATTTTTAGGTACGAGTTGATTTAACCAAGAATTTAACACTATTTTCTTAACCAAGAATTTGAGGGGCTAGCCCCTTTTATTTGGTATCAGTTAAAAGGTTTTGCAAATATAAACATATTTTGTTCAACAAGTGTTCAGGAATTGTTAACCTCTCTCGAGATATCTGAACAACTGTGTATTAGGGGCCGACCCTTAAACTCCTTACCGGGGCTACCAACAACAAAGTTTTAGTTTTCGTATTGTTGATAACATTATTTTGAACAACTTTTGTTCTACAATGCTATTCAAAATATTTCTCCTTTTTCTGATATTAATGATCAAATTTTTAAAATTCTGGCCCCTTGAAACCCCTAATTACGTAACATATGACTTAGCTATGGTACTGTATAGATAAACAGTGAACAGTGTACAGTGAACATTTTTGCTTCTATAATTAATAACAAAATATTGTTCAGTAAAGAGTTATTGTAAGAAGACTTTAGAGCCCTCTTGGTTCCTAATTTGAGGGGCCAGACCCTTTTTCTTGATATCAAATTAAAGGTCTTGCAAATATAAACATATTTTGTTCAACAAGTGTTCACGAATTGTTAACTGTTCTCGAGACATCTGTATAAATGTGTTTTAGGGGCCGATCCTTTAACTCCTTACTGGGGCCACCAACAACAAAATTTTAGTTGTCATATTGCTGAGAACATTATTTTGAACAACTTTTGTTCTATAGTGCTATTCAAAATATTTCTCCTTTTCCTGATATTAATGATCAATTTTTCGAACTTCTGGCCCCTTGAAACCCTTAATTACGTAACATATGATTTAGATATGGTACTGTATAGATAAACAGTTGTACAATAAACATTTTTTCTTCTATAATTAATAACAAAATATTGTTCAGTAAAGAGTTATTATAAAAAGACTTTAGAGCCCTCTTGGCCCCAAATATGAGGGGCCAGACCCTTTTTCTTGATATCAAATTAAAAGGTCTTGCAAATATAAAAATATTTTGTTCAACAAATGTTCACGAATTGTTAACTGTTCTCGAGACATCTGTATAAATGTGTTTTAGGGGCCGATCCTTTAACTCCTTACTGGGGCCACTAACAACAAAATTTTAGTTATCATATTATTTAGGACATTATTTTGAACAACTTTCGTTCTACATTGCCTTTCAAAATATTTCTCTTTTTTCCAATATTAATGATCATAGTTTTGAACTTCTGGCCCCTTAAAACCCCTAATTACGTAACATATGACTTAAGTATGGTACTGTATAGATAAACAGTTGTACAATGAACATTTTTGCTTCTATAATTAATGACAAATTATTGTTACGTAAAGAGTTATTGTAAGAAGACATTAGAGCCCTCTTGGCCCCTAATATGAGAAGCCAGCCCCTTTGTCTTGATATCACATGAAAGGTCTTGCAAATATAACATCTTTTGCATTACATGTCTTAAGAAAATATTTATACATCAAAAGATATTACAGAAAATGTGCGAAAATTTCATGGACAAAATTGGTGCTAATTTTCAGGTTCAGGCGATCTTCAAAGCCTTGCACAATTTCCATTAGTGAAGGCAATGGGGTACATCTACATACATTCATCTACAATCCGTGAAAATTTCAAGCTTCTATCTTGATTACTTTCGGAGGAGATGCGTGGACAAAATGACCCTTAAAAATTTACAAAATCGTCAATTTCTGAAACCGGAAGTGAAGTCATAAGTTCAAAGTTTGATAACCTCGAGTATTTACGATACCAAAAAAGTTCTAAAAATTTCGTGAAAATCGGTTGAATAGTTTTTGAGATATAAGCCACCAAAAAAGTCAGAGGAAGAATAATAATAATGAAAAAGAATCCGAAGAAAAACAAAAGGGTCTTCCGTTGGAAACGGAAGACCCTAATAAAAAGAAACCGAAGAATAACAAGAGGGTCTTCCGTTGAAAACGGAAGACCCTAATAAAAAGAAACCGAAGAATAACAAGAGGGTCTTCCGTTGAAAACGGAAGACCCTAATAATAATAAAAAGAAACAATAGAATAACAAGAGGGTCTTCCGTTGGAAACGGAAGACCCTAATAATAATAATAATAGAAAGAAACAATAGAATAACAAGAGGGTCTTCCGTTGGAAACGGAAGACCCTAAAAACAATAGAATAACAAGAGGGTCTTCCGTTGAAAACGGAAGACCCTAATAATAATAATAGGGAAAAAGAAACCGAACGAAAACAATAAGGTCTTCCGTTGGAAACGGAAGACCTTAATAACTAGATTCGATCTCGTTGCGAGCAACGAGTGGGTCTTCCGTTCAATAATTTATTTTCACATGATTTAAAGTTTTTTTAAATTTTCAAAAAATTTAAAATTCATCCAATCATTTCGAGAAAGATGTCGTTAGACGCAGAATTCTAAGCGCAACTTAGATATTATGTTTAAAAATTATTCGGATGTCATTTAAACACGATTTAATTAAATTTAAATTTATTTAAAAATTGAAAATTCATCTAATTAATTCGAGAAAGATGTCATTAGACGCAGAATTCAAAGCGCAACTTAGATATTATGTTTAAAAATTAGTCTGAGGTAATTTAAACACGATTTAATTAAATTTAAAATTTTCAAAAAATTTAAAAATCATCCAATCAATTCAACAAAGATGTCATTAGACGCAGAATTGTAAGCGCAACTTAGTAATCATGTTTCAAAACTAGTCTGATGTCATTTTAACGCGATTTAAATAAAATGAAAATTTTTAAAAATTTTTATATTCATCCAATCAATTCGAGAAGGATGTCGTCAGACGCAGAATTTTAAGCACAACTTAGATATCATGTTTTAAAATTAGTCTGAGGTCATTTTAACGCGATTTGAATGAGTTTAAATTTTTTTAAAAATTTAAAATTCATTTGATCAATCCGCAAAAGATGTCATCAGACGCAGAATTGTAAGCGTAATTTAAATATTATGTTTTTAAATTAGTCTCAGCTCATTTTAACATGATTTAATTAAATTTAAAATTTTCAAAAAATTGAAAATTCATCTAATTAATTCGAGAAAGATGTCATTAGACGCAGAATTCTAAGCGCAACTTAGATATTATGTTTAAAAATTAGTCTGAGGTAATTTAAACACGATTTAATTAAATTTAAAATTTTCCAAAAATTTAAAAATCATCCAATCAATTCAACAAAGATGTCATTAGACGCAGAATTGTAAGCGCAACTTCGTAATCATGTTTCAAAACTAGTCTGAGGTCATTTTAACGCGATTTAAATAAAATTAAAATTTTTAAAATTTTTTATATTCATCCAATCAATTCGAGAAGGATGTCGTCAGACGCAGAATTTTAAGCACAACTTAGATATCATGTTTTAAAATTAGTCTGAGGTCATTTTAACGCGATTTGAATGAGTTTAAATTTTTTTAAAAATTTAAAATTCATTCGATCAATTCGCAAAAGATGTCATCAGACGCAGAATTGTAAGCGTAATTTAAATATTATGTTTTTAAATTAGTCTCAGCTCATTTTAACATGATTTAATTAAATTTAAAATTTTCAAAAAATTAAAAGTTCATTCAATTTATTCGGGAAGGATGTCATTAGACGCAGAATTTTATGCGCAACTTAGATATTATGTTTAAAAATTAGTCTGAGGTAATTTAAACACGATTTAATTAAATTTAAAATTTTCAAAAAATTTAAAAATCATCCAATCAATTCAACAAAGATGTCATTATACGCAGAATTGTAAGCACAACTTAGTAATCATGTTTCAAAACTAGTCTGATGTCATTTTAACGCGATTTAAATAAAATTAAAAGTTTTGAATTTTTTTAAATTCATCCAATCAATTCGAGAAGGATGTCGTCAGACGCAGAATTTTAAGCACAACTTAGATATCATGTTTTAAATTAGTCTGAGGTCATTTTAATGCGATTTAAATGAGTTTAAATTTTTTAAAAAATTTAAAATTCATTCGATCAATTCAAAAAAGATTTCATCAGACGCAGAATTTGAAGCGTAACTTAAATATTTTGTTTTTAAATTAGTCTCAGCTCATTTTAACATGATTTAATTAAATTTAAAATTTTCAAAAAATTGAAAATTCATCTAATTAATTCGAGAAAGATGTCATTAGACGCAGAATTCAAAGCGCAACTTAGATATTATGTTTAAAAATTAGTCTGAGGTAATTTAAACACGATTTAATTAAATTTAAAATTTTCAAAAAATTTAAAAATCATCCAATCAATTCAACAAAGATGTCATTAGACGCAGAATTGTAAGCGCAACTTAGAAATCATGTTTCAAAACTAGTCTGAGGTCATTTTAACGCGATTTAAATAAAATTAAAATTTTTAAAATTTTTTATATTCATCCAATCAATTTGAGAAGGATGTCGTCAGACGCAGAATTTTAAGCACAACTTAGATATCATGTTTTAAAATTAGTCTGAGGTCATTTTAACGCGATTTGAATGAGTTTAAATTTTTTTAAAAATTTAAAATTCATTCGATCAATTCGCAAAAGATGTCATCAGACGCAGAATTGTAAGCGTAATTTAAATATTATGTTTTTAAATTAGTCTCAGCTCATTTTAACATGATTTAATTAAATTTAAAATTTTCAAAAAATTAAAAATTCATTCAATTTATTCGGGAAAGATGTCATTAGACGCAGAATTCTATGCGCAACTTAGATATTATGTTTAAAAATTAGTCTGAGGTAATTTAAACACGATTTAATTAAATTTAAAATTTTCCAACAATTTAAAAATCATCCAATCAATTCAACAAAGATGTCATTATACGCAGAATTGTAAGCACAACTTAGTAATCATGTTTCAAAACTAGTCTGATGTCATTTTAACGCGATTTAAATAAAATTAAAAGTTTTGAATTTTTTTAAATTCATCCAATCAATTCGAGAAGGATGTCGTCAGACGCAGAATTTTAAGCACAACTTAGATATCATGTTTTAAATTAGTCTGAGGTCATTTTAATGCGATTTAAATGAGTTTAAATTTTTTAAAAAATTTAAAATTCATTCGATCAATTCAAAAAAGATGTCATCAGACGCAGAATTTGAAGCGTAACTTAAATATTTTGTTTTTAAATTAGTCTCAGCTCATTTTAACATGATTTAATTAAATTTAAAATTTTCAAAAAATTGAAAATTCATCTAATTAATTCGAGAAAGATGTCATTAGACGCAGAATTCAAAGCGCAACTTAGATATTATGTTTAAAAATTAGTCTGAGGTAATTTAAACACGATTTAATTAAATTTAAAATTTTTAAAAAATTTAAAAATCATCCAATCAATTCAATAAAGATGTCATTAGACGCATAATTGTAGGTGCAACTTAGTAATCATGTTTCAAAACTAGTCTGAGGTCATTTTAACGCGATTTAAATAAAATTAAACTTTTTGAAAATTTTTAAATTCACCCAATCAATTCGAGAAGGATGTCATTAGACGCAGAATTCTAAGCACAACTTAGATATCATGTTTTAAAATTAGTCTGAGGTCATTTTAACGCGATTTAAATGAGTTTAAAATTTTTAAAAAATTTAAAATTCATTCGATCAATTCGAAAAAGATGTCATCAGACGCAGAATTGTAAGCGCAACCTGGATATCATGTTTTAAAATTAGTCTGAGATCATTTTAACACGATTTAATTAAATTTAAAATTTTTAAAAAAATTAAATTTCATGTTATTTATTCGAGAAAGACTTCATTGGACACAAAATTGTAAGCGCAACTTAGATATTATGTTTTAAAATTAGTCTGAGGTCATTTTATTACGATTTAATTAAATTTAAAATTTTGAAAAAAATTATATTTCATCCCATCATTTTGAAAACGATTTTATTAGACGCAGAAGTAAAGTGCAACTTAGATAATATGTTTTAAAATTAGTCTGAGGTCATTATTACACACCCATTGAGTTTTAAAATTTAGCTTCCGTACTCGGAATTTCCAGACAATGATTTTCCTCGTGAGGCTAGATGTTCATGTCATCTATCATTTATGAAAATATCAGCTTCTTATCTTTGCTTGTTTTTGAAGAAATGCGTGGACAAGGAGAATTCGTAAAAAACGTGTCCTATATTTTGACCCAAGCTAGCTTCCGTACTCGGAATTTCCGGACAATGATTTTCCTCGTGAGGCTAGATGTTCATGTCATCTATCATTTCTGAAAATGTCAGCTTCCTTTCTTTTTTCGTTTTTGAGGAAATGTGTGGACAAGGAGTATTCGTAAAAAATGTGTCCTATATTTTGACCCCAGCTAGCTTCCGTACTCGGAGTTTCCGGACAATGATTTTCCTCGTGAGGCTAGATGTTCATGTTATCTATCATTCCTGAACATTTCAGATTCCTATCTTTGCTCATTTTTGAGGAAAAGTGTGGACAAGGAGTATTCGTCAAAAATGTGTCCTATATTTTGACCCCAGCTAGCTTCCGTACTCGGAATTTCCGGACAATGATTTTCCTCGTGAGGCTAGATGTTCATGTTATCTATCATTCCTGAAAATTTCAGCTTTCTATCTCTGCTCGTTTTTGAGAAAATGTGTGGACAAGAACTTTTTAAATAATGACAAAATGGCGGATAAGTCCGAACCGGAAGTGATTTTTACAAAATAAAAAAAAGCGTATCAAGTTTATATAATAATAGATCGATGCTGAAAATTTGACTAAAATCGGACCACCCATCTCCGAGAAATCTTCTGCACAAAAATTGTAAAGAAAAGAAAAAGAAAAAAAACTAGAGCAAAGCTCGTTGCAAAGCAACGAGTGGGTTTTCCGCTTATGTCGAAAGCAACGCTAGAAGTACGTCTAAGAAGCAGAGTTCTTAATCTAGTAACAAAGAAACCTAAGTACGAAAAGATGAAAAAAAAATCGAATGATTCTTGGTACAACTTAACATGATCCGAATGTTTTTAAGTACGACTTAACCAAAAACCCTTAACCATTTCAAGAACGACTTAACAAAAAAAACCCAATGTGTTTAAGTACGACTTAACAAATTTGACTTCATTTTAGGTACAAGTTTACTTTACCTTGAACTAACATCTTTTTTCTTAACCCGGAATGCAAAATTAAAATTTATGTAAAAAATCAATTTTGTTTGAAACATAATTCTGAGCAACTTTTCCTCTTCACTGCTTTTCAAAAGGTTGACCTTTCGTACTGTGTGCTCGTTGCGTCATTAATTGTCAGAAACTTATCGATGTTAAGTTTACTTTACTGTACTTCTGTGAATATTTTCTATGTAAAATTACTATGAACCAGACAACATTGAAATGGTGAACATTTCAAAGGGCCCCGCTTATGTTATTTCAGAGAATTCTGCTTTGACCTTGACCTATAACTTGAAATTTTTCCAGCTATCATAGAACTTTTAATTCAATTTCATTCCCCCTAACATACATGCATTTTTGTTCAATCTGACCAAGATTAAGCATATTTGGAAAATAATCTACTATTTAAAACTAATTTTAAAAAGATCTGTTATGACCTTCACATTGACAGACTTGGTTCAAGGTCACTGCACGCCATTAACCAATAAACTCTGTAAAGGTAAAATATTAGCCAAATAGGGGCTAAAAGGAGAGTATATCTATGCTCTTAAAATATGGATTTTTGTGTGATCTGATATGACCTTGACTCTTCATCTACAAATATCATTCGAGGTCATTGCATATATTTTGAACAAAGGCATCATGTGGGTAAAGTATGAGGCTGAATGGAGCAAAGGGAGAGAAGATATACTCCGGACAAGGATTTTTAAAAACATAATTCTGATATGACCTTCACAGTTTCTTTTCACTGAAAATAGGTTCAAGGTCACTACACACCCTTTCACCCTTTACTCAAAAGCTTTGCTTATGTGAAGTCTGAGCCAAATAGGGGTTAGTAGAAATTATATATGCTCTCAAAAAAGGATTTTTGCATGATCCGATATGATCTTCACCCGTTACCTAGAAATTTCATGCAAGGTCACTGCACATCGTTTAACCATAGAGACACTCTGTGAGTATTAGCCAGATTGGACCAAAGGGAAAAAAGATATGCCCCAGACAAGGATTTTATATATATAATTCTGCTATGACCTTAACCTTATACCTAAAAACATGGTTCAAGGTCACCGCACATCCTTCAACCAAAGGAACCCTGTGGATGAGGTATGAGCCAGATTGGGCCAAGGGGAGAGAAGCTATGCTCCTGTCAAGCCATCTCGGATGGACAGACTGACAAATTGATCACTAGAAGGCGCCCGCATAAACATGCCTTTTTATCTAAAATAGTATCCATGCTATCTCCCCATGGTGAATAGTCATCAAAACCATTCATTAACAGAATTTGATTTCCCTCCTTTTTAAGGTGGTATGGGACATCTGTCGATATTAATGTGGATTAAAGTACTATATAATTGAAAACTTTTCACCGGTTTAGAATTTTCAAATTTTACAATATTTAACCAAAAAATAGCTTTTAAAAATATTTGAAAAGGTAAAAATTGTAAAAACCCCAGCGGGATTCGAACTCATGACTTACAGGTTCCTAGTAAACCCTCTAACCCACTGTGCTAAGGAGTTAGGTGACCATTTTTGAGAAGAAACTTCATGTACTTATATAATTACACTTTATTTTATTGTTTATTTTGATAAACAATACGTCACAACATGGAAGTGTCCCATATCACTCGGAACACCTCTGACCTAATAAGATCGCGCATTAAATACAAAGTTTGATTTAACTCTAATTTGTTTATCATCAAGAAATTCTGCATCGCTGACAAATAAAGTTTTCTTTTGTATAATGAAATACCAATTAACTGACTATTCGGACAATAGCAAGTTTATTGTCCCATTCCACAGCAACTATTTCCCTTGGCTTTGCCTCATTAAATATTTGCTGTCTTGGGGGACAATAAACTTGCTATTGTCCTCATACCCAGTAAATACTAAATAGGCATATAATATCCCATCCACCTACATTTCATGTTATATAACCTCCCGTTTGTAACCTTCAATTTCACTGTAAAGTCAACATATCTGTCATAGCCGCAAGTTTCACAGTTTATTTCTGCTTCTCATGTACTTAAAATTAGGGGCCTTAATATTGCTTACCAATTCCAACAAGAGACATCCCTCTAACTATTGATAATCATTAAAATTCATTTCATGAATCTACGCAACAATGATAAACCTTCAAGTACAGTCACTCTCAATTTTACAAAAATATTGACGGTACTTTATCCGAAACTGTTCCTTGTATCTTTAACTTAGTACACTAACATTTTTATGAAAAGACGGTTTGTCTTAGAATAAGAAAGCTAATGCAATTCTGAGAAAAAGAATACCACATATTGCCAATTCCATTGAGGTTTAATAAAAATATGGCCATTTAAGTGAACCCACCATTTCCAATTTCCTTTAGTAAACACAGATTTACAGGGTTCTCCATAGTAAAACATCTTTATCTGACCTTTTAGAGGTCAACTTTTGTTCAACCACCTTTAAAAAGAAACCTTATTCAATACAACATATGCCTACATGATATAATCATGATAAAAGCTTCACATCACTTAGAAATACCCTTACATGTATACCCCCCCCCCCCCCAATCTTTTGATTTTCATAAAAAGTCATGGTTTGAAATGTTTTACCTAATTTTATGAAACATGTGGCAATTTCCTTGAGTCATTTCTCACACATATTTGAAAACAATCATCAATGATTCTAAAATGTGATCTTTATTTGTTTATTGTATGATTTGTACCATTTTAATTAACAAATAGACAGCTGTCCTGCTTGTGATTTCTTGTTTTCATGAAAAAAGTAAGCTAACAATCATATTTAGTGAATATCTAATCTATTCTGATTTCTAGTCTTCTTCTAACCATGCTAAAACAGTAAGTTACAACCTACAAGTTAGACATCTGCCTTATATTAGAATTAAATTCAAACACACCCAGGTAGCTGGAGACAGAGTTGATTTCAATGAAAAATGTTCAAATTTGACATGTTTTTCTACTTTTTTATGCATATATACCTTAGAAAGGTAGAAATAGGTTGTTTCTTGTTCATTTCAAAAGTAATAATCATAGCAGATGTTATTTCAAAGTCAAATGTACATTTACATATCCTACATGTAATCTTAATGCAGACAATTAAATACAGGGGGGGGGGGGGGGTTCAATTATGTAAACACATCTAAATATCTTTATGAAATAAAAAATAAAGGAAACATAATTGTATACTTTTATTGAAAAACAAATTTTCACAGCAATTATGAATTTCTTTAAACAGCCTTAATTTTGTTTTCATAATTTCTTATCAAACACAAACCACAACATGGCATGATGCTTTCTTCAAGTTCCATTATTGTTCATGCATTATCGGATTTAATTTGAATTACCAGTAAATAGTCTGTAGAACACAAGGAATATGCATGTGGATAGAGGTGACAGGTTAATCTCAGGAGCTGACCCACAAGAATCAACAGGTACCGGTAAAAGCCATGTGGTAACAAGAGTCTGTTTTGAGCTGAAATAAATAAAAAAAATAATTAGCTGTGTTTACATACATGTACTAGTAATAGCAGTGTTTACATTAACATATGCATAGTATTTCTGTAAAAAATACACTGACCATGCAGTGTAATAAGTATGACATATTCCAATACATGACATAACATTTAGGCAGTACAAGATCAAAAATTTGCATATCAAGTCATAATATAATATTAAAAAATTTTCATAGGTATAAACACTTATCAAATTGAGAAAGAGAGAGAGTTTGAGAGAGAGAGAGTTTATTACCATACTTGTAGTGCAACAGTCAATATTTCAATTCGTAAATTACAAACGAATATTACCCACCGAACAGCGTCAAAGTACATGTACTGGTATTAGCTTCTGGTATACCATTTTTTATCAATTCTACTGTGTATTTTTTGTTTGCAAATAAATTTAGCGAGGGTTTTTGTTTATTTTCTTATAAATTACATGTTTTAACAAGAGGCCCAGGGGCCACATTGCTCACCTGAGCAACAATTGCCTTAATTCTGATCAAATTACCATAACAGTATCAAAATATCTTGACAATTACGTACAGTAGATCTTGCTAAAAAAAAATTAAAAATCTGCCAATTTTTATCCACCTCTTTCTTTTGGTAAACACAAGGCCCCTTTTGTTGTTGTACCTGTAAGATGATTTTTCTCTTTTCCTATATACTCCCCCCCCCCCCATTTTGTTGCCCCACTATTCTCTAGGGTATCATGGTTTCATCAAATTTATATCTGCATAACCTGTGCTTTCACACTAAGTACTGAGATTTGGACCGAAAAACTTTCCCAGAATATTTTTAAAGAATTTCTCTATATATGTAAAAATTCAAACCGCCATCACGGCCCCGCCCTACCACTAGGGACTGTGATTTTGAATTTACACTACCCGAGGATGCCTCTACACAAGATAAAGCTTTTCTGGCCAAATGGTCTTTAAAAAGAAGATTTTTAAACATTTTCTCCATATATTTCTATGTAAAACTTGATCCCCCAATTGTGGCCCCACCCTACCCCCAGGGATCATGATTTGAACAAACTTGAATCTACACTACCTGAGGATGCTTCCATTCAAATTTGAGCTTTCTGGCCTTATAGTTTTTGATAAGGAGATTTTTAATATATATTCCTATGTAAAAATTGATCCCCCCATTGTTGCCCCGCCCTACCCTCAGGGACTATGATTTGAACAAACTTGAATCTACACAACCTGAGGATGCTTCCATTTTAATTTGATTTTTCTGGCCTAATTGTTTTTAAGAAGAAGATTTTTAAAGATTTTCTCTATATATTCCTATGTAAAAATTCATCCCCCTATTGTGGCCCCATCCTACCCCCAGGGACCATGATTTTAACGAACTTGAATCTACACTACCTGTGGATGCTCCCATTTTAATTTGAGCTTTTGTGGCCCAATAGTTTTTGAGAAGAAGATTTTTAAAGATTTTCTCTATATATTCCTATGTAAAACTTGATCCCCTTCTTGTGGCCCCTCCCTACCCCCGGGGACCATGATTTGAAGAAACTTGAATCTACACTACCTGAGGATGCCTCCACACAAGTTTTAGCTTTTCAGGCCAAATAGTTTTTGAGAAGAAGATTTTTGAAAAATACCAACAAATTTTCAATAATTCTCAATTATCTCCCCTTTAAAGAGGGCGTGGCCCTTCATTTGAACAAACTTGAATCCCCTTCACCTAGTGGTGCTTTGTGCCAAATTTGGTTGAAATCTGCCCAGTGGTTCTTGAGAAGAAGATGAAAATGTGAAAAGTTAACGACGACAACGACGACGACAACGACGACGACAACGACAGACAACGGACAAATTGTGATCAGAAAAGCTCACTTGAGCCTTTGGCTCAGGTGAGCTAAAAACAATACAACGTGTAATAAGCATAAAACATGTATGAGTAAACTTAAATAATGAAGAATTTTTAATAGATTATTTTTCAAAGAATGTGGTACATTACATGTATGTTAATCTTTATAAAACTAGCGTATATTTCGTGCGCCATAAATTGCAAGTTTTTTGTAAATATCATTTACTTGCATGATAGGTATATATGGTCTAACCAAAATTTTCTTCATAAAGCTACAGCTGTATGTACCACATATATGTTTTGTCACAAGTATACATTTTAAAAAAAATACCCAAATTCCAACAGTTTAAATAAACTCAACTCATTCTCGGATAAGTTCATTGTGTTTTGTGCGTGCATATCTTATTTGCCTGCTGCAACAGCAGCCAATCAGCGGTAAGCTGAATCCACAAAAAGAAAGTTTGTGTTTTAGGAGCGGGTAAATTGTTTGTGCGACACTGTCAAGAAAACCACACCAAATAATAACAAGAAACATAAATATTCACTTAAATGTATTCTGTTGTAAAGTAAAGGTTTTTAACACTTATTGCATCTTGCAAAACATGTGATGACCTTAATCATCTGTCATATATCTGATATACATGTATATGTAAAAGATGGGAGAAATAACGACGGAACAAAGTGGGATTCGAACCTGGCCCTCTGAATCTCTAGTCAAGTGCTCTACCAACTGAGCTACATGTATCTGGCACCGGTATTCAAAACCAGTCTGACCGTCACATTCCTCCCCCTTAAATGATCTTCACCCTCGAAGATCATCCCTGGCAGGATCGAGTTAACCTGTTAGTTCCAGGGGTTGGTCACAACACCAATATTGTAACAGGATGGGAGAAATAATGAAGGGATTTGAACCTGGGCCCCCTGAATCTCTAGTCAGGTGCTCTACCAACTGAGCTATCTGGCACTGGTATTCAAACCGGTCTGATCGTCACATATATAAAGAATTATTTCAAACAATGTTGTTCAATTAAAAATAACACTCGCAACCTTCAGTTTTTGTCTGTAATTAATCAATATTGGCGTGCGATCAGTTCTCGCCGAGTACCATTTCTCACCAGTGCATTGTTACGTCAGTTTATCAACACATAAAATTATATACGAAAATATGATGTAACAGTACACCAGCGAGAAATGGTCCTCGGCGAGAACTGCTCGCACACCAGTACTGCCAGTAGTCAGATTAAAAAAAGAGAATAAAAAATTACATTTAAAACATTAACAAGGACAATTTAAGTACACATCATAACTGCTAAACAAGAATGATTATGTGAACTGGTAGAATGGTAGGCATAGTTCTAACTTGTAACCTACATGTACAAGTACATGTACCGGGTACCCGTTGGTCTGCTATACCTCTTTAATGATACAATGATCGGCATCATAAAGATATTAAAGTCATGTTTTAACTCTGAAGTCTGAAGTATACAATTTTATTTACTTGAAGTTATGTCTACAGGGTATTCATGACTACATTTGGAGTCCTCTGCACAAGAATACATGATATGTTTCTAATTTATTTAGACCCTGCTTTGAATTTTGAGTTGAAAATTCACAATCTGTTATTTTTTTAAATAGATAAATTCAGTTACCCTTTCCAGTCCCCCATGAACCTCGAGCGAGTCTAAACACCCATGAAACATGTAAAAATTACACGTTAGTAAACAAACACCCACACCATAACAAAAACATCTAACAGTGTGCACGTACTTACATGTACATCTATACTATATACTAAATTTTAACCAGTTAACAAGAAACTTTAAAAGGAGTAAAAGCCTCACCTTCTTCAGTAACATCCACATAAATCACACACTTTAATGTCCATCTTTTCTCCTTTATTACTCGTAGCTTATCAACGGCTGATCGTCGACAGAAGTGTGGCTGTCAGAATTTCCTCGTAAACGATTCACACGAGAAAAATATCCTCCTTAAACAAATATGTAGTATTGTTCCCTGTGCATGTTCATATGTTTCACAGCAAATTGAAAATGCATGTGTACACCGAAAGAATACACAACTTCTCTTCTGCATTACAACTCTCTCTTTTCTACAATGCCGTTCGTTACTGTTTACATTCGGCGCGCGCGCGCGGGGGTCACAAACAGGGGCGCCCCGACAAATAGTTGCACATAGAACGTTTAAATAATGTGTGTTCATTGAATTCATAAATGATATAGATGAAAAAAATGAAATTGAATCACAACAATTTATCTAAGACGCAACACAACGTAATGCAGTAAATGCCTGGGCCTTAATGTGGCATTTGTTCGCTTGTGTGTCTATGTAGACATATTAACTCGTTCATGTACGATTCTCACATATTTGTTTTATGAAATTTGAAAAAAAATATAGGACAGAACTTGTTTAATTTGATACCAAATGACATTATTTAATATATTAACAATAACTAAATTAATTTTTTTTCATAAAATGATAACGATTTTTGCTATCAGAAAAATACGTGTATGAGCTGCTGACCCCTAATTATAGGGGCCAGCCCTTTTTTCTTAATTTTAAATGAAAGCTCTCGTTATTCTAAACAACTTTTGTTCTATATGTATTAACAAAATATTTTTAGTTTAAAGGTTATAATACAAAAAACAACAAAATTTCAGCCCCGAAAAAATCTTAAACTTTGGCGACAAATAGCTCAAAAACGAACAAAGAAATTACCAAAATTTTCATGCCAGCAAAATTATAAAATGTTACCGACAATTTCGCCAAATTTCATGCATCTATCATCTGTAGTTCCCGAGATCAACTCTGGACAAAAGACCCCACAATTTTCAATTAAAGGGCAATAACTCATAACCGGAAGTGAATTTTAAAAATTTGAAAAAAACGTCTAGAGATATTAATATTATCTACATACCCTGAAAGTTTCATAGCAATCAGACAAAAAATGTTCGAGAAATCTCGTGCACAAAATTTGCGGGAAAAAAAAAATAATAATAAGAAACAGTAGAATAACAGAAGGGTTTTCCGTTGAAAAACGGAAAACCCTAAAAAGTGAAAAAGAAACATTACAATAATAGAAGGGTCTTCCGCTGAAGACGGAAGACCCTAAAAAGAAACAATAGAATAACAAGAGGGTCTTCCGTTGGAAACGGAAGACCCTAATAATAATAATAATAATAAAAAGAAACAATAGAATAACAAGAGGGTCTTCCGTTGGAAACGGAAGACCCTAATAAAAAGAAACAATAGAATAACAAGAGGGTCTTCCGTTGACAACGGAAGACCCTAACTAGAGCAAAGCTCGTTGCAAAGCAACGAGTGGGTCTTCCGTTAATGTCGGAAGTAAAGCTGGAAGTTCCTGTAAGAAGCAGAGCTCTTAAACCAATAACAAGAGTAACGATAATAAAAAGATGGAAAAAATCGAATTATTCCTGGTACGATTTAACAAAATCCGAATGATTTTAAGTACGAATTAACAAAAACCTTTCTGATTTCAAGAACGACTTAACAAACAAATCCGAATGTGTTCAAGTACGACTTAACATTTTTACTTTGAACATAACGCTATTTTCTTAACCAAGAACGTGGAATCAAAATTTCCGGAAAACTCAATTTCTAAATCCCAATATTATTGTAATGCATCGTCCGATTTCAAAACGGATTTCAGTTTTAAATTAAGCATAATAAAGCTTCTTTGTTGCTTTATGAATAATATCAAATTATTGGTGAGAAAAGAGTTATTATAAAAAGACTTTATAGCCCTTTTGGCCCCTAATTAATTTGAGGGATCAGCCCCTTTTTCTTGATATCAAATAAAAGGTCTCGCTAATGTAAACATATTTTGTTCTACAAGTAATCATGAATTATAAACCGTTATCGAGATATCTGAACAACTGTGTTTTAGGGGCCGACCCTATACAGTGCTGCTATCCTGAAAGTTGACAAGGATAGGATAGAATAGGATGCAGGATGCACGATACATGATAGAAATATTAAAGTTAAGTTCTATCCTATCCTATCCTATCCTATCCTGCATCCTGTAGCCAATCAAATTCGAGTATAAATTTCAGAGTTATTTTGCGAAACGAAAATTGGCTTAACAGTGTATTATCAATGTCAATTTAATACGTTTTACAAGTTAAACCATTTAAGAATAATTATTATATCAAGAGCGCGGTGCGTAACATTGATGCACGCTAAAATGTCGGCGCTACATCTTTGTCAATTCGTACACAAGTACGGAGTTACTGCGAGAATTTGATGCAACATTTGACAACGTCAGAAATAGATTTTCTGTATTTACTTCATTTAAAGTCTGCAAAGAAATAAAAGCTTGAATTTATAAACGACCAATTCGGCATTTTAAAAGGTAAACATATATATAAGAAACAGACATTGCCTCGCGTTTCATATGATTTCTTCGATGCCCAATAACAGGGATGCATATTTCTGTCCGATATTAACCTGAACATATCGAATTAATAAATGTTGGCTAGCTATAAATGCTTTAGAATTTATACTTTAAAAATAACTCCGAGTGGTTTAACTTTAAACGATATAAACTTCCTAGAGGAATTGTTTATTTCCAGATCGTGTTTACATTTATCGCCGAACGAATCGCTCGAATAATGATAATTACGCTCAGTTATATGTGATAAGAAAATAATTTGATAAAAATATGTGACTAAACAGTTCCTCAATAAGTGCATCGAAGTTATTTATCTGTTTTTAATGCATAAATATAATAAAATCAAAAATCGAATCGCTAACCTGTTTGTTTACGTTATTGTGTCCATCCCGCGTACGATTTAATTTTACCGTAGCACAGGTAAGAAAGTTATCCCGCTCGAAGAATATTCGGTTTTAAGATTTAATTATTCATTTTGAGTACTACATTAATTGATAAAATCATTTAATTCTTAAATTTCGTTTCATTTAACTTGCATTCCTATATTTAGAAAGTATGGGAAAGGATAGGATAGGATAGAGCTTATTTGCAGGATAGGATGCAGGATACAGGATATAGGATAGGATAGGATAGTTTTGTCAACTTTCACGATATCAGCACTGTAACCCCTTACCGGGGCCACTAAGAACAAAAAATTTGGTATCATATTGTTAAGAACATTATTTTGAACAACTTTTGTTCTACATTGTTTTTCAAAATAGTTCTCCTTTTTCAAATGTTAATGATCAAAGTTTTGAATTCTGGCCCCTTGAAACCCCTAATTACGTAATATATGACTTTGGTATGGTAATGTATAGATGAACAGCCGTACACTGAACATTTTTGCTTCTATAATTAATAACAAATTATTATTCAGTAAAAGGTTATTATAAGAAGATTTTAGACCCCTCTTGACCCCTGATTTGAGGGGCCAGTCCTTTTTTCTTGATATCAAATTAAAGGTCTTGCAAATATAAACATATTTTGTTCAACAAATGTTCACGAAATATTAACCGTTCTTAAGAAATCTGTACAAATGTGATTTAGGGGCCGGCCCTTTTTCTCCTAAATGGGGTCATAAACAAAAAAAAAATTGAGGTAGCATATTGTACAGAACATTATTTTGAGCAACTTTTGTTCTACAATGCTTTTCAAATTATTTCTCCTTTTCCAGATATTAATCATCAAAGTTTTGAACTTCTGGCCCCTTGAAACCCCTAATTAGTTAACATATGACTTAAGGATGGTACTGTATAGATAAACAGCTGTACAATGAACATTTTTGCTTCTACAATTTATAACAAATTATTATTCAGTAAAGCGTTATGGTATGAAGATTTTAGAGCCCTCTTGGCCCCTAATTTAAGGGGCCAGCCCCTTTTTCTTGATATCAAATGGAAGCTCGTGTAAATTGGAACAACTCCTGCATTACATGTTTTAACAAAATATTTATACATCAAAAGGTATAACGGAAAATGTGCAAAAAATTCGTAAACAAATTTGATGCTAATTTTCAGGTTCAGGCGAGCTTTAAGGCCTTGAGCAATTTTCATAATTGAAAGCATGGGGGTACATCTACAGACATTCATCTACAATCCCTGAAAATGTCAAGCTTCTATCTTGATTAGTTTCGGAGGAGATGCGTGGACAAAATGACCCTTAAAAATTTATAAAATCGTCAATATCTGAAACCGAAAGTGACCTCAACAAAATATTTAACTAAAAACATTTATCCCCTCCGATGTCCTATAAGTCCTGAAAATTAAGTGCAAATCGGGCGAATAGTTTTCGAGAAATAAAGCTTTTAAAAAGGCAGAAAAAGAATGTTTTAGAATAATAATAATAGAAAGAAACAGTAGAAAAACTGGACACGATCTCGTTGCGAGCAACGAGGAGGTCTTCCGTCTGATTTTTAGAAGGAAATATGACACCATCGACTTTGATTTTTTGACAACAAAACATGATATGGAAAAAGGAGTGAAGTACTAATGCTTTAATGTATCGCTTTTTATAAGTTCTCTTACATTGCTGTTTTAAATACTTGCATTTCTTCCAATTAAGATGAAAAAGATTAATCATGTTTACCTCTGGTACCTGAAAAACCCTAATTGGGTAACACAAGAGGAAATCATTATATTGCTAGGATATATAAACGTTTTATACCTAATCTAGCTTTAATAACCATTCACAAAATGGCTCTCATTAAAGGGCTATAGATAAAAGATTTTAGAGCCCTTTGATCCCTTAATTTAAGGGGCCAGCCCCTTTTTCTTGATATCAAATGAAAGGTCATTTAATTCTGAACACATTTTGTAAACAGTGTTTAAAATATTTGTTACCGTTCTGGAGATATATGAGAAAGAATGCTTTAGGGGCCGATCCCTTATCTCCTTTTAGGGGCCGTTTGACGAAAATTTGAAGGTTACATAGTGTTAAAAACATCATTTTGTACAATCATCATCGGTAATGCATTTCAAAATATTTTTCCTTTCTGAGATATGGGTAATTAAATTTTTGGACTTTTGGCCCCTAAAAACCCTAAATTACGAAACACATGATAAAACCATTACATTGCTTAGATACATAACTGTGAGATAAACATATTTGCTTCTATAACCTTTCAAAAATTATCCCTCAGTAAAGGGCTACAAATTAAAGATCTTAGAGCCCTTTGGTCCCCCTATTTAAGGGGCCAGCCCATTTTTCTTGATATTAAATGAAAGGTCATTTAAATCTGAACACATCTTATTCAACAAATGTTTTGAAATTCGTTACCGTTCTGGAGATATGAGAAAGAAGGTTTTAGGGGCCGATCTCTTATCCCCTATAAGGGGCCGTTTATCAAACGTTTAAAGGTTGCATATTGTTAAGAACATCATTTTAAACAACTTTTGTTCTGTACTGCATTTCAATTTTTTTTTCGGAGATATGGGAAATCAACATTTTGGACTTTTGGCCCCTAAAAACCCCTAATTACAATTATTACATTGCTTGAATACATAACTATAAGATAAACACATTTGCTTCTATAACATTTCACAAAATATCTCTTAGTAAAGGGCTACAGATTAAAGACTTTAGAGCCCTTTGGCCCCCTTATTTAAGGGATCAGCCCCTTTTTCTTGATATTAAATGAAAGGCCATTTAAATCTGAACAAATTTTGTTCAACAAGTGTTTAGAAATTCGTCACCGTTCTAGAGATATATGGGAAAGAACATTTTAGGGGCCGATCCCTTAATTCCTTATAGGGGCCGTTAAACGAAATTTTGAAAATTGTATATGATTTAATACCTCATTCTGAGCATCTTTTCTTCTATACTGCATTTCAAAATATTTTTCCTTTCGGAGATAAATGTAATCAAAATTCTGGACTTTTGGCCCCTAAAAACCCCTAATTACGTAACACATGATCAAATCATTACATTGCTTGGATACATAACTGTAAGATAAACATATTTGCTTCTATAACATTTCACAAAATATCCCTCAGGAAGGGCTACAGATGAAAGACTTTAGAGCCCTTTGGTCCCCTACTTTGAGGGGCCAGCCCCTTTTTCTTGATATTGCATTACATGTGTTTACAAAATATTTTTCAGAAAAAAGATAAACTAAGAAAACCATGAAAAATTACGACGTTTTTTTAGTCTCAGTTTTCGGGACCAGACGAGCTTTAACGCCTTTTGAGAATAACAAATATGAATGCCAAATAGCACATCTATAATTTCTTGTCTACAATCCCTGAAAGTTTGAAGTCAATATCTTTTACCGTTTAGGAGGAGATCCCTGGACAAGCCGACCCTCTGAAAATCGCTAAACGTCATTATCTCAAGAACGGAAGTGACGTCATCAAAATAAAAAAAAATGTTTTTAGTTCAAATAAATATCTATCGGATCTGAAAGTTTCATGAAAATCGAGTGAGCCATCTCCGAGAAATCGCCTGCACAAAAATGCGTAAGAAAAAACCGGAAGACCCTAATAAAAAGAAACAATAAAATAACAAGAGGGTCTTCCGTTGGAAACGGAAGACCCTAATAAAAAACATTTCAATCACTATAAGGTCTTCCGTTGGAAACGGAAGACCTTAATCACAAACTAGATACGATCTTGTTACGAGTAACGAGTAGCTCTTCCGTTCAAGTTTTAAACGATACGATTTAAATATCAATGAAATTCTCCCCTCAACCACTCCCTTTCAGATAATTTATACGATTGTCAATACCCTTTAAAATGCTTAACGAAGCGTTTTGTTTTAACTTCGAGCACATTAAAGCTTTAGTCCCCTAAAATCACTAATTACGTCATCAATGGGTGTGGCAATGAATTTTACTAACTGATATTGTTAAGATCAACAACTTTTTTAGTTCATTTGAAAGGTCATACGAACACTAACCCTGTTTGTTCTTACACCTACATGTACCTTAAATTGTTGTTCATTCTTTAGATACGAATGCTTGAATATTTCAGGAGCCAGCTCTCTAGATCCTTAATGGGGACAGGCATTGGTGCTTTGATTAGTGGAATCGATTAGAATTATCAACACAAACATTTTCTTTTCTACAATGCTAAAAAACATATGTATCCTTCTCTAGATCTATTGTGTCAAAGTTTAAGTACCTTGGCCCCTAAAAATCCTAATTACGTAATAAATGGGCGTGGCAATGATTTTACCTGATACATATTGTTACGATCAACAACTTTGCTTCTATAATGCGTAACAAAATCTTATCTTTAATATTTTAACGGTGAAAAATTGGGCATTCGTTAACATCAAAGGGGTGTATCTAATGAAACTAGAGTGGACTCTCTTAGAGTTCTGTTTACCCTTTTGACGGGTGGAACGACCTTATGTTATCTAAGGTCGCGCTGAGAGAAAGAAGAAGAAGAAGCGCGCGCGAGAGAGAGAGAGAGAGAGAGAGAGAGAGAGAGAGAGAAAACAAGAGTTGAAGTGGGTAGCACCAGTAGTTAGAGAAGTCGGAAAAATTGTGGTGGAATACCAGGAAAAGTAACTCTGAATAGGGGTGAAATAACCTGGTAATCCACGAACACAATAAGAACTCTGACAAGTAACACGGTGCAGGGTGCCCGGTCTAGGACACATACACACCCCTCGCTTTATATTGATTATTTTGTTGTAAATCAAATCATTATACTTAGGCAGAGTAAAGAGAAATTATTATGATAAATAATACTCTATTCACTTGAAAAGAACCCAGTAGATAACACGTTACAATATAGTTTACGACTGTCTTGGCCCCTAATTTAAGGGGCCAGACCCTTTTTTCTTCATTCATTCAAAAGGTCTCACAAATACTAACATTTTTTGTTCCTACGCCTATCTAAAATTGTTGATCATTTTTTAGATATAATTGATTGAATATTTTAGGGGCAACCCCTCTAGAACCTTTTTGGGGATTGACATTGGTGTTTTGATTATTGGAATCGATTAGAATCATCAATGCAAACATTTTCTTTTCTATGATGCCTAGAAAATATGTCTACTTCTCTAGTTATATTGCGTCAAAATTTAAGTTTTTTTGCCCCCTAAAAATCCCTAATTATAAAATAAATGGGCGTGGCAATGATTTTTTTCTGATAGATATTGTTGTGATCAACAACTTTGCTTTTATAATGCGTCACAAATTCTTTATCATTTTAAAGTTATATAGTAATAGAGTTTACGAGTGTTTTGGCCCCATATTAAAGGGACCAGCCCCTTTTTCTTGATTTTGTTAGAAAGAACGTTTGATTATCTACTACTTTTGTTATATATGTCCTAACAAAATATCAACTGATAAAAAGACGCAGATTAAAACGTAAAAAAAACTTTGAATGAAAATTCGTACCCAGTGTCCATGCCTAGGCGAACTCCAAGAAATGGCACAAAAGGCGTTAAGTAACTACATGCTGCACAATTTCAAACTATAGACTACATATCCGGAAAATTTCATATTCATATCTCTAATAGTTTTCGAGTTTATAGCTGCACAAAATAGGACGTGAAAACTACAAAATGGCCGATAATTCGGTACCGGAAGTGACTACGAAAAAAACCGCATAAAGTTCAGATGACGTAAAAACATCTGTGAAAAAAACGGTTGAAATCGGTCGAAAAGATTTTGAGAAATCTTTTGCAGAAAATTTGGGGAAAAATTCACTAGATACGACCTCGTTACGAGTAACGAGTAGGTCTTCTGTTTCATTTTCTTTTCTTTTTTTAATGATATAATGAATATCGCTACAATTTCAAAATTAACACCCCCTCCCCCTCAAATTTTAGGATAATGAATAAAAATCCCTATTCACGTCAAACGTGGGCCTGACGATGACTTCTTCAAACAGATATTGTAGCGATCAACAACTTTGATTCTATAATACATATCAAAATATTTATCGTTTGGAAGTTATTCATAATAGATTTTACGAGTCTCTTGATCCCTAATAAAAGGGGCTAGCCCCTTTTTTCTTGGTTTTATTGAATACAAGTTTTGATTCTTTACTACTTTTGTTCTTTATGTCTTAACAAAATATCAACTGATAAAAAGATACAAATCAAAACGTATGAAAATTTTGATTCAAAATCTGTACCCTATTTTCGTGCCTACGCGAGCTCCAAGTAAAAGCGCCCTTGGTGCAAAACAACTAAATAGTGCACAAATTCAAACCATGGTTTACCTATTCTAAAAATTTCAAAGTCATATCTTTAATAGTTTCAGAGATCAGCTCTGCACAAAATTGGTCGTAAAAAATTACAAAATCAACTGTCAATCCGGACCGCAAGTGACGACGACAAAAAATTAAAAAAAATATATATAGAAATTCAGATAATGTTCCATCATCTGTGAAAAAATTGTCGAGATCAGTTGAGTAGTTTTCGAGAAATCGCGTGCACAAAATTTGGGGAAAAAATAAACAGTACGAAAACAATAAGGTCTTCCCTTGAAAACGAAGGACCTTAATGATAAGAAACTTTCGAAAACAATAAGGTTTTCCTTTGGAAACGGAAGACCTTAGTTAAGGGCTGATTTTTTTTTTGGCCCCTCCAAGCCCCTTATGTTTTGCAATTTTATTTCCAAGACTCTTTTAAGTCTTCACATTACGTTTATTTTTCATATAAGTGAAACACTAAAATTTACATTCTATTTTTAGCGAGAATTTTTAAGTTGCAGTATGTTTAACTTAAGAACAAATCAATTTTTAAGTGAAAGGAAATTGTACACAAGAATCTTGGAAACAAAAAAAAATTAATGAGACTGTGTATGTTAAACAAATACGTTCTTTCGGTAATGTTACAAAAAGGCTTGACATGGACTTCTCGATCGCCGATACTTTTCCCTAGTAGCTATCCAGCATACTTCAAAAATATTTTTTTCTGTAGAAAAAGTTCATCCTTTGAGTGCATGAAAAGAAAAATGATGCTTAAGCCTGAATCAGAAATCAGCAAAGTTTTCGAGGTCAGCTGCAGAGACCGGGGGTGCATCCTTCCAACCATCCTCAGGGTACTCTTCAAAATTGTGGGTATCCCCCGAGTGACTTCTAAAAAGTGCACCGTGTGACACGGATAAACGTAAGTATCAGTCCTGCATAAATACCAAACCTTGTTAGACGTGACTCAGTAATTGACTACAAAACCAAAAGAGTCTTGACGTGTTTAAGATAGAAAGTTGTTTGCATGACGAGTAAGATAAAGATTAGTAAAGCATTTTACCACCTCACCCATGATATTAAAAAACAACTTAAATTTACCTTCAAATTCAAAGTGTCTTGTTTCATTAGATGTATACAGTCTGAAAAAATATTTAGTTGAAAATGCATTTGAATCAAAGCTGATGACAAAAACTTAAGTACATGACTAGGATTCAAAAGTAGTAAAACCTTATATATGTATACTGTTCATTTACTTTCTATTCGCAATTTATACCTTTTCGAATATATATATATATATATATATATATATATATATATATATATATATATATATATATATATATATATATATATATATATATATATATATCATACATGTCTACGTGTGTCAATGTGTGTGTATGTTACCCGTGTGATAAACCATTGCTATATCAAACGGCTGTTGCTTTATTAAATACTTCCGGTCCGACCTATTTTTGACACAGCATCTCGCTTCAACGCTTTAGTAACATAAGCACCCTCCCCATCCCCCCCAATCCCACTTTTTTTGCAAAGTTATACATAACTGTAACCAAAAGACCCTTTATTCTTGTTTGTCAAGATTGTTTTTATAAGTTTCACCCCCTTCAACTTTCAATTTGCTTTGTGTAGTTTATAAAACTGCAAAATACGTTAACTACCAAGGAGTTCATCCTGAAGACGCGATGAAAACAGAGCGGGTTCGTTATGTTTTTATACAAGAACTTACCGAAATAATGTTTCATAAGACATTCATCCCACCACAAGGAAGGATCCTTATTCACCATTTTCAATTTTGAGTCATTAGGCTAGTGTTTTTTGTATTTTTTTTTTATATAAAACATCAACAACTGTTCCTCGTTCAAGTCAATTCAAATAACGAGCATTCACAACTTTGTGTATGTTAACAAACTTGATTATTCGAGTCCTCTTATCAGTATTCCCAATTAATCAAGTGAATAAGTTCTAAGACAAATTAATTAGGGCTAAAAAAGTATGTCAATGTTTAATTTAGTAAAACTTCACATCAAAACAGTTTGATTTTTCTCAAAAATGACGTACTAAATTTTGTTGTGCAAGGTCACAATAACCGCATAACACAACGTTGCATCGTCGTTTTTAATCTTTGAAAAAATTCAATTCGGGTCATATAAGGGACTGTATCACAAGAAAATATAAATCAAATTGTATGATAGATAGATAAAATAGATAAATAGAACATCTATAATTGTGTGGTTTTATATTTGCCTTATCCAACTCGTTGAAACTGTTATATGTAGACAGGAAAATCTTCGAAATAAGGTCACTGAAGTTAGGATGTGAAAAAATTGTTCGGATCGGAAGTATTGAGGAATCATCATCCGTCTGATAAAGCAAAGGTTCATTACGTGGGTTATATACACCACAAGTATTAGATAAAAACAATATATTGGATTTTTTTACAGTCATGTGTATATTATTTCTCTAAAATAAGGTTTGTTAAATATTCCATAATACACGTATTTAAGATACCGATTCTAAACAGTGTGGCATTAGTAGTTACAAACATTGAGGCATTTGTATTTACCGGGTGATACTTGTATGGAATCCTAAGCGATCGTGCATGCATCTTTCGTTTTGAAGTTAATAAATGCATAATTTTTTCTTTAAAAAAAAAACTAAACACCAGGTTTTAACAAACATAAGAAGCATAAGAAACATAACAAGTATACCTATATAATGACATAAGAAGTTTTTCCATTTCCAACTTGCTTTCGTGCCACATTGTTGCACAAATATAAACAGTGTAGTTTTTTGGATTTGATGTGGATTCGGAACCATTCAAGCTATGTTTTCTTCGGCTATGTATAAGTGCAAGATCGACCAATGCACTACAGTAATGAGGCAGAACAAACAACCTTTAAAAGATAATTAAAAGAAATGTGATCAGATTGAAAAGCATTAAGGTAAAAAAAAAACAACAAATCTAATGTTATAGCAAGGTTAACAGTAAAATGATATTAAAAAAAACCCCTTAATTATTAACTCACCTACGAGGATGTTCGATTCGTTCTTTGCAATTTTCGAACACGGATGGACAAATTAGAAACTGGCCAGCCCATCCAGGAACAAATATAACGATCAAAATCCATTTCTGATCAGACCTCAAAACCAAAAGGTCATTGGCAAAGTTTAGAGATGATTCGCTTATTAGAATAAGAATGATAACATACAGTGGAGTAGCAAGAACAAGCGGTATAGCAAAACCAAACTTCTGCATTTTAAGTCTGCAAGCTAATACACCTAAGTGAGTTGTAAAGTAGCCTCCTGCATTATGGACCAAAAACGGAACAAAAACAAACCAGTATGAAATTTCTTCTTCGCTGCACACAACTGTGCTGTTATCGATAATGCTTGAAACGTTGGTCAATTTTGAAATTTCTGTACAATTCAACGGCACAATTCCAGTAATGCTGGTCATATTTTTATACAGTTCGTATGTTTCATTTATTCCCCGAACGTCATAACAAAACACTGTTGGAAAAAGGACAATCAGAAGTAAGAGTCTTAAGAAACTGGAGCAGATATGCAAAGTGACATGTCCTATTTCTTCAGTATCTTTTTTATTGCTTGGTTCATTTTGTTCATTCTGTTCATCATTTTCGGTTTGGTTGACAAGTTTTGTATAATCTTTTGGTTGTTCCTGTTCTTTATTCTTTTGAAAAACATATGTATCTATCCATCTGGTGGACATCATGCAAACAGCAGCCAAAGTCCATAAAGTGATATTTTCTTTTTTCTGAATTGCATTTGATTTTTCATTTGACAAAGCTGTACTTAGTAATATTCCAATCAAAGAAGGTAGAATGAAAATGCACGACAAAATAGCCATTATTTTCTCTTTAACTCCATGTCTTTTATGCAAAAGAAATTTGAAGACAATCCCAAATGAAGGCAAACATGTGATGGCTATTGTTAAAATACATGTTTGAAGAGGGTCGAGGTCAGGCATAACTCTAAAAAGCAAGCATCCGAGACCAAACATATGAAATCCCTCTCGTACCATAACCTACAAGAAGTATATAGTTTTTGATAATTATGTTTTTCACGACAATTATGAGTGTAACTTAAAACAAGTATGTGTTTCAAGTCTTGTTTTTGGATAAGATAAATCTTATTTACTTTGGTTTTGCAAAGTATTTTATTTGCAAAAAGATATGTCTACAAAAGCTAAAGAATATTTTAATGTTGTAGCAGATTGGCAGACTGTAATCAGTTTATATTTTCTCTGCGTAAATTTTTTTGTAAATGTTGAAGCCTACTTAAACATATTCTCAGATTTTTTTTCTAATTTCATTCCTTCCTCTTTCTTTATTTCTTAACAAAATCTTAACAGCAATAAAGGGTAAACTTTAAGAGTACTGTGCAATAAAATAATCAAGACGCGGTGTAAAATAGAAGTGGGTACTTAAAAATTCAAAGAAACTTTCGTGTATAACATTTCTGAAAATGTGAACGTAATATCTTTTACCGTTTATGATGCATTCAATTAATAAGCCTAACCTCTAAAAATCGCTAAATTGTCAGTATCTTTAAAATGGAAAATGACGTCATCAATATAAACAATTAACATTAAGATATAGGATCTAAACGTTTCATAAAAATCGACACAACCTTTCCCAAGAATACGCGTACACAACATTCGTAAGAAAAAATGTAATAAGAATAACTAGACGCAGTGTTGTTGCGAGTAACGGAAGGTCTTCCATTTGAGCGTTTGAAAATTTGAATACATCATGAAATAGGCTATTGGATAACTATTCTGTTCTATCATCTCTTATCACTTTGTCAAATTGCTCTTAACACTTTAAAGGATTTCAATAGACATGGCATTAATGTTAAACAAATTTAAAAAAAGCGATATTATTGTGATTTTTGATAGAATAAAATAAAAAAAATTATTAACATCTATTATTTCAAAAATAAAATTGTAATCCTAAAACAATTTAGGAAGAAAAAAAATCATGAAAATTTGAAAGTTTTATCTTTATTACGTTTTGAGAAAAGTTGTGTGAAGAAGCAAAACATAATATTTTTAATATCTCAAAACTGGAAGTGGTTTCACCGGAGGGGACTATAGCTTTCCTCTGCGTCTGTCAGTGCGTCTGTCGGTCCGTCCGTCCGTCCGTCTGTCTGTCCGTCCGTCAGTCCGTCTGTCTGTCCCATTTCAGTTTTCCACACTTTTTTTCTTTATGCATTTGAGGAATAATATGAAACTTGCTGAACAGCTTCAAAATGTCAAACTACAGATCAAGTTTACACTTTTGTAGCGTCTGATTGACATATTTTCAAGAAAATTAATTTTTTATATTCCAATTTTTTAATGTTCGGGTTCGTTATCGGGTTCGGTATGTAACTGAATATACGAGGTCAGTACGTAGTCAGTAATAATATCGTGCGTTACTTGAACCATTCCTTTTCCTGTACCATTCCTTTTATCATTTCTAACAAACAAATAAATTTTATAAAATAGTGTCAAGCATTGTGTTGTAAATTTAATCGGCAGGGTTTTTTTGTATTATTATAATTACAATCGGGTTCGTTGTCGGGTTGGGCTGTTTAACTGTGTGGTTTGATTCGGGGTACAGAAGACAGTAAGAAATGATATTGTGCATAACAGTGCATTGTTTTCACAAATTTTTACCAGCGAATACAGAATAGACTTGGCGAAATTACAGGAGATGAAATAAAGAGTATTATTTTACCTATTTCCTATTTAATTTCTATATCAACTATATAGTTTTAATTTCCTCTGTTCTTTTATCTCTGATTAAGGTACTTCACTACACCGAGACTTATACTTTTTAAGACACTACGTCACAAGATGGCGATTTAAATGTTTTGTTAAACTGTTTGTATCAATCGATTCAGATGTATATCGATTAGCTCAGTGGTTAAAGTATCAGGCTTGTGAACCGCAGGTAATGAGTTCGAATCCACCTGGGGCTTTTGTTCATGTTTACTGAATGACATTTTTGAAAATATCTAAAATTGTACATTTTCTCGCCTCTTTGATTATAATTCTTATCCATCATTCTTTCTATCATAATCAAGTAAATTTCTGATGATTTGAGAAACTATTTCAAGGTGTAGTGAGGTACCTTAAAGCATGACATCTCGTTTACAATAGCTCTGAAATAGTTGTGTGCTTGGAAGCTTTCACAGAATAATACAAACCGGTATAGGGACGTGTATTGCTTATGCAATACTCTCAGAATGCTTGTTTTCTTATTAATTTTGTCACGAATGTGAAGATATGAACATTTTATCAAAATAAGCTGAAGCGTATTTGAGAAAACCTGACAGAAAAAAATAATAATAACTAGAGCAAAGCTCGTTGCAAAGCAACGAATGGGTCTTCCGTTAATGTTGGAAGTAAAGCTGGAAGTTCCTGTAAGAAGCAGAGCTCTTAAACCAATAACAAGAGGAACTAAAATAAAAAGATGAAAAAAATCGAATATTCCTGGTACGACTTAACAAAATACGAATGATTTTAACAATAACCTCTCCGATATTAAGAACGACTTAATTAAAAAAATCCGAATGTGTTCAAGTACAACTTAACAATTATTTTTGGTACGAGTTAATTTTACTTTGAACATGACACTATTTTTTAAACCAAGGACACGGAAACAAAATTTCCGGAAAAATCAATTTTTAAACCCCGATATCTCTGTAATGCGTCGTTTGATTTTCGTATTCAGCATGACCAACTCTACAAACCTCGTAAACATTTTAAATTAAAACGAAAAATTCGAAAAATCGAAAATTTTAAAACAGTTCCGGTTTGGACCGGAAGTGACGGAAACTAAATTCCAACCTTATGTCCAAATAAAAACGATTAATGCTTCAACACAGAAAATTTCAAGTAAATCTGTTGAAAACTTTTTGAGATATTAAGCTTTGAAAAAGTCAGAAAAATAAAGAAAAAGGAAAATAACTAGAGCAAAGCTCGTTGCAAAGCAACGAGTGGGTCTCCCGTTAATGTCGGAAGTAAAGCTGGAAGTTCCTGTAAGAAGCAGAGCTCTTAAACCAGTAACAAGAGAAAGTAAAATAAAAAGATGAAAAAATCGAATTATTCCTGGTACGACTGAACAAAATCCGAATGATTTTAAGTACGACTTAACAAAAACCTTCTTGATTTAAAGAACAACTTAACAAAAAAAATCCGAATGTGTCTAAGTAAGACTTAACAATTATTTTTGGTACGAGTTAATTTTACTATTAACATTACGCTATTTTTTAAACCAAGGACGCGGAAACAAAATTTCCGGAAAAATCAATTTTTAAACCCCGATATCTCAGTAATGCATCGTCCGATTTTCAAACGGATTTCAGTATCGTATTAAGCATGAACAACTCTACAAACCTCGTAAACATTTAAAATTAAAACGAAAAATTCGAAAATTCGAGAAAAATTTAAAGTGACGTTGTAGTTGAAAATTTAACATCTTTTAGGGACAATAATGGTTCATAATCCCTGAAAGTTTCATGTAAATCTGTTGAAAACTTTTTGAGATATTAAGCTTTAAAAAAGTCAGAAAAATAAAGAAAAAGAATAATAATAATAACTAGAGCAAAGCTCGTTGCAAAGCAACGAGTGGGTCTTCCGTTAATGTCGGAAGTAAAGCCGGAAGTTCCTGTAAGAAGCAGAGCTCTTAAATCAACAACAAGAGTAACTTAAATAAAAAGATGAAAAAATCGAATTATTCCTGGTACGACTTAACAAAACCCGAATGATTTTAAGTACGAATTAACAAGAACCTTTCTGATTTTTAGAACGACTTGACCAAAAAAAATCCGAATGTGTTCAAGTACTACTTAACAATTATTTTTGGTACAAATTTATTTTACTTTGAACATTACGCTATTTTTTAAACCAAGGTCGCGGAATCAAAATTTCCGGAAAAATCAATTTTTAAACCCCGATATCTCTGTAATGCATCGTCCGATTTTCAAACGAATTTCAGATTTGAATTCACCATGGCAAGTTTTATAAGACTGTAGTATTGGTTTTTTTTGTTCAAAAAAAATGAAAATTCCCAAAAATTGGAACTGCTTCCGGTTTTGAGCAAAATTGACGAACAAAATTTTAAACCCCCCAGTACATTATAGAATTGATACATCTATCATCAGTGAAAATTTCAAAGCGATATCTTTAAAGTTTACGGAGATTTCTTCCGGACAAAATCACTTTTTTTAAATTTAAAAATGGCGGCCAAATTTGAACGGAAGTGACGTAAATGCTGAAACTTTAATATCTTTTAGGCACGCTAACTTTACAAAAGCTCTGATAATTTCATTGAAATCGGATGAAAACTGTTTGAGATATAAAGCCGAGAAGGAGTCAGAAAAAAAATAAAAAATAAAATAATAATAAAAAGAAACCGAAGAAAAACATGAGGGTCTTCCGTTGGAAACGGAAGACCCTAATAATAATAAAAAGAAACAATAGAATAACAAGAGGGTCTTCCGTTGGAAACGGAAGACCCTAATAATAATGAAAAAGAAACATTAGAATAACAAGAGGGTCTTCCGTTGAAAACGGAAGACCCTAAAAAGAAACCGAAGAATAACAAGAGGGTCTTCCGTTGAAAACGGAAGACACTAATAAAAAGAAACCGAAGAATAACAAGAGGGTCTTCCGTTAAAACGGAAGACCCTAATAATAACTAGACACGATCTCGTTGCGAGCAACGAGGAGGTCTTCCGTCCGATTTTTAGAAGAGGAAATGACCTTGCCTTTTATCTTCATCAACGAAACATATCAGGAAATGCAGATGTGATCTAAAAGAGCGATGGATGAAGGATTATACACCCCGTTGGATCCCTAATTTAGGGACCAGCCACATGTTATTTCATATCAAATAAGAGGTCTTTTGATTTCGATACATTTTGTGTAAAAAGTTTAGAAATTTGTAACCGTTCTTGATTTATCTGGAAGAGATCATGGGAAAGGATAACAAACAAGTTTTGGTTGCAGATTGTTAATCACATTTTTTAGCGTATTTTGTTCAATATTGCTCCTTAGAATTGCTTTTTTTTTAATTTTGGGACGTTGATGATAAGTTTGGACTTTTGACCCCTTAAAATCCCTTATTACATAACATAGGAGTAAACAATTTTCATGTATAGGTACATAACATTTCGATTAACATAATTGCTTCCGTAATGTATTACAAAATATTTCACAATTAAAAGTTATGATTAAAAAGCTTTAGAACTCTATCGGCTCCTAATTTGAACAGCCAGCCCCTTTTTCGTGATATAAAAAGAAACCTCTTGTCATTTTAAACACATTTTGTTCAACAAGTATGTAGAAATATGTACCGTTCTCGAGATGTCTGGAAGAGATCGTTTTAAGGGCCGACCCTATAACTCCTTTTAGGGACCGGATTACAAAAAACTTTTGGTTGCAAACTGTTAACGATATTATTTGGAGCATCTTTTGTTCAACATTGCTTTTCAAAATTTCTCTCCACTTTCAGATATATAAGATCAAAATTTCGGACTGCTGGCCCCTTAAAATCCCTGAATACGTAACAAAGGAGTAAACAACTGTCATGTATAGGTACATAACGTTACGATTAACATAATTGCTTCTATAAAGTATTACAAAATATTTCACATTAAAAAGATATTATTAGAATACTTTAGAGCCCTTTTGGCCCTTAATTTAAAGGGCCAACCCCTTTTCCCTAATGTCAAATGAAAGTTCTTGACTTTTTAAAGTTTTTTTGTTCTATAAGTCTTAACAAAATACTTTTGAGAAAAAATATATTCAAAGAAAACCACAAAAAAATCATGACGCTTTTTATCTCAATTTTTAAGCTCAGACGAGCTTCATTGTTTTTTGTCACAGAACAATGAAAATGCTTCTGTCATATCCACAAACATAGGTCTATAAACCCTCAAAATTTGAATTAAATATCTGTTTTCGTTTAGGAGAAAATCACCGGACAAGCCGACCCTCTAAAAATCGTAAAAACGTCAATATCTCTAAAATCGAAATGACGTCATCAATATAAAAAATTTCCAATAAGGTTCAGATCAATATGTGTTAGTTCTGAAAGTTTCATTAAAATCAGCCAAGCCGTTCCCGAGAACTTGCGTGCACAAAAATGCGTAAGAAAAACAAATTAATAATAAGGGAAACAGAAACAAAGCAATAACAAGAAGGTCTTCCGTTGGAAACGGAAGACCTTAATAATAAAAAGAAACAATAGAATAACAAGAGGGTCTTCCGTTGGAAACGGAAAACCCTAACTAGACGCAATCTCGTTGCAAGCACCTTCAAAAAGGCTATCGGAATAGTTTCTATCATTTCTAAACTCATTCTTATGTTCCATTGACCCTTTCTAAGGATTTCAAGAGACAGATACGTACACTACTGATCAGATCCAACCTAACAAAAGTAAACCCCAACTAAATCCGCGGTTTACCTTTTGGGGTTTACTCTGTGTTAATTCCCGGTTTAATAAAGTAGACCCAGATTAAACGGAAAATAAACCCAGAGTGGACCCAGAAAGTCAACGCCAATCAGAAGTATACCCCTTAAAGCAGAAGCCACCTGTGGATTTGTAATATATAAGTGGCAGGAATTACAGGCAGTGATATGGTAAGATAAAAGAGGTGTCTGCTTCACACTCCAGTGCGTTCAGTAGACCTCAAAAGCAAATCCTGAGTTAACCCCGAGTAAACCCAAAGTCAACCCCGAGTGGACCAAATTTTCCATAAAGCAGACCCAGAGTTAACCCAAAGTAACCCCCGAAAGTAAACTCAGGGTTTAGTTGGGGTTTATTCTAGTGTTAGGTTGGGTCTGGTCTGTACTGTATTAATATATTAGAAGGCGCTGTTACTTTGATTATCGATTAAATTTAAACAGAAATTAGAAATATCCATCATTTTACAAATAACATTTTGAATTTAAACACAATTAAGGAAGAAAACCAAAAACAGTCGGCACATGGGGATTGAGCCCGGGTCGCCTGAGGACCAGTATATCATTCTAGCGTGATCAATTTAAGAACAAATTACAAATTACAAGTTCTTCATTCATTAAAGAGTCTCTATCGCAACATAACAGAAAAAACAATAACATTTACACTGACGACCGGAAGTGACGGCGGACGTTCGGATGTGCAAAGGGCATTGCAGTTGAAGAATAACAATCATAATTAAGATTTTGACCATTCTATCTTAGATACTTTTTGAAAATAAATATGATCAAATAAAAGCATGAAATCTTTAATGCATGTATCTCGGAACCGAGAGTAATGATCAAACAATTGATCGATAATTTATCTTCAAAAATTGTCAAGAGTTAAATTTGAAATGTTCAACAGAATTGAAAAAAAGTATTTTTTCTGAAAACGTGTCAGAAAAGAATTTCAATAGATATATATCAATACTAGACGAAACGAGTGGGTTTTCCGTCTGATTTATAATTTGATGATATGGAACCCATCATTTTAAAAATTAAATCTTAACTCTGAGCAAAAATTGAAAAAAAAGAAATCGTCACTCGGGGAATTAACCCGGGTCTCTTTGGCACATGTCCACCACTCTAACGACTGAGCAGCTAGGACTCTCGTTTCAGAACTTTGATGTTAAAAGAGGTTCGTTCCTCTCTTTTCGATAACTATTGAATGTCACCTCTTATCTAAAAAATGTTGCATCATATATTGATTCTATTAATATACCTATATTTGGAAACTCCAAATAAACCATATTAAATAAAATTGTTTTAAAAAAAATCATATATTTACAGAGTTTTGTAAGGGACTATATTTTGTGGCGGAAGGTTTTTGAGAACAAAATAAACAATTTTCATAGTTCAACAGTTTAAGTGTTCTGTTACTTTAGCCTCCTTATTTTTCAGTGCAAACGCAATGTCGAAATATTTTGTGTATAACGGTATATTTATGTTGTTTTAAAAACATTTTTGAACATTTTTTCGATGTTTCTACCGATATATTTTGGTATATTAGGCTTATATTTCACAGAAGTAAAAAACAAGTTAACTCCAATTTTTGCCTAAAATTACCTTATTTCATGCCATATCTCAAATGTTTTGAGATGTGACCACTAATTTTTTTTTACTTTTAAATGAGACATTAAATTATGTTTATTTGTATGCAAAGATTTGGAAAGTTGGCATTATTGCTATTTTTTCATTTACGTAAAATTTGATAACTCCAAAATGTTGTAACAATCTTTGCATCTGCTGTTGTATTCATTATGTACTGGCATGTGACGTAATCAGTAAATCAAAGCTTTTTAAACTTTGACAAAATGATATTACTATAGACACTACATGTGTTCTACTTTCAGTGTCAAGATGTAATGTAATGGTTTTGGCACCTAAATATCCCTAACTGCGTCATAAAATGGTCTACAATAATTTTTCAAACATATATTGTTACGATTAACAACTTTGCTTTTATAATGCTTTACAAAATATTTACCATTTATAAGTTATCTGTCTTAAACGTGGTCTAAATAATGGAATTATTTTTTGTTCTCATACCCATTTAAAATTGTTGTTCGTTTTTTTTTTCAATACAAATGATTGAATATTTAGAGGGGTATGGTCACGATTTTGGACAAACATTATTTTTCTGATTTTAATGTTTACAATGCTTAAGTATTGCATTTTATAAAGGCAACCAAAATTTGAGTGTCATTCGCTGGTTAATAAGAGAGTTACTGAGCTTATAATTCTTTCCTATGTAAACAAAGCTTTTGTTTACATTTTGATTGTTGAAGTAAAAATTGCAATTTTGGACCCAAAATGAATGTGTTAAAGGTTAGGAACTGTTTATTTATGCTTAAAATGAGTTAAAAGATAGAGAAATCAGTTTAAAAAGATTTTTTACTGGTGTTTTGAACTTACAGTGTATGTAAACAAAAACAGGGTAGAGCCTTGTTTACATGACAAACAATTGTGAGCTCTGTATCTTGCTTATAATTTCATTTAAATTTCCATTGATAATAAGAAATGCATTTCTAAACCATTGTAAATAATAACAAGAGGCCCATGGGCCACATCGCTCACCTGAGAAACATGAGGTATGATAAAATCAGCTTAACGGAGTCATAATACAAACTATCTGGATAATGTACAATTATACATAATACATACTTTGTATCTACACTACCTGAGAATGCTTTCACACAAGTGTCAGCTTTCCTGGCTGATTGGCTGATTAGTTTCTGAGAAGAAAATTTTAAAAGATTTACTCTATATATTCCTATGTAAAACTTCGACCCCCCCCATTGTGGCCCTACCCTACCCCCAGGGATCATGGTTTTCACAACTTTGAATCTACACTTCCTGAGGATGCTTCCATACAAGTTTCAGCTTTGCCGGCTGATAAGTTTCTGAGAAGAAGATCTTTTAAGATTTACTCTATATATTCCTATGTTAAATTTTGACACCCCATTGTGGCCCTACCCTACACCCGGGGGCCATGATTTTAACAACTTTGAATCTACACTACCTGAGCATGCTTCCACACAAGTGTCAGCTTTCCTGGCCAATTAGTTTCTGAGAAGAAGATTTTTAAAGATTTACTCTATATATTCCTATGTAAAATTTCGATCCCCTATTGTGGCCCCACCTTACCCCCGGGGGTCATGATTTTCACAACTACGAATCTAAACTACCTGATAATGCTTTCACACAAGTTTCAGTTTTCCAGGCTGATTAGTTTCTAAGAAGAAGATTTTTAAAGATTTACTCTATATATTCCAATGTTAAACTTCGACCCCCCATTGTGGCCCCACCCTACCCCCGGGGGTCATGATTTTCACAGCTTTTAATCTACACTACCTGAGAATGCTTTCACACAAGTTTCAGCTTTCCTGGCCGATTAGTTTCTGAGAAGAAGATTTTTAAAGATTAACTCTATATATTCCTAAGAAAAACTTCGATTCCCTATTGTGGCCCCACCCTACCTCCGGGGGGGGGGGGCATGATTTTTACAACTTTGAATCTACACTACCTGAGCTGAGGATGCTGCCACACCAGTGTCAGCTTTCCTGGCTGATAAGTTTCTGAGGAGAAGATTTTTAAACATATACCCTATATATTCCTATGTTAAACTTCGACCCCCCATTGTGGCCCAACCCTACCCCCAGGGGTCATGTTTTCACAACTTTAAATCTACACTACCTGAGGATGCTTTCACACAAGTTTCAGCTTTCCTAGCTAATTAGTTTCTAAGAAGAAGATTTTTAAAGATTTACTCTATATATTCCTTTGTAAATTTTCGACCCCCCATTGTGGCCCAACCCTACACCCAGGGGTCATGATTTTCACAACTTTAAATCTACACTACCTGAGGATGCTTCCACGCAAGTGTCAGCATTCCTGTCTAATTAGTTTTTCAGAAGAAGATTTTTAAAGATTTACTCTACATATTCCTATGTAAAACTTCGACCCCCCATTGTGGCCCTACCCTACCCCAGGGGGTCATGATTTTCACAACTACGAATCTACACTAACTAAGGATGCTTCTACACTAGTTTCAGCTTTCCTGGTCATATGGTTCATGAGGAGAAGATTTTTAAAGATTTACTTTGTATACTCCTATGTAAAATTTCGAGCACCCATTCTGTCCCCACCCTATCCCCGGAAGTCATGATTTTCACAACTTTGAATCTACATTACCTGAGGATGCTTCCACACAAGTGTCAGCTTTCCTGGCCGATTAGTGTCTGAGAAGAAGATTTTTAAAGATTTACTCTATATATTCCTATTTTAAACTTCGACAACCCATTGTTGCCCCACCCAACACCCGGAAGTCATGATTTTTACAACTTTGAATCTACACTACCTGAGCATGCTTCCAAACAAGTGTAAGCTTTCCTGGCCGAGTGGTTTCTGAGGAGAAGATTTTTTTAAATTTACTATATATATTCCTATATAAAACTTCGATCCCATATTGTGGCCCCACCCTACACCCGGGGGTCATGATTTTCACAACTTTGAATCTACACTAACTCATGATGCTTCCATACAAGTTTCAGCTTTTCTGGCTGATTAGTTTCTGAGAAGAAAATTTTTAGAAATTATTAATATATTCCTATGTAAAACTTCGACCCCACATTGTGGCCCAACCCTACCCCCGGGATCATCATTTTCACAATTTTGAATCTACGCTACCTGGGGATGCTTTCACACAAGTTTCAGCTTTCCTGGCTGATTAGTTTCTGAGAAGAAGATGTTTAAAGATATACTCTATATATTCATATGTTAAACTTCGACCCCCCATTGTGGCGCCACCCTACCCCCGGGGTCATTAATTTTACAATTTTGTATCTACACTACCTGGGGATACTTCCACACAAGTTTCAGCTTTGCCGGCTGATTAGTTTCTGAGAAGAAGATTTTTAAAGATTTACTCTATATATTCATATGTTAAACTTCGACACCCCATTGTGGCCTCACCCTACATCCGGGGGTCATCATTTTCACAACTTTGAATCTACACTACATGAGGATGCTTCCACACAAGTGTCAGCTGTCCTGGCGTATTAGTTTCTGAGAAGAAGATTTTTAAAGATTTACTATATATATTTCTATGTAAAACTTCGATCCCATATTGTGGCCCCACCCTACACCCGGGGGTCATGATTTTCACAACTTTAAATTTACACTAACTCATGATGCTTTCATACAAGTTTCTGCTTTCCTGGCCGATTAGTTTCTGAGAAGAAGAGTTTTAAAAATTTACTATATATATTCCAATGTTAAACTTCGACCCCCATTGTGGCCCCACCCTACCCCCGGGGATCATCATTTTCACAATTTTGAATCTACGCTACCTGGGGATGCTTTCACACAAGTTTCAGCTTTCCTGGCTGATTAGTTTCTGAGAAGAAGATTTTTAAAGATATACTCTATATATTCATATGTTAAACTTCGACCCCCCCATTGTGGCCCCATCCTACCCCTGGGGTCATGATTTTCACAATTTTGAATCTACACTACCTGAGGATGCTTCCACACAAGTTTCAGCTTTCCTGATCTTATGAAAATGTCTCGAAAATTTTCATTAATTCCCAATTATCTCCCTTTGCAAAACTTTGAATCTCTTTAGGCTAAGGATGCTTTGTGCCAAGTTTGGTTGAAATTGACCCAGTGGTTCTTGAGAAGATGTTGAAAATGTGAAAAGTTTACAGACAGACGGACAGACCGACAGACGGACAGACAGACAGACAGACGGACGACAGACAAAATGTGATCAGATTAGCTCACTTGAGCTTTCAGCTCAGGTGAGCTAAAAACAGCAAAATAGAATTTGACCAAAATTCTGGCCATGCCCCTTTAAGAGGTCAGAACTGTAGATCCTTTTAGGGGACAAACAATGATGATTTATAACAAATTATCACTCAAAAAAGTCATTATCAAATAAACCCTCGCGACTCCTAATTGGATGGGTCAGCCCAGTTTACTTGTTATCAAATGAAAGGTCTTGCAAATATAAAAACATTTTGTTAACAAGTGTTCATAAATTGTTAACCGTTCTAACGATATCCAAACAGCTGTGTTTTAAGGGCCGACTCTTCAGCTCCTTACTGGGGCTACCAAAAATGTAAGGTATCATATTGTTAAGAACATTATTTTAAGCAACTTTTGTTTAACAATACTTTTGAAGGTATTATTCATATTGTTATCATAAAAAGATTATAGAGCCCTCTTGGTCCAAAAATTTAGGGCCAGCTTTTTTTCGTGATATCAATCAATTTGAAAAAGATGTGATAAGACGCAGAATTGTAAGCGCAACTTAGATATTATGTTTTAAAATTAGTCTGAGGTCATTTCAACACGATTAAATCAATGTATTTTTTAAGTATTTAATTCATTCAAGATATCATAAGACGCAGAATTGTAAGTGCAACTTAGATATTGTGTTTTAAAATTAGTTTGAGGTCATTTTAGCAGGGCGCCTGGAAGTGCGAAACGAAACGAAATAAAACAAAATCAAAGGAAACGAAACAAAACCAGTCGAAACGAAACGAAACCAATCGTAACGGAACGAAACCAATCGAAACGAAACCAAAAATCGAAACGAAACGAAACAGAGTTAAACAAAAGTATAAATCAATTATGACAATATAAAGGTGAAAACAGAAACTGATTTACATTATAAAATCCATATCTTTTTGTGCGTATAGTCTAGTCCCGATTTCTAAAAAGAGCTCTAGAAATACGTTTTAACGGCAAATAATTATTATTTGGTCCAGCATGGTTTTTTATCATAATTAAAGTATGCTGAGTCTGAAAAAATATGCTGGCCATTATGAAAATGGCGTTAAGTAGGTCAAAATGGCGATTCAAAATGGCGGACAGCCAATCTTCTAATTTTTCTCTTAAAGTCTCTACAGTGGGAACAAATAATGACACACACTAAGGAATTGGTCCAAAATAGTATTTTATTATATCCTATGTGTGCCAAGTCTTAAAAAATATGCTGGTCTTACATAAATGAGGTTAATTAGGTCAAAATGGCGATTTAAAATGTCGGATAACAAATATTTTGTATATTCTTCCTATATTTCTAAAATGGACAAAAAGCGTGAGACAAACATTGATATTTGGTCCAGCAAAATTTTAAATCATAATGGAGGTGTGATTAGCCAGAAATGATATGCTATTTTTAAGAAAATGTAAATTATCTTTAAAAATGGCAATTCCTAACGGTGGACATCCAGATTTTATGTTTTTTTCTCCTTTAGTTTCTTAAATTGAGAAAAAGCAAGAGACAAACATTTATAATTCTTTTCTTTAAATTTTTAAATCATAAATAAGTCTGAGGAATCATGCTAGTCTCCACTAAAACGGTGCTTTTTATGCCAAAATGGCGAATAGCCAGATTTCATATTTGTTCCTTATAGTATCTTATAACAGAAAAAAGCACGAGACCAACAATTTTAATTTGGTCCAGCAATGTTATCAATATAACTAAGGCATGCTCAGACTTAACTGAATAAATATGCTGGCTATGACGAAAATTGCGTTAAATAGGTCAAAAGGGCGTTTTAACATGGCCTACAGCCAGATTTCATCACATTCTATTTAAGTTTTTAAGAAGGAAAAAAGTATCAAAAACAATAATAGTCCAGTTTAACAAAGTTTTTATTCATAATTAGGGTATACTGAGTTTAAAGATATATGGTGACTTCTACAAAACTGGCGTTAAGGAGGTTAAAATGGCGTTTCAATATGGCCAACCGCCAGATGTCATAATTCTCTTTCAAAACCGTTAAGAGGGGTAAAATGTGTAAGTATTACATTATACAAATATGCACATGAAAAACTAGATAGGAACACTTTAATGAAGGAAAAAGCCAAGTTCAATTTTTTTTTCTTGTTAAGGCGTATATCTTATTTAAACATTCTTTGTTCATGCTTTTCAATATCCGTCTTGTTCCTAAACCTTTTTGGGGGGGGGGGTATTACACTTTATGTACCGGTTTCTTAGATCTCCCTTTTAAAATAGTTTAGATGTGGCACACTCTGCAAGTTCGTGAAATACGATAAATGCTCACATTAAGTTTTAGAGAGGAGAAACATTTCTGCATTATAAAATTGGTGTTTTTAGGCTGTAAAGACATCGATATCATAAGCTTATATGATAACAGAGATACAATCGGCTACTTAGGGGCAGTTTACGACAATAAAAACTATTCCAGTATATGTCTGTCTCTTTCTTTAATTCCTTTCTAGCAAATTAATAAATCTAACTAATATATCATCATCTGCACTGGAAAAGCCCGTGATTCAAAATGAGCCCGAGATCAACATATCGTCAAGCTTTATATATAGTAATAAGTATGCGTAATATGTTTGGGCAACCCAAATTTTTTTTTCTCTTTTCAACATTACTAGGGACAATTTATACTTTGTATAAAAATCAACCTGTTAATGTCATCGTTAAGGATAAAACAACCTCTTGCAAAATTGTCAACATGTGATTGGCCAAAATGTGCTGAGGAAAGTACAGAAGTACGTAAAAAGCAATGTGTGTCCTTATTTAGAGGAAAAGTTGAGGCTTTTTTACGCTAGACCATGCCAGTGTCCATTTGCAATATATCCTCACAACTAAGTTTGCTGATGGATGTTCGAACCTCTTTAAAGCCTATAAACATCCCTGTCAATGTTGTTGAAGAGAAAATGTTCCCCTTTTCTAGATTTTCGAATTAACATTTGGTTCATTTCATTCACTGATACGTTGTGACACAACTACTTATTTCTACAGCATATCGAGAAAATCGACATATTAAGTGTAAAGAAACAAGTATTAAAAGGGAAATTACCTGGTAACTGACCAGAAAATCAAAGAGTTCGAGAAGTTCTTTAGTTGTATGTATAACCAAGACACATTGCCCACTGACACGGTTCAATTTGCTTTGGTCATAAAATCAAAGCCCGTGAATAAGCCCCAACTTAGGATTTGCCTTACGTTGCTTATGAAACAAGCACACACCAAGATAATGGTAGGGAGAAAGGCATACATGAGGATTACTATATTGCCATGCCCAGCCGAGATGAGATTAAAAATTTAAGTATTTGGTTGTTTGTTGCTGGAACTATAATTGTAACCTTAAGATCTTATACTTTAAGCTTTCTTTGATTTGATAGCTTGCAACTGTCCCACAGGTTGTAGAACCTTTATGTGTGAATGTAAAGGTGCCAACTTGGCGGTATAGACATTTGCAAATTTTTAATCACAAACTCATCATTCAAAAAAAGATTGTATATTAAAAAATATCCTGTAGCTTAATAAGGGAAAACAGAAAAAATTGCACTTTTTTTAAATAAAAAGCTGGTGGATTTTTTTTTCTATTAATACATGTATTCAAATTTGATTGTTAGTTACATTATTAGTATTGAAATTATGATATTCAAACATTTTCCTCATTTAAGAGGCCTTTAGAGAGATGAATGAAATTTAGTTTTACACTAATTCGAATTGCCATTTTGACAAGGTTAACGTCATTCTTATGAAGACCAACACATTTCATCAAACTTGGCACAACTAAGTTAGTGAATAAATGTTTGCTAGATCAATTTGAGATTTTGTATTGCTATTTTTTCCATTGAAGAGACTGTAAGACAAAAATGATGAAATATGGTTGTCCACCATTTTTAAACTATTTACCGCGATCTTTAAAGATCAGCATATCTTTGTGGACTCAGCACACCTCAGACTATGATGTGATTAAATACTATGCTGAACCAATTTATAATCGTTTGTTACCTACATATTTTAGACTTCAAAGGAAAATTATAAAATTTTATAAAATTTCGACCATTTTGACCGCCATTTTGACCTTATAAGCGGCATTTTTGTCATAGCCAGCATACTTTTCAGACTAAGCACGTCTTAATTATGCAAAAAGAACTTTGCTGACCTGAATTATTATTGGTTTTTTTATACGTTTTCCCTATTCTAAATTCTTTAAGAAAAAAATTATGAAATCTGGGCATCCGCCATTTTGAATCGCCCATTTTGACCTAATTAACGCCTATTGAACAAGGCCAGCATATTTGTTCATACTGAGCACACCTTAGTAATGATAAAATACTATACTGGATCAATTCATTATTGTTTGTCAATAATTTAAAGACTTTAAGAGAAAATTATGAAGTTTGGTTGTCCGCCATTTTGAATCGCCATTTTGACCTACTTAACGCCATTTTCATGAAGGCCAGCATAGTTTTTCGGACTCAGCACACTTAAATTATGTTAAAAAACCATGCTGGACCAAATAATAATTATTTGCCGTTAAAAGTTTTTTTTCGACTAAATCGGACCAGACTAGTACTCAAGTTTTGAGAGAGAGAAAAAAAGAGAGAGAGAGAGAGAGAGAGAGGATGATTATACTGTAAACGTATTTTCAAAAAAACTGTCGTTAGTCCTTTGGCTGTGTATTCTATTTTGCGTTTTTGGCGGAAAACGGCGTCTGCAAAATTAAGTACATTGCCAAATGTAAAATATATAAGAAGAAACAAAGGTAAATTCAGAAATGCGTTAAATCAAATCCATGCTAACTTGTTGAAAATGTACATTCCACCAAATAGTGTACACCCTAAATATAGTACATTTACAGTATTGACAGATACATTCCAACCACACGATTTTATATATTGATTTGAAATACTGTAAAAATGAATCAAAGACAATGTGCGTGCGGATGAAAGAGAGAGAAAGAAAGAAGGGATTATGTTTGATTTAAGATAATACACAGGTAAAAAAAACCTCTTTATAATGCAAGTTAATTTTGTCAAATTACGACGTCTAATTTCAAGCAATACATATTAAAACAATTCTTATTATATGTTAGAAACTGGTAACCAACCAGTATGCTCTAAATCACAGTGTATTTGATCGTTTCTATTTACAATATTTCAAATCGATAGAAAGAAAATTGTTGTTAGAATGTCTCCTTCAGCATCAGCATCATCATTACCATCAACCATCATCATCATCTCTCTTTCTCTCTCTCCTTTTCTTTCTCTCTCTCCCAAACGTGCATATATACTTTGCTAAATGATGCCGCTGATAAATTTTAAGGCATCTCTCTCTCTCTCTCCCTCTCTCTCTCTCTCTCTCTCTCTCTCTCTCTATCTCTCTCTCTCTCTCTCTCTCTTTCTCAACGTCTAAATATCATTTACTGAAACAAATTAAAAGCATTAAAAGGTATAATGAAACAAATTAGAAACATTAAAAGGTATAGGCATGTACATCAGTTATTTACATAATTATATAATTTTTGCAAATTTCGGATAATCGGCTTAAAAATTTACAATGGCAATCTGAATCATACAAGTAGTTATATTTTATGGTTTAAAAATTTATTTCAATATATTTATTTTCACTTTTATGTAGTCAAAATTAATATTAGTTTTTGTTTAAATCCGTTTTGGTTTCGTTTCGATTTTTGGTTTCGTTTTGTTTCGATTTTTGGTTTCGATTCGATTGGTTTCGTTTCGTTTGGTTTTGTTTCGTTTCGTTTAGATTTTGTTTTGCACTTTACAGGCACCCATTTTAGCATGATTAAAATGAGTTTTATTTTTTTTGAAAAAAAATTAAAATTCATCCAATAAACTCGAGAAAGAGCTTAATTGACGCAACATTGTAAGTGCTACTTTAATTTCATGTTTTAAAATTAGTCTGAGGTCATTTTAACTAGATTTTCTGAAATTTCAAATTTAGAAAAATTAAAATTCATCCGATCAATTTAAAAAAAAAATATGTCATTAGACGCAGTTTTGTAAGCGCAACTTAGACATTATGTTTTAAAATTAGTCTGAGGTCATTTAAACACGATTCAATTTTAAAATTATTATAAAAATTATCCAATCAATTCAATAAAGATGTCATCAGATGCAGAATTATAAGCTCAACTTAGATACCATTTTGTAAAATTAGTCTAAGGTTATTTTAACATGATTTGAATGAGTTTATTTTTTTTTTTTGAAATAAAAAAAATCCATCTAATCAATTCGAGATGTAATTAGACGCAAAGTTGTAGATACAATGTTTTTTAAATTAGCTAGAGGTCTTTTTAATACGATTTTATTAAATAACAAGAGGCTAATTGACCTTAACGGTTACTTGAGTAGCATATAACCCATACAAAAACTTGACGAGGAGTCTAATTTATGCATTTAATTAATAAGGTTTCATTCTAGAGTAGTAAAAATTATAAATCGGTAATGACGACCACCTCCCTGCCTGAAATCTTCAAAAAAGATCTATGAAACCTATAATTTGGGGGAAAAACTTTAAGATCTGGTCTACAAAATCATGAATTATGTTTTCCTTTCAGGTGTTTAGACGATTTTGTAAATTTGTAAGGGTCATTTTGTCCACGCATCTCCTCTGAAACTAATCATGATAAAAGCTTGAAATTTGCAGGGATTGTATATGAATATATGTCTGTAGATTTCCCTCCATGCTTCCAATTGCCAAAAAATGCGCAGAGCCTAGAAGCTCGCCGGAACCTGAAAATTAGCACCACATTTTTTCACAAAATTTTCGAACATTTTCCGTAATATCTTTTGACGTATGCATATTTTGTTAAAACATGTAATGCAAAAGCTGTTTCAATTTGCACGGGCTTTTATTTGATATCAAGAAAAAGGGGCTGGTCCCTCAAATTAGGGGCCAAGAGGTCTCTAAAGTCTATTTGCAATAACTTTCTAGTGAACAATAATTTGTTATCAATTATAGAAGCAAAAATGTTCATTGTACAGCTGTTTATCTATACAGTACCATACTTAAGTCATATATTACGTAATTAGGGGTTTCAAGGGACCAGAAGTTCAAAACTTTGATCATTAATATCTGAAAAAGGAGAAATATTTTTAAAAGCGATGTAGAACAAAAGTTGTTCAGAATAATGTTTTGTACAATATGCTACCTTAAATGTTTTTGTTTATGACCCCATTTAGGAGTTAAAGGGTCGGCCCATAAAACACATTTGTACAGATATCTTAAGAACTGTAAACATTTTGTGAACACTTGTTAAACAAAATATGTTTACATTTACAAGACCTTTCATTTGATGTCAAGAAAAAGGGGCTGGTCCCTCAAATTAGGGGCCAAGAGGGCTCTAATGTCTTTTTTCAATAATTCTTTACTAAACAATATTTTGTTATTAATTATAGAAGCAAAAAGGTTCATTGTACAGCTGTTCATCTTTAAATTACCATACGTAAGTCATATATTACGTAATTAGGGGTTTCAAGGGGCCAGAACTCAAAACTCTGATCATTAATATCTGAAAAAGGAGAAATATTTTTAAAAGCAATGTAGAACAAAAGTTCTTCAAAATAATGTTCTTAACAATATGATACTAAACATGTTGTTGTTAGTGGCCCCGGTAAGGGGTTTAAGGGTCGGCCCCTAAAACGAATTTGTACAGATATCTCGAGAACGGTTTACAATTCATGAACACTTTTAGAACAAAATATGTTTATATTAGCGAAACCTTTTATTTGATATCAAGAAAAAGGAGCTGACCCCTCAAATTAGGGGCCAGAAACGCTACTAAGTCTTTTCATTATAACTCTTTTCTGACCAATTATTTGATATTAATCATAAAGCAGGAAAGAAGCTTTTATTAAGTTTAATTTAAAACCGAAACCCGTTTTAAAATCGGACGATGCATTACAGACATCGGGGTTTAAAAATTGATTTTTCCCGAAATTTTGATTCCGCGTCCTTGGTTTAAAAAAAATAGTGTAATGTTTAAAGTAAAATTAACTCGTACCAAAAATAATTGTTAAGTCGTACTTGAACACATTCAAGAACGGATTTTTTTTGCTAAGTCGTTCTTGAAATCGAAAAGGTGTTTGTTAAGTCGTACTTTAAATCATTCGTATTTTGTTAAGTCGTACCAGGAATTAATTCGATTTTTATTTCATCTTTTATATTTTAGTTACTCTTGTTATTGGTTTAAGAGCTCTGCTTCTTAAAGGAACTTCCAGCTTTAATTCCGACATTAACGGAAGACCCACTCGTTGCTTTGCAACGAGCTTTGCTCTAGTAATTAGGATCTTCCGTTTCCAGCGGGAGACCCTCTTGTTATTCTTCGTTTTCTTTTTATTAAGATCTTCCGTTTCCAACGGAAGACCTTATTGTTTTTCTTCGGGTTTTTTTCTCATTCTTCTCCTTTTTTTTCTTACCGATTTTGTGTCAGCGATTACTCGAAAACTTTTTGATCGATTTTAATAAAATTTTCAGATCTTATTGACATTTGTTTAGACTTGATCGGAAACTTTTTTGGTTGATAACGTCATTTCCATTTTTGAAATATTGACGTTTTCTTGATTTTCAGAGTGTCGCCTTGTCCAAGAGTGTTATCAAAAACTATAAAAGATATTGAGTTCAAAATTTCAGGAATGATAGACAAAAGATTGTAGATATGTAATAAGGCATTAATAAATTCCAGTCACAAAAGGCGCTAAAGCTCGGTAGGGCTCGAAAAATGAGATTAAAAAAGCGTTGTAATTTTGCCTGGTTTTATTAGATTATCTTTTTTCTCACAAATATTTTGTTAAGACATGTAGAAGAAAAAAAAATTATATTTACAAGATCTTTTGTTTGACACCTAGAAAAAGGGGCTGGCCCCTCAAATAAAGGACCTAGAACCCTTCAAAGTTTTCACTTTATAACTCAAAAGCGGTTAAGATTTCGATATGGCTGTCGCTGCAAAAGTTGTTCATTATGATCTTATTAATGTCGTAACAATAATATTTTGTTCGGGTATTGCGTAATATGTGTGTAAAAAGCCAAACTTATTACCCTGTATTTGTGTTTTATTTGGCAAATAAACGGGGTATTTGTGCGTATAACTGACATAAAGGGTACCGGTTTACACACGGAAAGTGTTTAAACATTTTAGTTATTTTCTAGTGAAACACATTGTGGATAAAAGAACTGTTTCTATGCAATGCATTTGAGTCGCATTTAAAATCTAGCTGTATTCCGAACTGTGTATGTGAACAATTACGTATCCGATCCCTTGCCGCAGCCGAGGAAATAGGTCACGAATGGACTAGCGAGCGGTCTGCTGTTATCTAATACACAAGATTTGCGTCTTGCTGTAATGCACACATGGTTTTTTTTATGTAGCTGCAATCACAAAACTTCCGATTTTAATGATTTTAATAGTAGATAAAAAAGATTATATCTTTACCTACTACCATAGACAGTGTACTAGCTTGCATTCGGAAAGTGTTTAAACAGTTTAATTCTTTTCTAGTGAAACATATTAAGGGTATAAGAATTGCTTCTATGAAATGTATTTGAGTTGCATTTAAAATCTTGCCAGCTGTATTCCGAGCTTCATATATGTAAACAATTATACGTATCCCATCCTTACCCGCGGCCGAGAAAATGGGTCGCGGCTGGACTAGCGAGCGGTCTGCCGTTATCCAATACACAAGATATGCACCTTGCTGTAATGCACACACGGGTTTATTTATGAAGTGCAAACACAACGAATTCAGATTATAACGATATTAAAGAGTAAATGAAAAAAAATTACACCATTAACTACGAAGTATTGCTGTTTTGCTCTCCTAATTAAAAAAAAAATGGATAGTATGGCTGTTATTGAAAAAAGGCGTTTTTTGTGATCTTGTCTACATGTATGTCATGAAATAGTTTAATTGTTGGAAACTAAATTTCAGTTATCAAACTGCAAACATTCCAAACCCACCACGTTGAGTGTACATTTTCATAACACGGGCCGAGGAGATGCCGCGCTAGTGGACAGCCGATTCACTGTAGGACACATGTTTCTCGTGTTTATACGTTATCACACATTCCAATGCTCATTGATTCGTTGTTGTTTTCATTTCCAATTATATTGATTAACGATGCATCAAACCATTGAATTAAATCATAGTTCGTATAATAAAGGAAAAAAACTGCCATCAATGAATATAATACGTTTTACAGTCATACGATTTGAAATGTAAATAAATTCACTTGTGTCTGTTTGGGACATTTTGCTGCTGAGAATTAAATGCATTACACTACCAATTCAACAAAATATAGGCGATATTCTCATAAGTATCTGTAATCTATGATAATGTAATACTTCATTTGGCTAACAAAATATTATAATTTTTTATGAGTTGAGAGAGAGAGAGAGAGAGAGAGAGAGAGAGAGAGAGAGAGAGAGAGTTAAGCAGGATGTAGTAAGTTAAAGTTGAAATATATTTAAAAAGCGTTCGAGATAAGGCAGCTTAAGAAGTACAATGCGACATGCTTGCGGTAGGTACGGGCACGATAAAACAAACCATTTTTAAACAAGTTGATGTTTTATTTACATTCAGGCCGTAAAATAATAAGGGTCACACTATTGGTATAACCTCATCTCAGTGGTGGTCAGATTCATTAAAAAGCAAACTCATTGATGATTTTATTCATTTATAATTTTGTTTTTTTTTTTATTCTGAAAGAATATGTGAGTTTTAAATATTTTGTGTACATGTACGTTCATTGTAAAAGTAATCGGACAGTTGAAGATCGAGTAGCGAACATATTGTTAAAAATACTCTATAGTAGATTAATTTTCTAATACAAATCGAATTGGCTTTAAAATTTGCATATTCAAGCATTTAAGTAAATACATAAATTATATATAATTATATTAATAAAAACGTCTGTATGCTGTATTATGTATTTGCTGTCTGATTAGGACTGTTCTTTCCCAAAAAGAAGCGCTCGGCGATCGCGTAAAAAACGTTCTGTAAAGTACAACACCTGATTGGAGTACATGCTTATGTACATGTACATTTTTTTAAAAATGTGTACGTTTAACTAAGCGAAATTGTAGATGTCATGGAGTCAATAGGCAATAGCAGTTATCTAATGCCTACGATTGATAATTTTACACGGTAAATTAATACATGTAAATATGAATTTTAAAGCACTCCCTGCTCCCCTGTTAAAAGCTCCCGTTACCTACATTCTTTTATTAACGATTTTTGTGCACACATTTTTTCGGAAATGGCTCAAATTTTGTTACACGGGCCCGATAAGAAGATGAAAGGATGGCCCCTAAAATTTCTTTTCCAAATATTTCAAGAACGGTATCAAATTTCTAACACTGGTTGAATAACATATAACTTATTTTGTACAAATTTTATGTGCATGAATGACAATGTTCCTGTCACTTAACAAAAAAATGACACTTTTTGAAACGTAAAAGTTTCTGAATTCATTATTAAAATTAATAATGTTAGACGGCCCATGCAGCAAGTTCTTTCGTTCATCAGCGCATTTCGATTGTGAACATTTCAGCGGGGTTTATAACAAGAGGGTGAAACGACCACGAATTTTGACAGATTTGGCTACAAAGAGTTTAAAAGAGATGGATACAAAACACAGGTGCTATTATATCTTGTAGGAGATAAGAAATGATTAATCTGTTTGCCATAAATACGAATTGTTATCATAAGAATATTTTAACATTTGGATCCGCCGAATATTTCCGTTTCCCTTCATTGTTTGGTGCCTGGTTTGAAATAACGTTTCGAGGTATAATAAGTTGAGAATTTTTTTCAAGCTGCATGTTCCGATTTGTCGGCCATTACAGTATCAAATAATTTTCCTTGCAAAACAAATGAATGATCTTACAAAGTTATAGACGTATTTACACGGAAATGCTCTCCTCTCAACGTTAGAAATATTCAAAGTAAATAAAAATAAATTTTGGGCATACAAAAAAACCCCCAATATTCATCATTGGAATGTTTAAAAAAGGAAACCGTTGGGTTTCATTCTCCGAATGATTGTGTTTATTCATCCTGCATGTTTTGCAATGATTTTAAACAACGTAAACATCAAAACTATTAATCAACAAATGTACACTGCTTTATTTTTGTTTAAATAGTCATGTTGTATATTTTATATGTTAGATATATATAATAGATCATATAAAAAAGACAGATGTCAAAGTCGTAATACAATCATACTACATACATGTATGTAGCTTCGACGTAAGGGGCCAGTTAAAATACGCGGCGAAACAACGCAAAACCCTTTTATGTCGATTATTATGTGAATATACAGCAAAACTTGTCAAATCCGCTGGAGGGTGGTTCTGAAAAAAAAAATGGCCGGATTAGGCAACATCCGGTTTAGAGGACATTGTTGCAAATTAATTTTAGTATTTAATGCAGTAGGTCCTGATCGTGTATTCTTGCAAAATTTTCAATTGTTCTGAATTATATTAGATTTCATCGATCTTATTTACGGTACCAATTTTCATTTTAAATATTTTTTTTTTGAAATGAAACAATAAATCCATAACGGAATACATACGATGGAAATACTATCTGAATCAAATCATCGTTATTAATAATTTTTCAAACATCTGATTTACCTGAAAAGTGCATGCTTAACCGTAAATTGATAAACAAATTAACATTAAAACGTCAAAAAGTGGCTGAAATACCTGATGGCGAGAACTGTATTGATGCAGGGAAACAATAGATAAATTTAAATAAGAATTTTATATTTAAGAAATTGAGCATTTTGACAGAATAATATGCAACTCTGTACGTGTAGCCATACAACGGGGATAACAAACGGTATCGGCAGTCTTACTCCCGCAGTATCCTGAATCACGGCCTGAACAAAATTGGGTGAACTATAATCTAATTAACTAATTGCAATTCATAACAAGACTTTACGGTATTAACTGAAATAAGTTGCAACTTTGGATCTATATTAACAATTGTTTTAATCAATAGCAACGACAGAAAAATTGGTCTATAATTAAGCATTAATATCTCGCAGAAGGCCGATCGATCGATAAGTGGACGGACAACGGGAGATAACTCTCACTAATAATAAGCAGTAGGCTTTTTCATTGCGCCGGTTAACAGAATAGATAGGATCCGGATTGCACAAATTGTTTTAAAACAAAAAAGATGGGAAAATGTCAAGGGGCTGAATAATGTCGCCGGATTGGCAGTATGTCGTAATACACGACATCCGGATTCAACGAGTTTCAACATGTACATCATTTTTTCATTGAAATATGGCTTAATTAATTGACCGGGAAAACTACTGCAACGTGTATTATAGCACACATACTTAGCATAACCATCGTTTAAAAGCGTACAATTATTTTATTGAAAATCGGACCAAGCAGCTTTAACATTAAGATTTACATATGTAAGACACTTTATTTTTCATGTGCAATTAATTTATTTCAAAACCTGCTTATTCTCCACAACGATCTCCAATTCCATTCACAACTGTTGTCATTCAAAATCACATGAATTAAACAAAATTTTAAATTTTGTGTCAATCTCAACTGTTATGTATCCAAGAAATCTATTGATTTTATCATGTGTTACGTAATTAGGTAATAACGTTTTTAGGGGTCAAACTTCGTTTACAAATTACCATTTTTCCTTCGTAAACATTCACAGGATCGAAAACAGATTTCCTACGGAGATTTATAATGGGGAATGTTTACATCTTTTCTCAATTCGGAAGTCTCTCGGAATATCTAGCACAATTTTTCAACGTTATCATCCGGGCTTTATAAAGGCTGATGCAATGCAAAATCCCCGTAGACATTTTTTTTTTAGCCGTGTATTGAAACCTGACAAGCTAGAGGGGGCGTTTCAAAAGGGAAATCTTGGGATGTTTTCATACTATCGAATGAATATCGTCTGAATCAAGATATATTTACAAATATCGAATAATTTAAGAAAATGTGTGGCAAAAGTATCTTGGGACAGACTTTAGGTATAATACGTTTATATATCCTTACATGTACAATATAATGATTTTCTCATGCGTTATTTAACTAGGGATATTGGGGCCAGAGGTCAAAAATTTTAATCTTGTCTATTTCAATTGGAAGAAATGCAAGTATTTAAAAAAGCAACGTAAGAGAACTTATAAAAATCATTACAGGAAAGCATGAGTACTTCACTCCTATTTCCATATCATGTTTTGTTGTCGAAAATTAAAGTCGATGACGTGATTTACCTTCTAAAAATCGGACGGAAGACCTCCTCGTTGCTCGCAACGAGATCGTGTGTAGTTATTATTAGGGTCTTCCGTCTTCAGCGGAAGACCCTTCTATTATTCTATTGTTTCTTTTTCACTTTTCTTCTTCTTATTCTTTTTTTTTCTTACCGATTTTGTGCAGACGATTTCTCGGAGATGGCTCAATCGATTTCATTCAAATTTTCAAGAATAATGCAATTTTATCTGAAGTTGATTGTTTTTTGTCCATTTTTGAAAATACACTTCCGGTCGGAAGTTATCGTCCGTTTAAGATTTTAAAAAGTCAATTTTGTCTGTCAGGTTTCTCAAAAACGAGTAAACATACAGGGCTGAAATTTTCAGAGATGATAGATCTACCGTTTTTCTTGTGCACCTGGGTCAAGAAAGTGTCCGCCGTCACTTCCGGTCGTCACCGAAAGAAAATTTGAAAAATTGAATGTTTCGACTTTTTTTTATTTTTTAATATTTTTTGGGGAAATTTTTACACCTGATAGTGACCCTCTTACTGATTCAGAATATGTAATTTGTTTTAAAATCGATCAAGGCTTTTTCGAGAAATTAAGCGTCAAAGTTCTGAAGCGAGAGTCTGAGTAGCTCATTCGATAGAGTCGTGGACATGGCCCAGGCGACCCGGGTTCGAGCCCCGAGTGCCGAATTTTTTCCCGCTCCTTTTCTGCTTAGATCTGATTTTTTTATCTTTAAAATGATGGATTCTGTTATTTTCCGTTTTGAATTTGTAAAAGAACTTACAATAATAGCGCTTTTCCCCGTATTTGAGTATTTAGATACATAGCTATGTATTCATACTGAAATAAAGTTAACATGTTGGAAAAAATCAAAAGTTACATCTTTAAAACAACGCTTATACAGCGTTTTAACATATGCATTTTATTTAGAATTTGTGTAATATGTGACATTTAGAATTTAATATTCTGCGTTTAAAATAGAAGTCACCAACCGATCCCCCCCCCCACCACCACCCCCATTTATAAAATCATTTACTTTTTCTGGCCCGATTTTACTTGATCTTTGATCTTGGACCATAAATATCAACTTAGTACCATTCTAGATTACTGTACTAATTACCAGACCAATTCGTTCATTATTAACAAAGTTATGAACTTTTTGGCATTTGAGTTTCAATCGTCGTGTTTGACATGTACTGTAGAAAAAAATTCTAGCTCCCAAGCCCTTCACTCAATTCTAATGAAATTTTGTGTAAATGTACCTCGGACCCAATTCTTATTGTCTGCTAAATATGCAGCTGATTGAACAATAAAGAAGAAATTCCTGAGATCAAACGGCACTTATTGCCTATACGCGGAAATGAAACTTAGCCAGTACACGCACCGACCCCCCCCCCCCCCTCCCCCTTTACTATTCACAAAATCATTTTGTTTTTCTGGCCTGATTTTACTGGTTCTTTCATCCTGAACCTTTATTTTCAACCTAATACCATTCTAGATTACTGTACCAATGACCAGACCAATACGTTCATTTTTAGGAGAGTTATAAATTTTTGGGCATTTGAGTTTCAATTTGCGTGCTTGACATATACTGAAAAACAATTCTAACTCCCGAGCCCTTCACTCAATCCTAATGAAATTTTGTGCATATGTACCTCGGACCCCATTCTTATTGTCTGCTAAATATGCAGCGGATTGAACAATTAAGAAGAAATTCCTGAGATCAAGCGGCGAATATAGCCTGTACGGGGACTTAAAATTTACACAGTACAAGGGATATTAGCAGCCGCGTATTATTTCTGTTGCATGTATATTTCTTGTTTTCCGTTTAGTCTGTATCTACGATAGCGTGTGAACTACTTATGAATGTTAGAACTGACAAAATTACTGTCAGCAAATTTTTACCGAATAAATTTACGTGTTACTGATTTCGTTATTTCTACATTGATAAAGATTTTATCAATCCTGTTGAAATAAAACAGTCAAACACAATAGTAAACGACACGAAAAAAAATCTCAACACAGAAATGCATGTGTAAAATGCATCAGTCATTGTTTTTAGGACTTTACTTCCTGTGATTGTCGTTTACCGAATCCGAGATCCACACCTCAAAATTCTACTTTCGATTTATTTACGACGAAAATCAACTCAGGTCTTTTCACCCCCCCCCCCCCCCCCCCCCCCCTCCAGACACAAACACGCATCAATATTTCAAACGACCTCGCACTGTTACCAAACCTGAGTAGTCAGACATCTCACACGTTGTTTTTCATCTCATACAAAAATTCAGCTCCTGTCCCGGGCGGAAACGCCCCAAATTCAAAGAGAAACTCGGGAATTATTTCGCGTCAGCCATGTTTTGACGTGAACCTTCGCTGAAATACTGTTTTGATACCTGCAAAGGCTGTGTGTTCTAATATCGCCGGACCCTATATTTCTTTTTTGTCTCTTTTTCTTTCTCTCCATTTTTAGGGTCTACCGTCTTCAGCTGAAGACCCTTCTATTATTCTATTGTTACTTCTTCACTTTTTCTTTCTTGAAAATTTTTGTGCAGAAGATTTCTTGGAGATGGGTGGTCTGATTTTTGTTAAATTTTCAGCATCGATCTATTATCATCTAAAGTTTATATACTTTTTTTTATTTTGTAAAAATAACTTTCGGTTTGGACTAATCCGCAATTTTGTAGTTTTTTTTAAAAGTTCTTGTCTACTTATTTTCTCAAAAACGAGCAAAGATAGGAAGCTGAAATTTTCAGAAATGATAGATGACATGAACATCTAGCCTCACGAGGGAAATCTTAGCCCGGAATTTCCGAGTACGGAAGCTAACTTGGATCAAAATATAGGACACGTTTTTGACGAATACTCCTTGTCCACACATTTTCTCAAAAACAAGCAAAGATAGGAAGCGGAAATTTTCAGAAATGATAGATGACATGACCATCTAGCCTCATGAGGAAAATCCTTGTCTGGAAATTCCGAGTACGGAAGCTAGCCGGGGTCAAAATATAGGACACGTTTTGGACAAATTCTTTTTGTCCATGCATCTCCTCAAAAACGAGTAAAGAAAAATAGCTAAAATTCTACAGATTGGTAAAGGATATACAAATCTAGCCTCACATCGAAAATTATTGTTCGGAAATTCCGAATATGGGACCTAGCCGAGATCAAAATATAGGGCACCCTTTGGATGAGTATTCATTGTCCACACATCTATTTTAAAGCTAAAAAGATAGAAAGCTGAAATTTTCAGAAATGATAGAGGACATGATAGTCTAGTCTGACGAGAAAAATCGTTGTCTGGAAATTCCGAGTAGGGAAGCTACATTTTTAAACTCATATTAAATGTGTTAAAATGATCTCAGACTAATTTTGAAACATAATATCTAAGTTGCATTTACAATTCTGCATCTAATAAAATCTGTTTGATATTGATGGGATGAAATTTAAATTTTTTGAAAATTTTAAATTTAATTGAATCTTGTTAAAAATACCTAAGACTAATTTTAAAACAAGATATCTAAGTTGCGCTTACAATTCTGCGCGTGATGATATCTTTCTCAAATTGATTAGATCAATTTAATTTTTTTCAAAAAATTTAAATTGAATTAGATTGTGTTCAAATGACCTCAGACTTATTTCAAAACATAATATTTAGGTTATGCTTACAATTCTGCGTCTGATGACATCTTCCTCGAATTGATTGTATGAATTTTAAATTTTCAAAAAAAATTAAACTCGTTAAAATCGCATTAAAATGACCTCAGACTAATTTTAAAACATGATATCTAAGTTGCGCTTAGAATTTTCAGCTGATGACATATTTTTCTAATTGATTGAATGAATTCTAATTTTTTTAAAAATTTTAATCTCATTTAAATTGCGTTAAAATGACCTCAGACTAATTTTTAAACATGATATCTAAGTTGCGTTTAGAATTTTGCGTCTAACGACATATTTTTTGAATTGATTGGATGAATTTTAATTTTTTTAAAAATTTTAAATTTAATTAAATCGTAATAAAATCATCTCAGTCTAATTTTAAAACATGATATCTAAGTTTCAATTACAATACTGCATCTAATAAAATCTTTCTCGAATTGACGGGTTGAATTTTAAATTTTTAGAAATTTTAAATTTTATTTAATCGCGTTAAAATGACATCAGACTAATTTCAAAACATGATATCTAATTTGCACTTAAAATTCCGCGTCTAATGGCATCTTTTTCGAATTGATTGGATGATTTTAAATTTTTTGAAAAATTTAATTCTATCTTGTTAAAATGACCTCAGACTAATTTTCAAACATGATATCTAAGTTGCACTTACAATTCTGCGTCTGACGACATCTTTCTCGAATTGATTAAATGAATTTTAAATCTTTAAAAAAAATGAATTTAATCAAAACGTGTTCACATTGTCTAAGAATAATTTTAAAATTGGACGGAAGACCTACTCGTTGCTCGCAACGAGATCGCATCTAGTTAGGGTCTTCCGTTTTCAACGGAAGACCCTCTTGTTATTCTTCGGTTTCTTTTTATTAGGGTCTTCCGTTTCCACGGAAGACCCTCTTGTTATTCTACGGTTTCTTTTTCTTTATTAGGGTCTTCCGTTTCAAACGGAAGACCCTATTGTTTTTCTTCGGATTCTTTTTCATTATTATTATTCTTCCTCTTACTTTTTTTGCGGCTTATATCTCAAAAACTATCCAACCGATTTCCACGAAATTTTCAGAACTTGTCTGGTATCGTAAATACTCGAGGTTGGTAAAATTTGAATTTATGACGTCACTTCCGGTTTCAGCAACTGACGATTTTGTAAATTTTTAAGGGTCATATTGTCCACGCATCTCCTCCGAAACTAATCAAGATAGAAGCTTGAAATTTTCAGGGATTGTAGATTAATGTATGTAGATGATCCACATTGCCTTCACTTATGAAAATTATGCAAGGCTTTGAAGCTCGCCTGAACCTGAAAATAAGCACCAAATTTGTCCACGAAATTTTTGAACATTTTCTGAAATATCTTTTGATGTATACATATTTTGTTTAGACATGTAATGCAAAGGATGTTTATATTTGCAAGACCTTTAATTTGATATCAAGGAAAAGGGGCTGGCCCCTCAAATTAGGGGCCAAGAGGGCTCTAAAGTTTTCTTACAATAACCTTTTACTGAACAATAATTTGTCATCAATCATAGAAGCAAAATGTTCATTGTACAACTGTTTATTTATACAGTACCAAAGCTAAGTCATATATTACGTAATAAGGGGTTTCAAGGGGCCAGAAATTCAAAACTTTGATCATTTATATCGGAAAAAAGAGAAAAATTTTGAAAAGCAATGTAGAGCAAAAGTTGCTCAAAATAATGTTCTGTACAATATGCAACCTTAATATTTTTTGTTGGTGGCCCCATAAAGGAGTTTAAGGGACGGCCCCTAAAACCCATTTGTACAGATATCTCGAGAACGGTTAACACTTTGTGAACACTTGGTGAACAAAATATGTTTATATTTGCAAGACCTTTAATTTGATATCAAGAAAAAGGGGCTAGCCCCTCAAATTAGGGACCAAGAGGGCTAAAAAATCTTCTTACAATAACTCTTTAATGAACAAAAATGTGTTATGAATTATAGAAGCAAAAATGTTCACTGTACATCTGTTTATCTTTACAGTACCATAGCTATGTCATAAATTACGTAATTAGGGGTTTCAAGGGGCCAGAAATTCAAAACTTTCATCATTAATATCTGAAAAAGAAGAATTATTTTAAAAAGCAATGTAGAGCACAAAATGTTAAGAATAATGTTCTTAACAACTAAACATTTTTTGTTGGTGTTGGTGGCCCCGATAAAGAGTTAATGGGTCGGCCCCTAAAACACAGCTGTTCAGATATCTCGAAAACGTTTTACAATTCGTGAATACATGTGAACAAAATATGTTTACTTTGCGAGACCTTTTATTTGATGTAAAGAAAAAAAGGCTGGACCCTCAAATTAGGGGCTAAAAGGGCTAGTAAGTCTTTTTATGATAATTCTTTTCTAAGCGATAATTTGATATTTTGCACTACAGAGAAATTAGGGTTTAAAATTTGATTTTTCCGCAAATTCTAATTCCGCGTTCTTGGTTTAAAAAATGTAAAATTAATTCGTACCAAAAATAATCGTGTCAAGTCGTACATGAACACATTCGGGTTTATTTTGTTAAGACATTCTTGAAATCGGAAAGGTTTTTGCTAAGTCGTACTTAAAACCATTCGGATTTCGTTAAGTCGTACCTAGATTTATTCGATTTTTTTCTTATTGTTTTAGTTACTCTTGTTCTTGGCTTAAAAACTCTGCTTATTACAGGTACTTCTAGCTTTTCTCTCGACATTAACGGAAGACCCACTCGTTGCTTTGCAACGAGCTTTGCTCTAGTTCTTATTTTTTTTTTTCTGACTTTTTTGGAGCGTTATTTCTCAAAAACTACCCAACCGATTTGCACGAAATTTTTAGGAGTGATAGAACATCATCGTCGCTACATATTATAAAAATTTTTGCATGACGACGTCACTTCCGGTTTCAGATATAGACGATTTTGTAAATTTTTAAGGGTCATTTTGTCCACGCATCTCCTCCGAAACTAATCAAGATAGAAGCTTAAAATTTTCAGGGGTTGTAGATGAATGTCAGTAGATGTACCCCCATGCTTCCAATTATGAAAATTGCTCAAGGCCTCGAAGCTCGCCTGAACCTGAAAATTAGCACCAAATTTTTCCACGAAATTTTTGCACATTTTCTGTAATACCTTTCGATGTGCACATAATTTGTTAAAACATGTAAAGCAAAAGTTCTTTCAATTTTCACGAGCTTTTCTTTGATATCAAGAAAAAGGGGCTGACCCCTCAAATTAGGGGCCAAGGGGGCTCTAAAGTCTTCTTACAATAACTCTTTACTGAACAATAATTTGTTATTAATTATATAAGCAAAAATGTTCATTGTACAGCTGTTTATCTATACAGTATCAAACTTAAGTCATATGTTACGTAATTAGGGGTTTCAAGGGGCCAGAAGTTCAAAACTTTGATCATTAATATCTGAAAAAGGAGAAATATTTTTAAAAGCAATGTAGAACAAAAATCGCTTAAAATGGTGTTCTTTTCAATACGCTACCTTAATTTTTTTTTTTTTTATGACCCCATTTAGGAGTTAAAGGGTCGGCCCCTAAAACACATTCGTACAGATATCTCAAGAACGGTTAACATTTCATGAACACTTGTTGAACAAAATATGTTTAAATTTGCAAGACCTTAAATTTGATATCAAGAAAAAGGGGCTGGCCTCTCAAATTAGGGGCCAAAAGGGCTCTAATGTCTTTTTACAATTACTTTTTATTGAACAATATTTTGTTATTAATTATAGAAGCCAAAATGTTCATTGTACAGCTGTTCAACTATACAGTACCATACCTAAGTCATATATTACGTTATTAGGGGTTTCAAGGGGCCAGAACTCAAAACTATGATCATTAATATCTGAAAAAGGAGAAATGTTGTAAAAAGCAATGTAGAACAAAAGTTGTTCAAAATAATGTTCTGAACAATATTAAACCAAAAATGTTGTTGTTAGTGGCCCCGGTAAGGCCCTTAAAACACATTTGTACATATATCTCGAGAATGGTTTACAATTCATGAACACTTGTAGAACAAAATATGTTTATATTAGCGAGACCTTTTATTTGATATCAAGAAGAAGGGGCTGGTCGCATAAATTAGGGGGTACCGGGGCTACTAAGTCTTTTTATGATAACTCTTTTCTGACCAATTATTTGATATTTATTATAAAGCAACAAAGCAGTTTTTATTAAGCTTAATTTAAAACTGAAATCCGTTTTAAAATCAGACGATGCATTACAGAGATATCGGGGTTTAAAAATTGATTTTTCCGGAAATTTTGTTTCCGCGTCCTTGGTTTAAAAAATAGCGTAATGTTCAAAGTAAAATTAACTCGTACCAAAAATATATGTTAAGTCGGACTTAAACACGTTCGGATTTTTTTGTTAAGTCGTTCTTGAAATCAAAAAGTTTTTTGTTAAATCGTACTTAAAATCATTCGGATTTTGTTAAGTCGTACCAGGAATAATTCGATTTTTTTCATCTTTTTATTTTAGTTACTCTTGTTATTGGTTTAACAGCTCTGCTTCATACAGCAACTTCCAGCTTTACTTCCGACATTAACGGAAGACCCACTCGTTGCTTTGCAACGAGCTTTGCTCTAGTTATTATTATACTTTTTCTTTTTTTCTGACTCCTTCTCGGCTTTATAACTCAAAAAGTTTTCAACTGATTTTGATGAAATTTTCAGAGACAATGTGAAAATATTTTCCCTCAGAGATGTTAAAGTATTATGACAATGTCACTACCGTTTTTACGTTACGTCATTTTTAAAATTTTCAAAAAATCATTTTGTCCGCGGCGTTTCTCAAAAACGCTTTAAGATAGAGGCTTGAAATTTTCAATGGTTATGATTTGGTCGATTTACCTGTAATAAGGCTCGAAATGAAAATCTGTCACTTCCGGTCGAAACCGTAAGTGAAACAAATTTTTCGAAAAAATGAATTTTCTGATCAAATCAAAAACGAATATGTGTTTTGTAGAGCTTATTAAGCTGATTCTAACATTGAAAGCCGTTTTAAAATCGGACGATGCATTACAGAGATATTGGTGTTTAAAAATTGATTTTTCCGGAAATATTTTGATTCCGCGTCCTTGGTTTAAAAAATAGCATAATGTTTATCGTAAAGTTAACTCAAACCAAAAATAATTGTTAAGTTGTACTTAAAACATTCGGATTTTTTTTGTTAAGTCGTTCTTGAAATCGGAAAAGTTTTTGTTAAGTCGTACTTAAAATCATTCGTATTTTGTTAAGTCGTATCAGGAATAATTCGATTTTTTTCATCTTTTTATTTTAGTTACTCTTGTTATTGGTTTGAGAGCTCTGCTTCTTACAGAAACGTCAAACTTTACTTCCGACATTAACGGAAGACCCACTTGTTGCTTTGCAACGAGCTTTGCTCTAGTTATTATTATACTTTTTCTTTTTTTCTGACTCCTTTTTTGATTCATAACTCAAAAAGTTGATAACCGATCTTAATGAAATTTTCAGAGATTGAAGCACGTGCGCGTTCCTCAAAGATTTAAGTTTTAAATAGAACGTCACTTCCGTTTTGACGTGACGTTATTTTCAAAAATTTAAAAAAGTCATTTTGTCCGGGTCTTTTCTCAAAAATGCTTTAAGATACGGGCTTGAAATTTTGAACGGTAATAATTTTGTCATTTTACCTGTGTAATAAGGCCGAAAATAAAAAATCCGTCACTTCCGGTCGAAACCCGAAGTAGTTCAAATTTTTCGAAAAATTAAATTTTTTCATCAAATTAAGAACACATATATGTAATTTGTAGAGCTTAATAAGCTGAACCTATCATCGTAAACCGTTTGAAAATCGGACAATGCATTACAGAGTAATTGGGGTTTAAAAATTGATTTTTCCGGAAATATTGATTCCGCGTCCTTGGTTTAAAAAATAGCGTAATGTTCAAAGTAAAATTAACTTGTACCAAAAATAATTGTTAAGTCGAACTTGAACACATTCGGATTAATTTTTGTTAAGTCGTTCTTGAAATCAAAAAGGTTTTTGTTAAGTCGTACTTAAAATCATTCGTATTTTGTTAAGTCGTACCAGGAATAATTCGATTTTTAAAAAATCTTTTTATTTTAGTTACTCTTTTTATTGGTTAAAGAGCTTTGCTTCTCACAGGAACTTCGAGCTTTTCTTCCGACATCAACGGAAGACCTACTCGTTGCTTTGCAACGAGCTTTGCTCTAGTTCATTATTATTATTCTTCCTCTGACTTTTTTTGTGGCTTATATCTCAAAAACTTTTCAAACGATTTCCACGAAATTTTTAGAACTTATTTGGTATCGTAAATACTCGATGTTATGTAACTTATGACGTCATTTCCGGGTTCAGAAATTGACGATTTTGTAAATTTTTAAGGGTCATTTTGTCCACGCATCTCCTCCGAAACTAATCAAGATAGAAGCTTGAAATTTTCAGGAAATGTAGATAAATGTATGTAGATGTACCCCATTGCCTTCACTTATGAAAATTGTGCAAGGCTTTGAAGCTCGCCTGAACCTGAAAATAAGCACCAAATTTTTCTACGAGATTTTTGAACATTTTCTGAAATATCTTTTGATGTATACATATTTTGTGAAATAATGTAATGCAAAAGATGTTTGGTTTTGCAAGACCTTTAATCTGATTTAAAAGAAAATGGGCTGGCTCCTCAAATTAGGGGCCAGGAGGGCTCTAAAGTCTTATTACAATAACCTTTAACTGAAAAATAATTTGTAATCAATCATAGAAGCGAAAATGTTTATTGTACAACTGTTTATCTATACAGTACCATAGCTTAGTCATATATTACGTTATTAGGGGGTTTCAAGGGGCCAGAAGTTCAAAACGTTGATCATTTATATCGGAAAAAGGAGAAACATTTTGAAAAACAATGTAGAACAAAAGTTGCTCAAAATAATGTTCTGTTCAATATGCCACCTTAAATTTTTTGATGATGGCCCCACTAAGGATTTTAAGGGTCGGTCCCTAAAACACATTTATACAGATATATCGAGAACGGTAAACACTTTGTGAACACTTGGTGAACTAAATATGTTTATATTTACAAGACCTTTAATTTGATATCAAGAAAAAGGGGCTGGCCCCTCAAATTAGGGGCCAAGAGGGCTCTAAAATCTTCTTACAATAACTCTTTACTGAACAAAAATTTGTTATTAATTATAGAAGCAAAATGTTCACTGTACAGCTGTTTATCTTTATGGTACGATAGCTAAGTCATATATTACAGTACCCGCAACGTTATTTTTTACAAGATAAACGATAGGATAGGATTCACGCACGATAGGTTAGCATGAAAGCACGATAGAACAGTATACACACACGAAAGGATAGAGTTAACGCACGATAGAACAGTATACATGCACGATATGATAGGATTGATACACGATAGGAAAGGATAAACGATGTTTATGATAAACGTATGATCGATTTAAACGATATTTACGAACAAACTGATAATGTCAGAATTTGAGAGAGAACACGTACAAATAAAGATTTACGTGGAATATCGTTTTAGTAACAATTGCCGAGTTGTTAATCATCGCTGCATCATTTATAGAATGTATAAAAATACCCAGTCAATTGTTTTTCAACTAAAATTATGAGCTTTAATGATCAATAAATTTTCTGTATTGTTAAAATTGTTTTCATTACCAAACACCCTAGCCGATCGCCGCGAATATTTCAGCCCGAGATTAAATCACTCGGAAAATAGCGGGTTTAATTATATAAATCCAACTCTTGTATAAAGTAAATATAAAATCTTTCATAAGTACATTTCTTCTGTATAAGAAAATGATGCATTAAAAACGAATTATTATATACAAGTTGTTAAAAAAATATTTACGCAGATACACATTCTGCGTACGATTTGTTAACATTGTTTTCATTACCACACACCCTAGCTGATTGTCGAGAACATTTCGGCCCGAAATCAAATATCCCACGGAAAATAATGGTTTCAAAATACAACTCGGGTTTTAATTCAATATAAATTATATCATTAATAGTTTTGTTTCTGTAAAATATGATGTAACAAAATTATATTGCATAAAAGTTAATGTTTATGCAGGTATATACATTCTGCGTACGATTTAATATATTCGATATACAGGTAAATATGCTACCTTGTTCCTAAGAACTTCGTTTTTCATTTTCAATGTTAACAGATATTATTTACATATAATATTGGTTACTTTTGATTTAAAAAAAAATTAAAAATTAGTATCCTGACGGAATGTTGGATAGGATTTTACAATTCTTGTTCGATAAATATTCGCATACGGCGCACCGAACGAGTAGCAACTTAGTAATACTTATGAAAAGGCACGAAACGATTAACACGATAGGATAAACGGAACGAAAAATCTGATAGGATTAACGCACGATAGGATAGGATTAACGCACGATAGAACAGTATACACACACGATAGGATAGAATTAACGCACGATACGATAGGATTGAGACACGAAACGATAGGATTGTAAAAAATAACGTTGCGGGTACTGTACGTAATTAGGGGTTTAAAGGGGCTAGAAGTTCAAAACTTTGATCATTAATATCTGAAAAAGGAGAAATATTTTGAAAAGCAATGTAGAACACAAAATGTTAAGAATAATGTTCTTAACAATATGGCAATTGAAAAATTTTTGTTGGTGGCCCCGATATGGAGTTAAAGGGTCGGCTACTAAAACACAGCTGTTCAGATATCTCGAAAATGTTTAACAATTCGTGAATACATGTAAACAAAAAATGTTTACATTTGCGAGACCTTTTAGTTGATATAAAGAAAAAAGGGCTGGCCCCTCAAATTAGTGGCTAAAAGGGCTAGTAAGTCTTTTTATGATAACTTATTTATAAGCGATAATTTGATATTTTTCATTTAGCAAAAACAAAGCACTTTTGAAGGTTAATCTAATGCTAAAATTCGTTTTAAAATCGGACCATGCACAACAGAAAAATTGGGGTTTAAAATTAGATCTTTCCGGAAATTTTGATTCCACGTTCTTGGTTTAAAAAATAATTCTAACCAAAAATAATCGTGTCAAGTCGTACATGAACATATTCGGGGTTTTTTTTTGTTAAGATATTCTTGAAATCGGAAAGGTTTTTGTTAAGTCGTACTTGAGATCATTCGGATCTTGTTAACTCGTACCAAGAATTATTCTAAGTTTTTCTTATTGTTTTAGTTACTTTTGTTCTTGGCTTAAGAACTCTGCTTCTTACAGGTACTTCTAGCTTTTCTCTTGACATTAACGGAAGACACACTCGTTGCTTTGCAACGAGCTTTGCTCTAGTTTTTTAAAATTATTATTCTTCTTGTCTTTCCTTTTGACTTCTCTTTTGCATTATATCTCAAAAACATTTCAACCCATTTGCAAGAAATTTTCAGGGATTATGTAAAATTCTTGTCTCTTGAAGCTTTTAAATTTTCGGTCATTAAGTTACTTCCGTTTTTTAGTTACGTCATTTTAAAAGTTTTCAAAAAGTGATATTGTCCAGGACTCTTCTCGTAAACGGTTGTTTATAAAGAGTTGAAATTTTCTGTCATTGTAAATCTGCGGATTTACTTATGGCATTTTTACAACAACAAAAATTGTCACTTCCGGTGTAACGAAGAATATTGACCCGGGTTGAAAATTGACCCGGGGGTCATTTTTCAACGTTGAAAATTGAGACCAAAATCGTGAAATTTATACCCGGGGTCATTTTTCAACGGTATGAGAAAGATTTTTCTTAACTCTGATGACTTCGACCCGTTGAAAATTGATCCTGTTGAGAATTGACCCAAACTTCAGTTTTGATCTGAACTGGAACTTACTTTACACGGTTTAAATGTACAATTATACACATATTTGAAAGTTTCAGTTTTAAAATGTACATACAGTCCGATATATATGCGGACGTGGCTAATTTCTTTTAGGCTGATATGTCTAATTAATCATTTAGATTTTAGATTGAAAATATGATATCCATTTATTATTACAATACTATGTATAAAATCTAAGAAGATGACCGTTTGCTTCGGAATGGAGCAGGCCAGTAGGGTTAGAATACTTATTGACATAGATGACATGGTTTTCATTCCCTCATGTGACAGAATTTAAAGTTTAAACTTGTCACAATCTTTTATAAATATATCTAACAAACATATTGCCCGTTATCGTCATTTTTAAGGCAATTCAACAGAGCTCTATTTGCCAGGCACCTGACGTTGTATATTTTTCTAATAATTGAAAATATATTACCTCTATACTGCTTTATTGGGTAAAGGGTATACATATTTACATCAAGACAAAAGGATATAATGACAGATACCTATGCTTAATTTTAAGAAGTAAGAATATTTCACTAACAAAATAATAAATGATTGGTTGTCATATTTTTATCCTTTTTCATATATACTGGGTTTTTTTTATACGTATAAATACAGCATATACATATTTACACATGTTTTTAATTTTTTACGACTTAAAAATAATTTTTCATAAACTTGTCTGATTAACTTTATTGAAGCACCATCCAATTTTCTGCATATACAGTCATGGTTCTTCTTGAAAATGCAATTTATTTCTATTATTTTGAGTTTTCAATTCTATTATTTACCTGTAAATTAGAAACACAGGTAACTGACGTAATATATTTTCTCAAAATTAACAACATATACCCTCTACAGCAAAAATGTTTTAAATTTAAAAAAAAGAAAGTTTGCATCTAAATATACAGTCGGAGGATGGTTGATCTAATTATATTAATGGTATATACATGAAAAGGTATGCGAAAAGTATACAACTGATAGATATGTTGTTTGGAGCAGCTGTATCAAGGAAAAATCCGAATTCCTTAAACATGTACAAATTGAAGCAACCAGGACAGTGACAGGGATCAGAGTTAATTCTTCAAAAATAATTTTATAAACTGAGCTTAATTTGGAAACCTCGAAATCTCGAAGGGATAACCATAAACTAATTATATTCTACAAGAATATAAATGGTTTAGCACCACAAGATATGTTAGATTGAATTCAATCATATTTTCTTACTGAACATGCATATAATCATAAATCGAATTAGCCTTTTTACTATCTACCACTATATACTTATTACAATAGCTTTGCTCCGTCTACATGTAAATTATGGAATAATCTTCATGCAGAAAAGAAAATTTCATCAACTTCATCTTTCTTTTACGTCAAACCTTAAAAAATATATATATACCTAGAGCTTACAAACCTCTCAGTTAAGACAAAAGGAAATATTATTTTACGTCAATTACGGAATAAAGCTTGTAAAGCTTACTTATTTAAGGATCATTTTATCTGATGTGAGTCGATGTTTATACTGTGGCTCTGAATCTGATGGAAATGTGATTTTTTTTCACCGTGATATCCAAGATAAACTCAACAAAGAGACGAACTTTTTAAACAACTAATTGACATTAGTGTATCATTTTATATGAACTATATACTTTATGGTAGTTCTGATTTTTCATATAGATAAAATTGTAAAATTGTTTCCCATGTTTATACTTATATTAGATCTCCAGAGCGTTTTTTATTCTCTTAAGGTACACTGTTTAAACCTATTATACCTGTATATTTACTTAATATACAGTTCCATTTTATTTACTGTTCTTTTCAAATGGGCTGGATCATGAAAATCTCATTCTTATGTTTGTATCTCTGCAGGTATAAATGAAGGTGATAGGTTTGTTAATATAGGTGTGAGTGAACATGTCTACCAACAATATGTCATACAATCATATATGATACATATTCAGATAATTATTTAATATTCAAGTACCTCATGTCTTATATACACATAATATACACATTAAACACGTTTAAATTAAAGTAAAAATGTAGGTGGCTGTGATAGGAAGGTCAATCATCTACTCCAACGCTGCTGTATGATCTTCTACTACTTATTTATATTCAAAAAATGCAATTTAACAATTAATTGACGAAAACAATTACTGTTAGTAAATTTATGATAAATTTTTGTGATCAAAGCAATTTAGAAACTTTAAAGCAAAATTCTATTGTCATCCTGTACAAAAATTAGGTTGCTAACTTGCTACAAATTCCATGAGCAGAATTGTTAATGCCTAGAAAAATTAGCGATTTGATGATATTTAGTTACATCAAAAGTTATTCTAACGGAACAAATAAAACACCAAAAATCGGCTTTCAAGATATCGTTACTACAGCATTGTTCATGAAAGAGTACAATCATGTTAGCATATCATCATTTTGTAAACTGTTATTGGCTGGATGGGTGTGAATACAAAATTCAGATATTCACAGTTTTAACAAACTGAGTGGGTGCAAACACAAAAATCTCAATATGACATACTGTAATTTTTTTTATTTACACCCACTCAGAAAATTTACAATGAGCAATATCAAAATTTCAATTTACTGGGTGAACGTAAAACCAAAATTAAATAATATGACGTATTGTAGTTTTTTAAAATTATTTATATTTGTACACTTCTCCAGCAAATTAAAAAAAAAGAGATTTACTGATTTGAATATTTTAACGTGTAACCATGAATACTAATATTATTAAAAAAAAACATATATTTCTTTAAAAATATATATAGATAGCACACACAGCAATTATACGCGAAAAGTTTATTAGGAATAAAATAGTTATTACATGTACATATTTAAAGGGATACTATGTAAAATCAAAAAATAATCATTTAAGTCTCATTTTAATCCCCCCCCCCCCCCCCCTTGAAACATGTGAACAAGTAAATCTTAAGAAAAAATATATAAAAACTGATAATTTTTGATTAAATAAACTCAAGTTATAATATTGATTCGTTAATTTGTTCTTCTTTGCTGTTGAATTTTGAACCGGTTTCATGATCAAAATTCCACGATGCGGGTCAATTTTCAACGGATTGGGGTCTTTATTCAACACCTTTGGTCTCAATATTCAACGTGGGAAAATGACCCCCGGGTCAATTTTCAACCCGGGTCAACATTCTTCGTTACACCGGAACTGTCGGCGGACGTTCGGTTATGCAAAGAGCACTGCAACTAAAGACCCTCTACCAACACTGAAATTATGAGAGTATGTCTGTTTGATTTGCGCTCGAGGTTATAGATGTTTGCTTCTTTCATCAAGCGCAAGGGCTGTTGTGCATTTTCAACGCCTACTGATACAATTCTATCATTAAGGGGCCTTGTATCATTAACGGTTGTTACATTCCCAAGATACAGAAATTAATCTACAACAACAGCAATCCCAACTTATTAGTTACTAGTACTGTTGTCATGTTGGAAATGTAGTGTTTACACCCACCCTGCAAATTTAAAATATACAAGATATACAACAATACCATCAAAAAGCGTTTGGGATCTGGAAGATCTCTTTTTCCAAACGCAAACTGTCCAACATTCTGAAGGAGTTTGAATAAATCTGGTGCCGCAATGATGAAGAAGAACATGTAAGAAATAACGTCTTGTGTGACCGTTCTCTGAAAAAAATGATTCTTTGTTAAAGCAGATATGTTTATATCATACGCTCGTTTTAACATTTTTTAAAGAAAATGTTAAGCTAATAGTTAGCAGTTATTCAAATGTACTGATTAATTAAATCAATCTGTTTTCTTTCGTTCTTTGCATTATCAAAGAGAAAAAAAACGCACCGAGAATTATATCTTTTTATGTCAAAACAAAAATCATACGTGTTGAAATCTCCTGCTATGATTACCAAGCTGCGATGCCAATATTTGTAAACTTCCTCTGGTTACCACCACACCAACAATGAGAACTAAAACTAGTACAATGTAAAACAGTAGCTTGAAAGATCTCAGGATCATGTCCTTGTATGCGTTTGGTTCATCTTCGTTTCTATAAGTTGACAATACATATTCCCATGCTCGTTGAAGCGCTAATCTGTAGATAAAAGTTAATCTTATTATGTCATTATTTAAAATTGTTGATTTTTTTTTCAGACTCCTTTTTTTACCATATTGAAAAATAAGCAATTTTAAAGGGGGTTGGATGGCCACAAAATTAACCCTTAGTCTTGCATACATGTACTCTTAAATATGATTTTGTGGGCCATAAACTGTCATTTAGTGATGAAAATCACAACTATTCTAGCTATGAAATTTGAGCAGTTCCCTGAATATACAGAGCTCTCCCTTTAAAGCAGTAAACGAGGTCGGGTCTAATTTGTTCTGCCCTAGATTTTTGAATGAAATTTTTTTACATACATTTCTACTGATATAATTATTATTTCAAGATTTCAAAATATCAAAGTTTGTTAATTTTTAATATAGGACTCTATGGGAATTTGCTTGAAATATACCAATTTTTCACATTTTTTACAAATGTTTACAACCTCTGATCCTAGGGATTTCGATTTCTGTTCTACATATTACAGTTTCTGCTTAAAGGCATCAACAAACATCAATTTAAAAATCCTTTTACCTCCTTGTTTGTTTCAGGGGTCTTACCAAAGTTGTTTTTTTTTTCTTGTGTGCCCAATTTCCCTGATTTGTCAGAAAATGGCTAATTTTTTATTTGACAAATGCAAATATGGTGAACTCTTTAGTATTATTGAAACATTCAGACATATTTGGTAATAAATAAATATATAACATCACATATTAAGGGTCATAAATATAAAATACATGGTTACTATCTTGAATATATGAATTCAGTTATATGTAGGCGGGTTAAAAAAAAGTGACAATGGGCTAGGCTTGCTGAACCCTCTTCATGTTTTCAACCCGAGCCCATATATAGCTTATACTTCGAGACATTTATGTTTTTCCACAATATAACGCTAATTTAACGCATCAAACGAGCTATTTTCAACAAAATTCATTGAATATCTGCAGTTGAAACTATCATGCAATGGCGTCAACCAAGCAAAAAGATGACGTCACAATACAAATGAAACACTGCGCGAAAACGTGCGCACGCGATCTGTACTCGGCCTCGTTAATATAGCTTTAAAAAGCCACAAACATCAATCCCTCTTAAAGACGACTGATCTAATTGGAGTGATTGTTACGAAAATCAAATTTTCAACATTGCGTCATAATCATTATTTCTCATTAAAAGTTTTCTACTGTATATAATATATGGCTGTTGCGCGTAATTAATACACACTAGTAGCTGAACTTTATGTCAGTCAACAGGCGTACATACGTTTTTTCGCCGTCATCATCACCATTTTTATGCACATTTTCTTTGGGAAGATTTTTCCTTCTTTAGTGGTTTTTGTATAAAAGCTATTTGAAACCATCTTAAATTATTAGTTTACAGAAATTGGACCAATGAACAAATCATTTGCATCAATACCAGTATTGAAAATACAATAAAACTGTCCTTGTGCGTACGTTTGAACTATTTTCCGTAAAAATGTTTTTAAAAAATTCTTATATTTTTTTTGTTTCATAAATCAACCTTAAATTGATGTTCATAAACCTTTTATCTTAACCTTTGTGGGACCATTTCAATGAAAATTTCAATTAAAATTTGAAATAAAAAATCACATCGCATTCTTGCAACAACATATATCAATTCCATGTCAGCTTTTTACCTTGCAAGGGAAATATTTTGAAAGGAATTTCCCCCTTTTTTTGGCATTATGATTTTTTTTTTAATTTCAATTTTCTGCAATCAGATAATTATTATTATTTTAATGATGGACTTGATTTACAAATCATCTGAATTAACTTTGAGAACGAAAACAAATTTCAAAATTGTTTATAACAATGGCTATTTTACATAGCAATATCATAATTTTATCAATATTTAGCTGAAATCAGCACTAAACATTTTGAAGATTTTTATTCTATATTAAAACAAAATGTGATGGCACATAAAAAGTTGTGAATGAAATGTTTTTAAAAATTTGATATATGAACCTAAGCATGGGCTTTATAATTCATAAAATTTTCATGGCACCTTTCTGGGCTTCAAAGAAAGATATTACAATAAAGATCAGACCTACCCCCTATTCTGAAATTATGACCTTTTGTGACAAATTCTGTTTGGAACCATCAAAAAAATAATGCATTATTAAGATTCATCAATTAATATTAACAGAATACAGTGGGGCCTCAGATTTTCGGACGCAAGATTTCCGGACGTTTCAGTTTACGGACGATTTTATTTGGGAACAGATTTTTTTTATATGTTACATGTATTTTGTCTCATTTATCCGGAATTCCGCGTTCCGGATTCGGACGGTCTGCTTTACCACAAAACACTGATTTACTATTAATCTTGCTTCTTTTAACCGCACGGTAAAATTTGATGATCCCCTACTCAGTACTAAAGATTACCCTTGTCAATTAAGTTTTACACCTTTTTATGTGCTAGACCCTCATGAGTAGCTTGTATTAACACAGACTTCCCAAATCACTTTCAAAAATTGGAAAATTGCGAACAACAGTGTATCACATACATATCACACTTGGACACAAAGAATTTAGCTAGATTCGGTTATCATTATTGTCCGATTAAAATTTCATGACAAAATGATAAAATAAAGCAGAGTTCTTTATATCTAAAAACGTTCATATCAACAGACGACTCTAGCATGTGTTGCAAAATGGTATGAAAGGCAAAACAACTAGTATCAACACTGGGAGCCATTGTATACAAATATATTTTCATTCATGACAACAATAGACATATTTCAGATATCCGGACGCTTCACCTATCCGGACGATTGGACTTGGGAACGAAAGCGTCCGGATAACTGAGGCTCCACTGTATATGCATCATTATCAGAATATAAATCTGATAATATCAACCACTTATGATTTAGTACATACATGTATACATTTCTAAAATTAAAAATGATAAATGTCCACCAACTCATGGTTTTACAATGACTACTTTACAGCCGTTAAGTACGGAAAAAAGATGTATCGAATCTTGCATGACGTCCTAATAAATAAATGGCATCATAGCATTTTACTATCAAATCAATTATGACGTCATAATAGAGTTAGCACATCAAAGCATCATTGCAATGATAGTCCTGTGATATGTGACATGTTCCATCTTAAAAAGGAAGTAGATGGCATTGTCAATTTTGAAAGGATACTCTTTTAAAATAATCATAAAAGTGTCATATTTCATATTTCAATATGATTATACATGTAAATTATATTGCAGAATAATTAAAACCAATATCTATTTTATTCATAAGAACTCTTTTCTTGAAAGAAAGATAAATGGATAGATATAGAGATGGATTAATAGATCACGGGAATCATAGGCAGGAGGATGCTTCCAGTTGCAGTACACCAATGTATTTTTGGCTCTCTTAAAAGAGGCATGGTCACGATTTTTTGTCAGAAATTATTTTTCCCATTTTAATGTTTACAATGCTTCAGTAAGGCAATTTCAATAGACAACCACAATTTCAATGACATTTGTTGAGTTATAAAGGAGTTCCAGAGCTTACAATTCTTTAATATGTAAACAAAGTCTTTGTTTACATTTTGAATGTTGTAGTGAAAATTCCAGTTTTATACCTTAAATGAATGTGTTACATGTTAGGAACAATTTTTTTTTTTTGCTTGAAATGAATAAAAAAATATTGACAAATCAGCTTAAGAAAGATTTTTCACTGGTATATTGAATCTATGTAAGCAAAAACTGGGCACGCGCCTTGTTTACATTACAAAGAGTTGTGAACTCTGTGTCTTGCTTCTAAATCTACGACTGACTCTCAAATTTCATTCGATCATTAGAATTGCATTCTGTAAGCATTGTAAATGAAAAAAACAGAAAAACAGAGTGTGACTATTGTGACCATGCCCCTTTAAACAGCATACTGCAAACGAATCAGCTATTTTAGGCTGTGTGCATTCGATGGGGCAAGTCCTAACTAAGGCATTTTTGCATTTTTAGGATTTGTAGAGTATATTTGCTAGTCTTTTAAAGAGCTTATTACCCGCTACTAAAATCATGAAATTTTGCACTTGTAAATTCTGAATGTTTACCTCATTCTATTTTAGAGTCTCACAAAATTAATTGGCAAACTTATTTATGCATACTGTTTTCATGTAATCGAAAGATAAAAGTATATGTTATGCATCTGAGAATTACAAAAAAAGAGTAAACCTCATTTAAATAGAACACCGGCATTTTTTTTTCTTTGAGAACCACTCCCTAAATTTTGTACAAAACTGTGTTAATATACCATATAGCGTTTTTAAAAATCATAAATAGATTGATTATTGATACAAAAAAAAAATTCTAAATATCTATGACAAAAATATCATACCTATCTGTCTTGTCCTCTGTATTTTCCTGATTTTCTCTTTGAGCCATTAGGTCTGTTGATCAAGAAAATCACCGACGTATTGCAGTATTATTAAAATATGTACATTATAACCATACCTGCTTAGTCATTTACTGATCCGTATCCAAAATATATTATACACACGTGATATGAATTTCATAAAAATACTCGAGTTCGGAATTCTCTGCAAACGTATACGTGCATTAAGTCATGACGATTTAAAAAAAATGTTGCAAGCACAAACTTCATAAATTATTTTACAATCACCGTGTTCATCATGCAAGGGAAGTTTAAACAAAAATGTGTGGTGTCTGTCTATTGCTTGAACTTGTATACACATTTTTAAGTACAGACAGTTTACAAAAGATGATTTTACTCCCACAAGCAAGTAGACGTTTTGATTACATAAGCAGAATCATTTACTAATCACAACTAACTCTTATATGTTGAACAAGCGTTTGTTTTAGAGCGAATTTACATATAATCTCGTAAAATTTAACGTCAGAATGCTGAACATTCCCTTTGATGCACAAAATTGTAACCTATTTATTGAACCGGAAAAGCAATAAAGAGTTTCTACATGCTATAAAAGCAAATAATGTTTAAATTTCGTATCCGACAAGAAAAGGATATTCAGGATGATGATTTTGCAATATAGTTGTGTAATCCTACCATTTGTTACCAAATAATGAAATATATATCACAGACTGGGTGACACTGCCGGTATTTTTATCGTCTGTATGAAGAAATGAGATACGCCGTAGATCATTTTAAATGTTATATTACGAATAAAGGAAAAATGTAAATTCCGTTGAAGTCACCTTGAAATGCAGTGTACAAAATATGGAACAAATGCCCTTTTTATTGGGGAAGGGGGTAGCTTTCCATAATTTACAAAATAAAGGAATATTTGTGAACTGTGATATATAAGTATGTTTCGTGCCTCACTTGACTCAATTTCATTTAGGCGAGGTGTACATCAGAAACAAAGAACAATAACAATGCCCAAATACGCTAAAATGATGAAACACTTTAACCAGCGTACACACTCGAAATAAAAAAAAAAGTGACGGGCAGATCTTGATCTGCATTTTGGTAAATTCGGGACTCCGAACTTTGCATTGGTAGGTTCTTTGTTAATTTAGACCATTACGATTTTGTTATAGCTAGAAAAAATGCAGTCAATTATAAGCCATTTGCGGGTATTCCCAATCTCTCGATCTCTATATCGATTGAAGTTTAATCATGGTCCCCTAAAGTTCGATTTATCGAAATCCACATGTCTATTGTACATATATATGACATTTGTGTTGCTTTACCAACTTCCTGTTCTTCTTATTAAGATCTTTAGTTTCAAATGGAAGGCCTTCTTGTTATTGCTTTGTTTCTTTTTTTCCTAATTACTATTGTTTTCTTACGCATTTTTGTGGACAAATATTCTCAAGAACGAGTTTGCCGATTTTTTTTTTAAACTTTCAGAACTATCAGATTTAGAGTTTTTAATTGATGACGTTAATTTCGTTTTTGAGATATTGACGTTTTAACTATTTTCGGCTTGTCCGGAAAATTTCTCATTACAGATAAAGACATTGAGTGCATGTTTCCAGGAATAATAGATTAAAGGGTGTAGATTTGACCTAATCATTTTCATCCTTCTGTAATAAAAAGCGCCAAAGCTCGCCCAAGATCAAAAATTGAGATTTGAAAAAATGATGATTATCCGTGCTTTTTTTTTTAATATCTTTTTTGACCAAAGTATTTTGTTATGATCTATAGAATAACAAACTTTATAATATCAATAATATATTTACATCAAGGAAAATGCTATAACCCTTTAAATAAAAGGCTTAAAGTCCTCTAAATTCTTTCAATAATAACTATATACCGTTAAACATTTTGTTATCAGTTATAGAAGCAAAACTATTTGATGAATTGTTTTATCAACATAAAGTAATGTTATGCTCTTGTATTGCATAAACGATTTTAAAGGGTTAGAAGCCTATAACTTTGATTTTAATATCATTTAATATTTATTCCTTTGATGAGATATCGGCGCTTCTGATTGGTTGAAAAATTTCTTTGATACCTGCATCAATAAAATTTTCGCCGGTGTAATGAAGAATAATGACCCCCGTAGAATAATGACCGGGGGTCATTTTTTTACGTAGAATAATGACCCCCCGGTCATTATTCTACATAGAAAAATGACCCCCCGGTCATTATTCTACGTAGAAAAATGACCCCTTTGCCTGAAGAATAAGTGTCATTTTCATAAAAATGAGCACACTCCACATGAAGAAAAGTGACCCCTGTAGAATAATGACCCCCTTGTAGATTAAAGTTTTTCAGTATATCTCTTTAATTATTTGTGAAATAGTATTTACACTATTGTTATTTTTACTGCTGCAGTTTACAGAATGTAACAGAAATTATAATTCATATTCAAATAAATTTAAAGTGAAAGAAGGGGTATATCTTAGAAAATAAAAATCCTTCCGTTATAACAAGATATTGACGTATTGAATCGGGGTATGGTTGTCATCTTAACAATTACAATTACATATATCTATGGGGTTCCGATAGGGCCACTTCGACCTAAGTTGCAAAGGCGATAGTGCGAAGGCGAAGGAGCAAAAGTGCGAATATGCGGCGATGAAGCGCGAAAATGTGATGCCTAAAGTGCGAATGTGCTAAGGCGTAGGAGCGATACTACTATCGCTCCTTCCCAACTTGCACTCTGGCCTTTGCATCTTAGCACTTTCGCCTTCGCCTTTTTTGATTGCATTCAGCAAGTCTCGGTCGATTACATAGATCTTAATACAGGCACCGTACTCGCCAAGGTTTCCCGATTAATCCATGCTATTATTGGTACGCATGCGCTAGGCCATCGGGTTTACTATGAATGTTTATAAATAGTTTAATGTGTACATGTAACATATATGTTTACCAGTGCTGGCTATGCCTAATCATTATCTACTCCACACAAAATTTAATGTCCGCCACAATGTGTACATATGCACTTCTAGACTCCTGTCACTTACCAGCCGTCTGTTTACCGTGGACCGACACAGTAACATTCTAATTTCATTATGCGACACCCCTTGCTCATGCATGGATCTAGAGGGGGAGAGGGGGTCCGCCCCCCGGAAAATTCAATATTATTAATTTTACGCAGTAAAACGGGAGAGGGAGTCCGGACCCTATCCCCCTGAATAATTTATTTCTATTAATTTTATAAAAAAAAAATCCAAAATATGCCTCGGAACCCTTTAAACGATGGAGAGCTCCGCAATTATAAAACATAGGTAATCACAGATTACAAAGCTCACCGAGACGAGGCATCAACTTTATGAGGCATGACCTTTATGAGACCACCTTTATCATATTATATGAAAACCATCCTTTATGATCTTGGATATTCATGGATTCTGTTTTGAAACAATATCGTATGTTATCTGTTAAAAAATTGTATGATAATCATATCTTCTTATGTTAATCAATACAATAATATAAAATTAAAATTGCATCCTATCTTACAATATATATCATATATTACCATAAAATACCGTAAAAAATTGTGATATGATATTGTAACGTATGATATGGCATTGTAATGTGTTATACATTATAACTGTATTTGATCAAATAATAGAATATCATAAAACATAATACAATATAGTATTATATGAAATAATATCATATTGCAATAATACATCATAACATTGAAACATACGATATTATACTGTATAATTAAGCATTGAATCATCATTTTTTGAAAGATGTGGTCTCATAACTGCAACGGTGTGTGCATACAAATTGTAAAATTTGTTTGCACTCATCGTTGCAGTTATTAGACCTCTTCTTAAAAAAAAATAATGAATCAATGCTTATATTTACGTTTTTTAAACATGTATTTCCTTCCTGCAAATATGATTTTTAAAGCGCTAAGCATAGCTCAGCGCTTTATTGTCGTTAGACTTCTACTTCCGGTGCAAGGAATAACCGCCCCCTATGAGCAGAAGTTTACATCAATTTAAACTGGTTAGGGAACCAGTTTCAGGAGCTGCACGGGCTAGTACGGGCTACTGTGAATTTGATGTACAGGGCTTACATACATCATTGCAGGGGCTGCCACGCAGTGATGAGGAATATATTGCGTATACAGAAACTAAAATGTTATATACATATATCTTTTACAAACAGAAGCTGGGTTAGCGCTTTTCAGTACTATCAGTACTTTGATTTTAAAAATGCGTCTTATTCAACGAGTAATGCGAAATTAACGGAATGGCCACTGGAACAGCCGAAATATGCTGACAAAAAAAGTGCACAGCGTTTTAAATTCTAATAACACAATTTTATTTTTCTTTCTGTAATTTAATGAATTTACTCTTGGTAAACTAAGAAATTGATCATTGAATTCATTTAACTGTCAAAATATATTTACATCAATGAAATATTTATCAGCGTAAGTATAATATCAGGTCGTTATCCGGTTTGAATTCGCGAAAAGAGTCAGTTCTTGTTCTTCGAGAAGTACTGAAGGAATACTAAATGTATTCATACGCACCAGATTTGGTGATTGGGTCTTCTGTGTTGTGCGTAAATATCATTCAAATCAACCAATGCAATTTTTAAAATAGAGGGAAAGAAAGTGAATGTAAATATTATAGTATGATATAGTATTGTATGATACTGTTTCATATTTGATACATAATATGATATTGTATTATATAATACTATATAATTTGATACAATATTGTATCATATAAATGATACAATATCATGGGATAAAGTAAAATATTATAAAATACAATCATATAATACATATTGTATCATATGATACAATAATATATATTTGAATATCATAAAATACAATTTCATGATGATAATATAATATAAACCATCACATATTATACAAAATCGTATGATATGATATTTTATAATATTTCAATATCATATATACAATTTCATGTTATATAATTCTATATTATAGAAACCATTATCATATGATACCAAACTGTATGATACAATATCATAGAATATACATAATGATATCATAGGATGCAATATTATATATTGCAATATCATATGTAATAGTATCATGTGATTAAATAATTAATAAATAATACAATATAATATTATACAATATTGTATCATAATAATCAATACTATACATAACAATATCATGATACAATATCATATCATAAAAAAAAAAAAAATTGATACAATACTTTATCGTATCATATAACTTTTTACAATATAACATATGGTATTATATTGTATCTTATTAAACAATAGTGTTTCAAATCATACAATACTATATCATAGGAATCATGTTACGTCATTTTACAACAACCAAATCTATCTATCAAGCAGGTTTGAGTGAGGTAAGAGATTTCTCTAGCATCCTTGATAATGGAGATCAGGCTCTGCATCTAAAGCAACCTCTGCGTTTCATTTATAATATAGTTAAATCAACTATGCAAGCTATCATCTATAAAACATGTGACCTGTTCCAAAAAACTAAACCTCATCAAGAATCATAAACCTATGGCTCTGATTCAGCATTCAAGTCTGTCAGGTGCATCAGTATCATAAGACGCACCATCCATGGAAGTCTGGTGAAGTTAGGACAAGTAATAAATAAGATATAATCATTAGAGGGCACCTGTTTCACAAACTTTAACCAGCTCCAAAAACCTTAACCTCCTCCAGCATCCGAAACCTATGGCTCAGATTCAGCACTCAAACCTGTCTGGTGCATCAGTATCATAAGACACACCATCCAAGCAAGTTTGGTGAAGTACGGACCAGCAGTAATTTAGATATCGCTATTAAAGGGCACCTGCAACAAAAACTTTAACCTGCTCCAAAAACCTTAACCTCCTCCAGCATCTGAAAGTTAGGAACCAGATTCAGTAGGTCCAGATGCATCATCCATGTAATTTTGGTGAAAAGAGGACAAGTAATAGCTTAGATACAGGAGCTGCAACTAAAACTTTAACCAGCTCCGGACGCCGACACCGGGGGTATAGCATATGCTCCCAGTGAGCTAAAAAGGCGAAAGCGCGAAGATTCGAAGGCGAGAGTGCGAAGTTGCAAAGGCGAAGAAGCGATAGTAATATCACTTCTTCGCCTTCGCAACTTTCGTCTTCGCATCTTCGCGCTTCGCCGTCGCATATTCTATATTCTTCATATTGTTCATGAATTATACTTGCATTGAGGATTTCCACAATACAAACTGCTGGGTATACTAGTTCATCACCAAGAATTAATGATGAAACCAAAATTATGAAAAGTTTTCTCCACTATTAGGCATTATAACCAAGCTGAAGTTAGTAAGCACTGACAGCAGCCATAACGCCAGTAGAGGTTAATGGCCAATAAGGAAAATCGTCAAAGTACTGAGAGTACTCGTACAGAAAATATATTTTACTTTATCCTCGGCATACTTTAGTAAGTTTAGTTAATATCAAGATGATTAATGCTTCAAGTTTGTATGAGCATTCGTAACTTTGGATACAATAAAGATCGTGTGATCAAAATCTAGCGGGATATAAACCCCTAACATGGGCCCTAACTTCTTATCAACGCTTTTAGAAACAATCTTTTCTTATATAATCGATCAGTGTTTATTATCTATTTATTATCTATTAAGATTTACTATAGTCAGGTACTCTTCACAAATTTGCTCTAAAAGAATAAAGTCTATTCATGATCACAAAACAACATTACAACAAATGTTTAGAATATTGATGTTCGCAGAATGATTTTTTTTTAAAAATCACTTTCCCCAAGAAATGTAAATAAGAAGTATATATTCATATTCCTACGTTACCTGTCCCTTAGTCGTTTTCCATAAAGATATATACATGTATCATTCTTCGATTGACAATTCATAAACCAATATATATTGCTTATATCATTACAGCAATTATTCTTTCATGATTATTGTTCGTTAATTATCACACAATATCCTCATTGTGTATGAATTTTTCTTTATTTGCGTCATTTCCCCGCCGTATGTCGACGAGAGAAGTAACGTAACTGTTAACAATCAATTTGTGGCAATGTCAGAGTGTTTTGCGCGTACTTGCTACGGATATGAAAAACTATATACAGCGATTTATTTACAAGTTCGGTGTTTATAACTTCAAAATTAGTTGAACAGAGTGAAAAATTAAGTAATTTTAAAGTCATATCTTGGATACGGGGTAACCAATTTCTATTCATGTTTACGGGGGGGGGGGGTCATTTTTTTATGGGGGTCATTTTTCGTCATGTTAAACATAAAGAAAAATGACCCCTGGGTCTTTTTTCTTCAGAAAAATCCAATTATTCTTCAGCTAGGGGGGGTCATTATTCTACGTAAAAAAATGACCCCCGGTCATTATTCTACGGGGGTATTATTCTTCATTACACCGGATCTACTTTTCTCAACTGCTCTGATCTAACACTATTTATAGAACGGGAATTTCCAAGATAAACACTGTCAACAAAATGTAAAGTTGTGTCTGTTTTATTGTCAGCAAACAAAATGCAAACTTGTGAATATAAAAACTTGAAAGTTTAACCTTCAAAAATAAACAAAACACTTTGCTTGATTCACGAAATAGAAAATTAAGCGTCTTCTCACGATTTCGTCTGTTTGAGATCAATCAACATTTACAGCGAGGCTAGCTGTTCCTTTTATGGATTTCAATATTATAACGAACATATAGGCATATAAACTTTCACGGTAACACTGCTGTTCAAATTTGGTAACGATAATTTTTAAATTTACACACGTAGATGATCGGTCATCAAAATAAGCGTCGTAAAGAATAGGTATGAGTAATGCATCAACTCCTTCGGTGAATTCCAAGCGGCAGATAATATATACCATTTTAGTACATCACTGGCTATCTAGTTACCACAAAGTTTACAAAATTCGCTTATACATACTATTCTTTGTCGACATATCAGCTATTTTCGTCCACGATCGCTTTTCCTTGGATGGTTATGTCCAGTTGCATATTCCAGCGAGCTCACATGAAAACTAGTTTTTAATTGATACGAGTTTTTCTGCAAGGTGAATGATATCACAAGCTATCGCATGTATTTTCCTTTCGTTTTCAATTCAGCCGGTTCAGATTTTAACTCACTATTTGTGTTTAATCCATTAAATTCAGCCCAGTAGCTCTGCATCAGCTGAAGGCGAATCCATTTTGAATATTGTTGCTGTTGTTGTTTTGTATTCATACGCGCCGCTTCATTTACATTATTTACATTTTTGATCGATGACACTTCACATTTCTTAATTTGAAAATGTTTTATTAAATGATAAGAAATGAAGATAATAATTTTTCTATTGATCGACGTATCAAAGAAAAAATTGACCGGAAAACTTCATCAATGCGCGTAGCGCATTGATGAAAATGTTTTCCGGTCAATTTTTTCTTTGATACGTCGATCAATAGAAAAATTATTATCTTCATTTCTTAAATCATACGATGGAAAACTGTTTTGAAAAGCATATAAAAGAAAGGATGCTTATAATATTTTGTTTAACAATGTGCAAGTAAATTATTTTTTGTAAAACGACCCCTAAAAGGACTTATAAGGTTGGTTCTTGAAATATCTCGAGAACAGTATAGAATTTCTAAGCAGTTGGTGGATAAATGTTTATGTTTAAAATGACATGAGTTTTTTTCTTTTGACATAAAGACAAATAGAGGTTGCTCTTCAGATATGGAGGTCTCAAGTCTATTTTCATAGCGTAATCACTTGATTGACTATAAGGAGTTTGTTCCTTTGAATGAATAGTCAAGATCATGTTTTCGTCAAGGTCTTATCTTGACATTCTAAAAATCGGACATTCCACCTCCTCTTTGCTCCGCAATTAGGGTAAGGACGCCCATTGATTACCGTATGAAGTAAATGCACTAAAAACAGACTTAATTTCAGACAATGTATACCAACTTATCCAAATATAACAATGATAAAGTTTACAAATCATTATGTTACTATTGATCTCCCTTATATTTTTTACCTGGAAATAGCCACTGCATCAGCTGTTTATCACGTGATACGCTTAAAATAGAGCAGCTATATTGGGCTTTATTTATCGCAAAAGTTCCACGATATACAAATGAAAGATTAAATTGTTGTTTGTGTCACTTTAAAGAAATTTAAATGATTAATCTAAAAAGTGCTGGGAGCAACAATAGCAACAATAATTTTTTCACTGATCGTTTAAGTTTTTGAAATTTTACCGATTACTGAGTCAATTCACGTTTCAAAAATGTTTCCTTTCAACCACAACTTGCTCCCAACATTTTTACAATCACTGCTATTTAAAGAAAATAAAAAAGTCCAACACAATCCTTTTTAATAAAAGTCTTCCGTTTCCAACGGAAGAGCTTTCTATTATTGTGCGGGTAAAGATTATTCTTATTAGGGTCTTCCGTTTCCAACGGAAGACCCTCTTGTTATTCTTCGGTTTCTTTTTATTATTAGGGTCTTTCGTTTCCAACGGAAGACCCTCTTGTTTTTCTTCGGTTTCTTTTTATTATTATTTTATTTTTTTATTTTTTTCTGACTCCTTCTCGGCTTTATATCTCAAAAAGTTTTCATCCGATTTCCATGAAATTTTCAGAGCTTTTGTAAAGTTATCATGCCTCAAAGATTTTAAAGTTTCAACACTGACGTCACTTCCGTTCAAATTTGACGGCCATTTTCATTTTTTTAAAAAGTGATTTTGTCTGGAGGATTTCTTCATAAACTTTAAAAATATCGCTTCGAAATTTTTACTGATGATAGATGTATCATTTCTATGGTGTACTGGGGGGTTTAAAATTTTATTCATCGATTTTGCTCAAAACCGGTAGTAGTTCTAATTTTTGTAAATTTTCATTTTTTTGAACAAATTTAGACAATATAACAGTCTTATAGAACTTGCCATTATGAATTCAAATCTCAAATTCGTTTGAAAATCGGACGCTGCATTACAAAGATATCGGGGTTTAAAAATTGATTTTTCAGGAAATTTTGATTCCGTGTCCTTGGTTTAAAAAATAGCGTAATGTTCAAAGTAAAATTAACTCGTACCAAAAATAATTGTTAAGTCGTACTTGAACACATTCGGATTTTTTTTGTTAAGTCGTTCTTGAAATCAAAAAGATTTATGTTAATTCGAACTTAAAATCATTCTGATTTTGTTAAGTCGTACCAAGAGTAATTCGATTTTTTTCATCTTTTTATTTTAGTTACTCTTGTTGTTGGTTAAAGAGCTTCTATTGTTTTTAGGGTCTTCCGTTTTCAACGGAAGACCCTCTTGTTATTCTATTGTTTTTTTGTATTATGAGGGTCTTCCGTTTTCAACGGAAGACCCTCTTGTTTTTCTTCGGTTTCTTTTTATTATTATTTAGGGTTTTCCGTTTTTCAACTGTTTTCTTCTGTTATTCTACTGTTTCTTATTAGGGTCTTCCGTTTCCAACGGAAGACCCTCTTGTTATTCTTCGGTTTCTTTTTAGGGTCTTCCGTTTCCAACGGAAGACCCTCTTGTTATTCTTCGGTTTCTTTTTAGGGTCTTCCGTTTTCAACGGAAGACCCTCTTGTTATTCTTCGGTTTCTTTCTATTATTATTATTATTCTTTTTATTTTTTTTTCTGACTCCTTTTCGGCTTTATAACTCAAAAAGTTTACAACCGATTTTAATGAAACTTTCAGAGATTATGTGCAATTATAATACCTCAAAGTTTGTGAAGTTTCTTTGAAAACATTACTTCCGTTTTAACGTTACGTCATTTTTAAAATTTTCAAAAAGTCATTTTGTCCGCTGCGTTTCTCAAAAACGCTTTAAGATAGAGGCTTAAAATTTTCAATGGTTATGATTTGGTCGATTTACCTCTGTAATAAGGCTCGAAATGAAAATCTGTCACTTCCGGTTGAAACCGGAAGTGAAACAAATTTTTCGAAAAAATGAATTTTCTGATCAAATCAAAAATGAATATGCGTTTTGTAAAACTTATTAAGCTGAATCTAACACTGAAAGCCGTTTTAAAATCGGACGATGCATTACAGAGATATCGGGGTTTAAAAATTGATTTTTCCGGAAATTTCGATTCCGCGTCCTTGGTTTAAAAAATAGCGTAATGTTTATAGTAAAGTTAACTCGTACCAAAAATAATTGTTAAGTCGTACTTAAACACATTCGGATTTTTTTTGTTAAGTCGTTCAAAAAATCAAAAAAAGGTTTTGTTAATTCGTACTTTAAATCATTCGGAAATGTTAAGTCGTACCAGGAGTAATCCGATTTTTTTATTTTTTTATTTTAGTTACTCTTGTTATTGGTTTAAGAGCTCTGCTTTTTACAGGATCTTCTAGCTTTACTTCTGACATTAAAGGAAGACCCACTCGTTGCTTTGCAACGAGCTTTGCTCTAGTTATTATTATTATACTTTTTCTTTTTTTTTCTGACTCTTTCTCGGCTTTATGACTCAAAAAGTTTACAACCGATTTTGATGAAATTTTCAGAGGTTGTGTGCAACTATAATACCTCAAAGTTTGTGAAGTTTTTTTGAAAACGTCACTTCCGTTTCTACGTTACGTCATTTTTAAAATTTTCAAAAAGTCATTTTGTCCGCGGCGTTTCTCAAAAACGCTTTAAGATAGAGGCTTGAAATTTTCAATGGTTATGATTTAATCGATTTTCCTCTGTAATAAGGCTGGAAATGAAAATCTGTCACTTCCGGTCGAAACCGGAAGGGAATCAAATTTTTCAAAAAAATGAATTTTCTGATCCAATCAAAAATGAATATGTGTTTTGTAGAGCTTATTAAGCTGAATCTAACACTGAAAGCCGTTTTAAAATCGGACGATGCATTAAAGAGATATCGGGGTTTAAAAATTGATTTTTCCGGAAATTTTGTTTCCGCTTCCTTGGTTTAAAAAATAGCGTGATGTTCAAAGTAAAATTAACTCGTACCAAAAATAATTGTTAAGTCGTTCTGTAACACATTCGGATTTTTTCTGTTTAGTCGGTCTTGAAATCGGAAAGGTTTTTGTTAAGTCGTACTTAAAATCATTCGTATTGGTTAAGTCGTACCAGTAATAATTCGATTTTTTCATCTTTTTATTTTAGTTACTCTTGTTACTGGTTTAAGAGCTCTGCTTCTTACAGGAACTTCCAGCTTTACTTCCGACATTAACGGAAGACCCACTCGTTGCTTTGCAACGAGCTTTGCTCTAGTTATTATTATACTTTTTCTTTTTTTTCCGACTCCTTCTCGGCTTTATAACTCAAAAAGTTTCCAACCGATTTTAATGAAACTTTTAGAGATAATGTGAAACTATTATCCCTCAAAGATGCGAAAGTTTTATCGACAACGTAACTTCCGTTTTGACGTAACGCTATTTTTAAAATTTTCAAAAAGTCATTTTGTCCGCTGCGTTTCTCAAAAACGCTTTAAGATAGAGGCTTGAAATTTTCAATTGTTATGACTTGGTCGATTTACCTCTGTAATAAGGCTGGAAATGAAAATCTGTCACTTCCGGTCGAAACTGGAAGTGAAACAAATTTTTCGAAAAAATGAATTTTCTGATCAAATCAAAAACGACCCACTCGTTGCTTTGCAACGAGCTTTGCTCTAGTTATTTTTTTTTTTTCCCGCAAATTTTGTGCACGAGATTTCTCGAACATTTTTTGTCTGATTGCTATGAAACTTTCAGGGTATGTAGATGATATTAATATCTCTAGACGTTTTTTTTCAAATTTTTAAAATTCACTTCCGGTTATGAGTTTTTGCCCTTTAATTGAAAATTGGGGGGTCTTTTGTCCAGAGTTGATCTCGGGAACTACAAAAGATAGTTGCAAGAAATTTAGCAGAATTGTTGGTAACATTTTATAGTTTTGCTGGCATGAAAATTTTGGCAAAATGTGTTTTAGTTTTTAAGCTATTTGCCGGTAAAGTTTAAGGTTTGGGGGGGTCTGAAATTTTGTTGCTTTTTGTATAATAACCTTTAAACTAAAAATATTTTGTTAATACATATAGAACAAAAGTTGTTTAGAATAACGAGAGTTTTCATTTAAAATTAAGAAAAAAGGGCTGGCCCCTATAATTAGGGGTCAGCAGCTCATACACGTATTTTTCTGATAGCAAAAATCGTTATCATTTTATGAAGAAAAAAAATGAATTCAGTTATTGTTAATATATTAATTAATGTCATTTGGTATATAAATTTAAAAAGTTCTGTGCCCTATTTTTTTCAAATTTCATAAAACAAATATGTGAGAATCGTACATGAACGAGTTAATATGTCTACATAGACACACAAGCGAACAAATGCCACTTTAAGGCCCAGGCATTTACTGCATTACGTTGTGTTGCGTCTTAGATAAATTGTTGTGATTCAATTTCATTTTTTTTCATCTATTTCAATTATGAATTCAATGAACACACATTATTTAAACGTTTTATGTGCAACTATTTGTCGGGGCCCCCTGTTTGTAACCCCCGCGCGCGCGCCGAATTATAGACATTGTAGAAAAGAGAGAGCCGTAATGCAGAAGAGAAGTTGTGTATTCTTTCGGTGTACACATGCATTTTCAAGTTACTGTGAAACATATGAACATGCACAGGGAACAATACTACATATTTGTATAAGGAGGGATATATTCTCGTGTGAATCGTTTACGAGGAAATTCTGACAGCCACACTTCTGTCGACCATGTCGTTTCCATTGATCAGCCGTTGATAAGCTACGAAAAGTTGGACATTAAAGTGTGTGATCTATGTGGATGTTACTGAAGAAGGTGAGGATTTTTATTTCTTTTAAAGTTTCTTGTCTATAGTGGTTAAAATGTCAGCATGTTAACTGGTTAACATTTAGTCTATAGATGTACATGTAAGTACGTGCACACTGTCACTATGTATGTTATTTTTCTAGTCCAGACAATATAAATCCTTTTAATAGAATTGAATCCCAAATATTTTACCTTTCACTTGGTTTTTTTTCTTTCCTTTTTTAATACCAGAATTTAATGTAAATTACAATTCAATTTATTGAGAAAATCCACATGTGGCGAAAGGCATAGGCCTACATACAGTATACAAATATACATGTAGTTGGTACTGTACATAGATTTTCTTATGTTATGTGCATCACGTATGAATTTACAAATATATCTTGATGATTTAACATCTGCTGGGTTAAGAATTTTATAAGAATTACAGAGTTAGATGTTTTTGTTATGGTGTAGGTGTTTGTTTACTAACGTGTAATTTTTACATTGTTTACTGGATGTTTAGACTTGCTCGAGGTTCATGGGTGACTGGAAAGGATGACCGAATTTATCTATTTAAAAAAAAATCAGATTGTGAATTTTCAACTCAAAATTCAAAGCAGGGTCTAATTAGAAACATATGATCATATTCTTGTGCGGAAGACTCCAAATGTAGACATAAATACCCTGTAGACATACATGTAACATCAAGTAAATAAAATTGTATATACTTCAGACTTCAGCGTTAAAACATGACTAAAAAGTCTTTAATATTTTTATGATGCAGATCAATGTATCATTTAATAGAGAGGTTTAGCAGACCAACGGGTACCCGGTACATGTACTTGTACATGTAGGTTACAAGTTAGAACTATGCGTACCACTCTACCAGTTCACATAATTTTTCTTGTTTAGCAGTTTTGATGTGTACTTAAATTGTCCTTGTTAATGTTTTAAATGTAATTTTTATATTCTCTTTTTTTTAATCTGACTACTGGCAGTACTGGCATGCCAGCAGTTCTTGTCGAGGACCATTTCTCGCTGGTGCAATGTTACATCATATTTTCGTATATAATTTTATGTGTTGATAAAATGGCGTAACAATGCACTGATGAAAAATGGTTCTCAATGATAACTGATCGCACGCCAATATTGATTAATTACAGACAAAAACTGAAGGTTGCAAGTGTTATTTCTTATTGAACACCATTGTTTAAAATAACTTTTTATATATGTGACGGTCAGACCGGTTTAAATACCAGTATTCAGTTGGTAGAGCACCTGACTAGAGATTCAGGGGGCCCAGGTTTAATTCCTGGTTTGGTCCTTCATTATTTCTCCCATCCTGTGTACTTAGCCGATTCGGTACATATCACGATACATGAGATGCGATACGATACATATCACGATACATTGCAACTAAATGAAAACATGAATAAGGGTTAAAAATTTATTCAATCTGTCGATGTATTACCGCATGTCCAAAGTTATTTTGATATATTTAAAATGAGCGTTGCACAATTTACAAATTACTTAAGTCTCATATACACTACTTTTTCATTAACAAGTAATCCAAAAATCCAGATTTAGCTTCCTAACAGGTTTGACAACTTTACGAGGTTTTCGGCCATCTTTGTACTTTCATATTAGGCGCGTAGACTAAAAATAGCCGATATATGAAGCTAAGATATTTTTGGAAAATAAAAAAAAGTTCGCATAGGTATCGTAATGTATTAATGGTAAATGTAACGATCCAAATATCGTCAAAATAAATACCGTGGTGCATCGGTGGATCGTTCCATCCCTATACAATATTGGTATTGTAACCAACCCCTGGAACTGACAGGTTTACTCCTGCCAGGGGAAGAGCCAGGGGTGATCTCTGAGGGTGAAGATCATTTAAGGGGGGGGAATGTGACGGTCAGACTGGTTTGAATACCGGTGCCAGATACATGTAGCTCAGTTGGTAGAGCACTTGACTAGAGATTCAGAGGGCAAGGTTCGAATCCCAGTCTGTTCTGTCATTATTTCTCCCATCTTGTACATATATATCAGATATATTACAGATGATTATAAGAGTCATCACATGTTTTGCAAGATGCAATGATTGTATTAAAACCTTTACTTTACAACACAATACATTTAAGTGAATATTTATGTCTTTTGATATTATTTGGTGTGGTGTTCTTGACAGCGTCGCATTCAAGTCAGTGTCAGCTACATTATGCATAAACAATTTTACCCGCTCCTAAACCACAAACTTTCTTATTAGTGGATTCATCTTATACCGCTGATTGGCTGCTGTTGCAGCAGACTTATAATATATGCACGCACAAAACACAATGAACTTATCAGAGAATGAAAAATTCATCAAGTTACTTTCAACTGTTGGAATTTGGATATTTTTTAAAAATGTATACTTGTGACAAAACATATAATTATGTGGTACATACAGCTGTAGCTTTATGAAGAAAATTTGGGTAAGACATATATATAGCAACCATGCAAGTAAATGATATTTACTAAAACTTCCAATTGATGACGCACGAAATATACGCTACTTTTATAGAGATTGACATACATGTAATGTAACACATTCTGTGAAAAATAATCTATTAAAAATTCTTCATTAAGTTTACTCATACATGTTTTATGCTTATTACACATAGTATTGTTTTTTAAAACATGTAATTTAAAAGAAAAGAAACCAAAACCCTCGCCAAATTTATTTGCCCAAAAAAACCCCGGTAGAATTGATAAAACATGTGGGTATACCAGAAGGAAATACATGTACTTTGACGCTGTTCAGATGGGTAATATTCCTTTGTAATTTTCGAATTGAAATTTTTGACTGTTGCACTACAAGAAATAAACTCTACCTCTCTTTTTCTCTCAAACTCTCTCTCAATCTGATAAGTGTCTATACCTAAGAAATTTTTTAAATATTATATTATGACTTGATATGCAAATTTTTGATCTTGTACTGCCTAAATGTTATGTCTTGTATTGGAATATGTAATACTTATTACACTGCATGGTCAGTGTATTTTTTCCAGAAATAATATGCATATGTTAATGTAAACACAGCTATTACTAGTACATGTATGTAAACACAGCTAATTATTTTTTTTTTTATTTCAGCTAAAAACGGACTCTTGTTCTGACATGGAACCACATGGCTTTTACCTGTTGATTCTTGTGGGTCAGCTCTTGAGATTAACCTGTCACCTCTATCCACATGCATATTCCTTGTGTTCTACAGACTTTTTACCGGTAATTCAAATTAAATCGGATAATGCATGAACAATAATGGAACTTGAAGAAAGCATCATCCCATGTTGTGGTTTGTGTTTGATAAGAAATTATGAAAAACAAAATTAAGGCTATTTAAAGAAATTCATAATTGTTGTGAAAATTTGTTTTTCAATAAAAGTATGCAATTATGTTTCCTTTATTTTTTATTTTATAAAGGTATTTAGATGTGTTTACATAATTGAAACCCCCCCCCCCCATCCAATTGTCTGCATTAAGATTACATGTAGGATATGTAATTGTACATTTGACTTTGAAATAACATCTGCTATGATAATTACTTTTGAAATGAACAAGAAACAACCTATTTCTACCTTTCTAAGGTATATATGCATAAAAAGAAGAGAAAAACATGTCAAATTTTGAACATTTTTCATGGAAATCAACTCTGTGTCCAGCTACATGGGTGTTTGAATTTTATTTTAATTTAAGGCAGATGTCTAACTTGTAGGTTGTATCTTACTGTTTTAGCATGGATAGAAGGAGACTAGAAATCAAAATAGATTAGATATTCACTAAATATGATTGTTAGCTTACTTTTTTTCATAAAAACAAGAAATCACAAGCAGGACAGCTGTCTATTTGTTAATTAAAATGGTGTAAATCATAAAATAAACAAATAATTAGGATCAAATTTTAGAATCATTGATGATTGTTTTCAAATATGTGTGAGAAATGACTCAAGGAAATTGCCATAAGTTTCATAAAATTAGGTAAAACATTTTTAACCAAGACTTTTTATGAAAATCAAAAGATGGGGGGGGGGGGGGTATACATGTAAGGATATTTTTAAGTGATGTGAAGCTTTTTTCATGATTATATAATGTAGATGCATGTTGTATTGAATAAGGTTTCTTTTTAAAGGTGGTTGAACAACAATTGACCTCTAAAAGGTCAGGATAAGATGTTTTACTATGGAGAACCCTGTAAATCTGTGTTTACTAATGGAAATTGGAAATGGGGGGTTCACTTAAATGGCCATATTTTTATTAAATCTCAATGGAATTGGCAATATGTGGTATTCTTTTTCTCAGAATTGCATTAGCTTTCTTATTCTAAGACAAACCGTCTTTTCATAAAATGTTAGTGTACTAAGTTAAAGGTACAAGGAACAGTTTCGGATAAAGAACCGTCAATATTTTTGTAAAATTGATAGTGACTGTACTTGAAGATTTACCAGTGTTGCGTAGATTCATGAAATGAATTTTGATGTTTATCAATAGTTAATGGGATGTCTCTTGTTGGAATTGGTAAGGCCTAAAAAAAAAAATAGTGTGTTTAGGGTAACACTGATGAAAACATTAGGTTAGGTAGGTGGAGATTTTTTTTTATTTTATCTATTTTTTTTGCCTGAATCCTAAGAATGTTTGTTTGTTTCATATTTAAAAACGTATTTTTTATTGGAAATAAGATAAAATTCACAGTGGGATAAAATCAGGCATCTAAAAATGGTAGGATCGGGCCATTTTTGTAGGTTAGGTCGGGTTACCCGAAACACACAACTTTTTTTAGGCCTAAGCAATATTAAGGCCCCTAATTTTAAGTACATGAGAAGCAGTAATAAATTGTGAAACTTGCGGCTTTGACTGTTGTGTTGACTTTACACAGTGAAATTGAAGGTTACAAATGGATGGGATATTATATGCCTATTTAGTATCTACTGGGTATGAGGACAATAGGAAGTTTATTGTCCCCCAAGACAGCAACTATTTCATGAGGCAAAGCCAAGGGAAATAGTTGCTGTGGGGTGGGACAATAAACTTGCTATTGTCCAAATAGTCAGTTAATTGGTATATTATTATTCCGAATAAAACTTTATTGGTCAGCGATGCAGAATTTCTTGATGATAAACAAATTAGAGTTATCAAACTTTGTATTTAATGTGGTGATCTGATTAGGTCAGAGGTGTTCCGAGTTTAAAAAGGAGGGAAATCAAATTCTGCTGATGAATGGTTTTGATGACTATTCACCATGGGCAGATTATGTTTGAGATAGCATGGATACTATTTCAAATTAGATAGAAAAGCATTAGTTTGTGTGGGCGCCTTCTAGTGATCAGTTTGTCCGTCTGTCCATCCGAGATCGCTTGACCGGAGCATAGCTTCTCTCCCCTTGGCCCAATCTGGCTCATACCTCATCCACAGGGTTCCTTTGGGTTAAGGATGTGCAGTGACCTTGAACCATGTTGTTAGGTATAAGGTTAAGGTCATAGTAGAATTACATATATAAAATCCTTGTCTGGGGCATATCTTCTCTCCCTTTGGTCCAATCTGGCTAATACTCACAGACTGTCTCTATCGTTAATCGATGAGCAGTGACCTTGCATGAAATTTCTAGGTAAAGGGTGAAATATCATATCGGATCATGCAAAAATCCTTTTTTCAGAGCATATATACTTTCTACTAACCCCTATTTGGCTCAGACTTCACATAAGGAGAGCTTTTGAGTAAAGGGTGTGTAGTGACCTTGAACCTATTTTCAAGGTAAACTGTGAAGGTCATAGCAGAATTATAGTTAAAAAATCCTTGTCTGGAGTACATCTTATCTCCCTTTGCTCCAAACAGGCTCATACTTCACCCACATGATGCCTTTGATCAAAGGATATGCAATGACCTCGAATGATATTTGTAGATCAAGTGTCAAGGTCATATCAGATCACTCAAAAATCCATATTTTAAGAGCATATATATACTCTCCTTTTAGCCCCTAATTGGCTAATATTTTGCCTAAACAGAGCTTATTGGTTAATGGCATGCAGTGACCTTGAACCATGTCAATGTGAAGGTCATAGCAGATCTTAATAAAATTAGTTTTAGACAGAATATTATTTCCTGGATATGCTTAATCTTGGTCAGATTGAACAAAAATGCCTGTATGTTAGGGGCAATGAAATTGAATTAGAAGGTCTATGCCAGCTGGAAAAATTTCAAGTTATAGGTCAAGGTCAAAGCAAAATTCTCTTAAATAACATCAGCGGGGCCCTTTGAAATGTTCACCATTTCAATGTTGTCTGGTTCATAGTAATTTCAAATAAAAATATTCACAGAGGAATAATAAAATTAAGTAAACTATACATCGATAAGTTTTTGACAATTGATGATGCAACAAGCACATAGTACGAAAGGTCAACCCTTTGAAAAGCAGTGTAGAGGAAATGTTGCTCAGATTTATGTTTTAAACAAAATTGATTTTTTACGGAAATTTTAATTTTGCATTCTGGGTTAAGAAATTAGATGTTAGTTCCAGGTAAAGTTAACTTTTACCTAAAATGAAGTCAAATTTCTTAAGTCGTACTTAAACACATTCGGATTTTTTTGTTAACTCGGTCTTGAAATGTTTATGTTTTTTTGTTAATTTGTACTTAAAACCATTCGGATTTTGTTAAGTCGTACCAAGAATCATTCGATTTTTAAAATCTTTTTTGTACTTAAGTTACTTTTGTCATTAGATTAAGAACACTGCTTCTTAGAGGTACTTCTAGCATTACATTCGACATTAGCGGAAAACCCACTCGTTGCTTTGCAACGAGCTTTGCTCTAGTTTATTTTTTATTTTTATTTTCTGACTCCTTCTCGGCTTTATAACTCAAAAAGTTATTTTCCGATTTCAATGAAATTTTCAGAGCCTTTGTAAAGTTACCGTGCCTCAACGATGTCAAAGTTTCAGCATTTACGTCACTTCCGTTCAAATTTGACGGCCATTTTTAATTTTAAAAAAAGTGATTTTGTCCGCAAGAAATCTCCATAAACTTTGAAGATGTAGCTTTGAAATTTTCACTGATGATAGATGTATCAATTCTTTAGTGTACTGGGGGGTTAAAATTTTTATTGATTTGTTTTCCTCGAAACCGGAAGTAGGTCCGATTTTTTTAAATTTTCAATTTTTTCATCGAAATAAAAATAGGTAACAGTATTGTTGAATTTTTAATGCTGAATACAGATCTGAAATTTTTTTTAAAATCAGACAATGTATTACTGAGATATAATACTTTAAAAATCAATTTTTCCGGAAATTTTTATTCCTGCTGACTTGGTTAAGAGAATAGTAAACACTTATGCTTTCTTCTTAGCAACTCGAAGATATTCATTGTTTTGCACAGACAGTTACATAATTCATTGTTTTGTGTTTTTAAGATAATATTTCACGACTATTCTTTGAAAACGGTTTAATTTGTTGAAAATATTAATTGTGTATTTTCGAAAAAATTATCGTACGAGTTAACCGCTTGTTGATACGAAGGTGAAGGTCGAACAGAACATTACCAATGAAACAGAGTTATTTACGCCAACTGCTAAATTTATGTATTGTTTATAAGTCACTGATTGAGTATTGGCCAGAGTTTGGAAAGTTGATTCGGGAAGCCACAACACATGGTTTTTCCTTTGTTGCTTATCACCGCAGGCTATAGACGTAGTCGTAAGTTTTGTTTTTGTTTTGTAACGGGTTACATGCAGACGCAGTTGACGCGGGTAAACACTTTCCCATACGGTCATACTAAAACACGCCTGCCGACGCCTGCCGGGGAAAACACGCCTGCCGAGAGAAAACCGCACGCCTGCCGTTTACCTGATGGATTATTTTAATATTTTCTTTGATATTTTATTTAACTTAACTAAATTAATTATCATAATAACAAAAAGTTGACTTTATATTGATTATTTAGCACAAAATTAGCAAAAATGTTCAATGTTGGTAAAGATAGATAACTCTTACGTAGAATCCATACGCCTGCCGAGGAAATCTAGACGCCTGCCGTTTATTTGATGGATTATTTTACTTTTTTCTTTGATATTTTATTTCTTTTAACTAAATAGATGATAATAGAAATCAAAAGTTGATTTTTTATTAATTCATTAACACAAAATAAGTAAAAATCGAGTAAGCTGATCGCTCTTACGATGAAATCATACGCCTGCCAAGAAAATGTATACGCTTGCCGTTTATTTGATGGATTATTTTAATTATTTCTTTGATACTTTAGTTTACTTAGCTTAATAATTGATAACAGAAATAAAAAGTTGACTTTAAATTCGTTAATTAACACAAAATTTGTAAAAATCGGTAAATTAGATAACTCTTACGCAGAATGCCGAGAAAATCTATACGCCTGCCGTCAGAGACATAAATATCAATAACATGTTATTTATGTCTCTGCTGCCGTTTACCTGATAATTTTTTTTCTTGGATATTTTTATGTTTCCTAACTAAATACATGATCAAAGAAATAAAAGGTTATTTTGTATTCGCTGTTTAATGAATTTTTTTATTAAAAATGTTCAAATTCTGTAAAGAAGACAAAGAGTTCTTACCCTGCTTACGCCTGCCGAGACACTGAGTTGTAAACCTGCTGATTTAATCATTTATCCATGTCTTTTATTTTTATTTCTCGAAAAACTCCAGCTTTTTACATAGTTATCGTTATACTGTATTAGTGTTTTCATACCCTTATTCTTTTGTTGCAATTAATTAAAGATATATTACAAACTCGAATCAGGGACATATGCACTGTTATAATATACATGTACATGACTTTTGTATGTCTCTGCTCGAATTTTAAGATTAAAGATGGTCTCTAGCTTTTCGAAGAACCCTTAAAATATGCATGTATTTTACGTATAATCAAAATATTTTATGTTATATATTCATACGATCTAAAAGTGGTGTCTAAAATAAGAAGGAAAGTATACTGATGTGAATGCACTGTTATACTAAGTTCAGAAATACGTATGGAGTCAAACTGTAAATACTGTGTTGGGTGAACACGTAAATACAAAATTCAAGACATGTAATGGAAATTAATATTTACACCAACTCAATCAATTCAAAAGATGCAATTCGACAATTTCATTTCTTAGAGAAGTGGACTGGCATAACCTTTATTCGTGTATGAAGGCTATATAATGTATTTCTTAAACAAACAGGCTAGCGTACTTGAATTGTGTAAGCATTCCAGATTTTATAAATATGTATGCTCCTAAATTATTAATTCTAGTAAATGTATATGGGGAAAGGTTAGACTTTTTAAGCAAAGTGCATTTACATTTTGTACACAATTAGTTCTGTACAATGTTTGTAACTGTTTACATCTTGAAAACTTTTTCATCTCAAGACTTTCACTGCCTAGTTCACCAAATTATATCTAAATCTCTAGATTCTGATTCTGTTTCGCTGCGTTTTTAGGTCACCTGAGTCACTCAGGTGACCTATTGCAATTGGTCTTCGTCCGTCGTCGTGCGTTGTGCGTCGTGCGTTAACAATTTTACAATTTTTAACTTCTTCTTGAAAACTACCAGGCCAATTGTTACCATTTTTGGTGTGAAACATCTCTATGGTAAGAAGAATCTAAATTGTGAAATTTATGGCTCTACCACCTCTGGGGTGCCACGGGCGGGGCCAAATATGCAAAAAAAGCCAAATTTTCAAAAATCTTCTTCTTTACTTCCACACATGTAAGGAAAAAACTGAATGCATGGTTATGATGTCCATGAGGCCCTCTACCAAAATTGTGAAATTTATGGCCCCTGGGTCAGGGGTTCTGGCTCTAGGGTGGGGCCAATATGGCCATATAGTAAAAATGTATTAAATCTTAGAAAATCTTCTTCTCTACTACCATATATATTTGTTAAAAACTAAATGCATGATTATGATGTCCATGAAGCCCTCTTCCTAAATTGTGAAATTCATGACCCCTGGGTCAGGGGTTCAGGCTCTAGGGTGGGGTCAATATGGCCAAATAGTAAAAATGTATTAAATCTTAGAAAATCTTCTTCTCTACTATCATATATATTTGTTAAAAACTAAATGCATGATAATGATGTCCATGAAGCCCTCAACCTAAATTGTGAAATTCATGACCCCTGGGTCAGGGGTTCAGGCTCTAGGGTGGGGCCGATATGGCCAAATAGTAAAAATGTTTCAAATCTTAGAAAATCTTCTTCTCTACTCCCATATATATTTGTTAAAAACTAAATGCATGGTTATGATGTCCATGAAGCCCTCTACCTTAATTGTGAAATTCATGACCCCTCGGTCAGGGGTTCAGGCTCTAGGGTGAGGCCGATATGGCCAAATAGTAAAAATGTATTAAATCTTAGAAAATCTTCTTCTCTACTCCCATATATATTTGTAAAAACTAAATGCATGATTATGATGTCCATGAGGCTCTCTACTAAAATTGTGAAATTCATGACCCTTTTGTTAGGTGTTCATGCTTTAGGGTGGGGCCAATATGGCCATATAGTAAAAATGATTTAAATCTTAAAAAATCTTCTTCTCTACTCCCACACATGTGGGCAAAAAACTGAATACATGGTTATGATATCCACAATCTCCTTTACCTAAATTGTGAAATTCATGGCCCCAGGGTCAGGGGTTCAGGACATGAGGGGGCAATATGGCAATAAAGTGTTAATGCATATAATGTTTAAAAATCTTCTTCTCTATTCTCACACATCTGTATTAAAAAAACCCGACTAATAATTATCTTTACCAGGAAGTCCTCTACTGAAATTTTAATTTTCATGTCCCCTGGGGTATGGGTTTTGACTCTAGGGCAGGGCCAAAATGGATGTATAGATGTTAATGCATATAACGTTAAAAATTATCTTCTTTACTCCCACACACCTGAAAGGAAAACTGAATTCATTATTTTGTAGACCAGATCTTTTAGTTTTTCACCAACATTATAGGTTTTACAGTTCTTTTTGAATTAAATGTGGTTGTCATTACAAATTTATAATTTTTCTACTCCAGTATGAAACCTAATTAATAATAATGAGACTCCATGACAAGTTTGTGTATTGGATATATGCTACTCAGGTGACCGTTAAGGCCAATTGGCCTCTTGTTATAATCAAATATTTACATGTGGACATTCATAAGCCTGTAGCAAAATTTTTCATTGCATGATATCAGTGTAGCGGATATTTATCCATTCAAGGGAAAGAGGGGTATGGGGGTATCAGTTTGAATATTTAAAAAAACCCGGCTTTTTCTACATGTAACAAGAAAATCTCACATAAACTGGCGGATTTAAGGGGGGCGTGGAGGGCGCACGCCCCCCCCCCCTAAAATTTTCAAAGTATGCATGACTGTAGATGATTTGATAAATTTTACATAGAAAAGTTAGCATTTTGTGTTTCACTTTATTTATAATTATGCCTGACTCAATATTACACCTCATTGATACACTAGCTGTGCTATGCTGACTGTAATTTTGCTACTCTATAAACATCAGTCTAATCCTAATGCATGTTGACAGGTTCTAATAACAAACCAATTAAACTGTGTTTAAAACAAGCAGTGTTGGCCATTTTATTATGGTGGCTGCATCAAATTCCCCAGGGCCCTGAACTTGGGGCTTCGACCAAGAATCGACTGGAAATCCCAGCAGTTTTGTTTCAAGTGTAGACTGCGCTGTCCTTTCCATATTGCGATGCAAGCAGAAATTTCTGAATAACTGTATATTTTTTGAATTTTTTTCTAGGTAAATAGACTATTTTAATATAAGAATATTGAAGATTTGATGCATCAGATATTTCTAACAGCTAATAGGGGGTCTGATACCGTAACGTCATTAGAATGTTGTAACTTTGATAACCTGGTTAATTTTGGGTGTTCATAAATGCCTAAAATATTTTGTTTTTAATCCAATACATGTATTAGGTATAAGTAACAATATGTGTCAAATTGTTATATACTTTTGTGTAAAGTGTACATAACTGAAAAATACCACTATTTTGAGCCTGGTTTTACCTTCAAAATACACAAAAACCCAGGAGCTTCCGGGGCCTTCGCCCCCTGGGCCCCCACCAGGGCTTTGCCCTGGACCCACGGGGGGCCTCAAGGCGGCCCCCAGACCCCCTGCCTCAATAATTTTATCCACGCCCCCCCCTAACTACAAATCCTGTATTCGCCCCTGACATAGACTCAATCATACCCCACTATAGACTTTTGAAACCCAATACACGCTTAACCTTCCAGTGATGACTTATTCTGTTCGTAGAAGAAAAAAAAAGCAGACTAATAGAGCACGCAATTACCAAAATCAAAGCAGAACCCTGTAGGTTGATTCAATATTCAACACAATCAATATACCGGTATAACTATTGCAGCTACATGTTCAGTATATGCTTTATTAAGGTCTTCCGTTTCCAACGGAAGACCTTTCTATTATTGTGCGGGTTAAGATTATTCTTATTAGGGTTTTCCGTTTTTCAACGGAAAACCCTTCTGTTATTCTACTGTTTCTTATTAGGGTTTTCCGTTTTTCAACGGAAAACCCTTCTGTTAAACGGAAAACCCTTCTGTTATTCTACTGTTTCTTATTAGGGTTTTCCGTTTTTCAACGGAAAACCCTTCTGTTATTCTACTGTTTCTTATTATTATTTTTTTTTTCCCGCAAATTTTGTGCACGAGATTTCTCGAACATTTTTTGTCTGATTGCTATGAAACTTTCAGGGTATGTAGATGATATTAATATCTCTAGACGTTTTTTTCAAATTTTTAAAATTCACTTCCGGTTATGAGTTATTGCCCTTTAATTGAAAATTGTGGGGTCTTTTGTCCAGAGTTGATCTCCGGAACTACAGATGATAGATGCATGAAATTTGGCGAAATTGTCGGTAACATTTTATAATTTTGCTGGCATGAAAATTTTGGTAATTTCTTTGTTAGTTTTTGAGCTATTTGTCGCCAAAGTTTAAGATTTTTTCGGGGCTGAAATTTTGTTGCTTTTTGTTTTATAACCTTTAAACTAAAAATATTTTGTTAATACATATAGAACAAAAGTTGTTTATAATAACGAGAGCTTTCATTTAAAATTAAGAAAAAAGGGCTGGCCCCTATAATTAGGGGTCAGCAGCTCATACACGTATTTTTCTGATAGCAAAAATCGTTATCATTTTATGAAAAAAAATTAATTCAGTTATTGTTAATATATTAAATAATGTCATTTGGTATCAAATTAAACAAGTTCTGTCCTATATTTTTTTTCAAATTTCATAAAACAAATATGTGAGAATCGTACATGAACGAGTTAATATGTCTACATAGACACACAAGCGAACAAATGCCACATTAAGGCCCAGGCATTTACTGCATTACGTTGTGTTGCGTCTTAGATAAATTGTTGTGATTCAATTTCATTTTTTTCATCTATATCATTTATGAATTCAATGAACACACATTATTTAAACGTTTGTCGGGGCGCCCCTGTTTGTGACCCCCGCGCGCGCGCGCCGAATGTAAACAGTAACGAACGGCATTGTAGAAAAGAGAGAGTCGTAATGCAGAAGAGAAGTTGTGTATTCTTTCGGTGTACACATGCATTTTCAATTTGCTGTGAAACATATGAACATGCACAGGGAACAATACTACATATTTGTTTAAGGAGGATATTTTTCTCGTGTGAATCGTTTACGAGGAAATTCTGACAGCTAGCCACACTTCTGTCGACGATCAGCCGTTGATAAGCTACGAGTAATAAAGGAGAAAAGATGGACATTAAAGTGTGTGATTTATGTGGATGTTACTGAAGAAGGTGAGGCTTTTACTCCTTTTAAAGTTTCTTGTTAACTGGTTAAAATTTAGTATATAGTATAGATGTACATGTAAGTACGTGCACACTGTTAGATGTTTTTGTTATGGTGTGGGTGTTTGTTTACTAACGTGTAATTTTTACATGTTTCATGGATGTTTAGACTCGCTCGAGGTTCATGGGGGACTGGAAAGGGTAACTGAATTTATCTATTTAAAAAAATAACAGATTGTGAATTTTCAACTCAAAATGTGTAGGCACGTGCCTTAAGTGCCTAACGGCAGCTACGCCACTGACAATGCACTGGTGAGAAATGGTACTCGGCGAGAACTGATCGCACGCCAATATTGATTAATTACAGACAAAAACTGAAGGTTGCGAGTGTTATTTTTAATTGAACAACATTGTTTAAAATAATTCTTTATATATGTGACGATCAGACCGGTTTGAATACCAGTGCCAGATAGCTCAGTTGGTAGAGCACCTGACTAGAGATTCAGGGGGCCCAGGTTCAAATCCCTTCATTATTTCTCCCATCCTGGAACTAACAGGTTAACTCGATCCTGCCAGGGATGATCTTCGAGGGTGAAGATCATTTAAGGGGGAGGAATGTGACGGTCAGACTGGTTTGAATACCGGTGCCAGATACATGTAGCTCAGTTGGTAGAGCACTTGACTAGAGATTCAGAGGGCCAGGTTCGAATCCCACTTTGTTCCGTCGTTATTTCTCCCATCTTTTACATATACATGTATATCAGATATATGACAGATGATTAAGGTCATCACATGTTTTGCAAGATGCAATAAGTGTTAAAAACCTTTACTTTACAACAGAATACATTTAAGTGAATATTTATGTTTCTTGTTATTATTTGGTGTGGTTTTCTTGACAGTGTCGCATAAACAATTTACCCGCTCCTAAAACACAAACTTTCTTTTTGTGGATTCAGCTTACCGCTGATTGGCTGCTGTTGCAGCAGGCAAATAAGATATGCACGCACAAAACACAATGAACTTATCAGAGAATGAGTTGAGTTTATTTAAACTGTTGGAATTTGGGTATTTTTTTAAAATGTATACTTGTGACAAAACATATATGTGGTACATACAGCTGTAGCTTTATGAAGAAAATTTTGGTTAGACCATATATACCTATCATGCAAGTAAATGATATTTACAAAAAACTTGCAATTTATGGCGCACGAAATATACGCTAGTTTTATAAAGATTGACATACATGTAATGTACCACATTCTTTGAAAAATAATCTATTAAAAATTCTTCATTAAGTTTACTCATACATGTTTTATGCTTATTACACGTAGTATTGTTTTTAAAACATGTAATTTATAAGAAAATAAACAAAAACCCTCGCTAAATTTATTTGCAAACAAAAAATACACAGTAAAATTGATAAAAAATGGTATACCAGAAGCTAATACCAGTACATGTACTTTGACGCTGTTCGGTGGGTAATATTCGTTTGTAATTTACGAATTGAAATATTGACTGTTGCACTACAAGTATGGTAATAAACTCTCTCTCTCTCTCAAACTCTCTCTCTTTCTCAATTTGATAAGTGTTTATACCTATGAAAATTTTTTAATATTATATTATGACTTGATATGCAAATTTTTGATCTTGTACTGCCTAAATGTTATGTCATGTATTGGGATATGTCATACTTATTACACTGCATGGTCAGTGTATTTTTTACAGAAATACTATGCATATGTTAATGTAAACACAGCTATTACTAGTACATGTATGTAAACACAGCTAATTATTTTTTTAATTTATTTCAGCTCAAAACAGACTCTTGTTACCACATGGCTTTTACCGGTACCTGTTGATTCTTGTGGGTCAGCTCCTGAGATTAACCTGTCACCTCTATCCACATGCATATTCCTTGTGTTCTACAAACTATTTACTGGTAATTCAAATTAAATCCGATAATGCATGAACAATAATGGAACTTGAAGAAAGCATCATGCCATATGTTGTGGTTTGTGTTTGATAAGAAATTATGAAAACAAAATTAAGGCTGTTTAAAGAAATTCATAATTGCTGTGAAAATTTGTTTTTCAATAAAAGTATACAATTATGTTTCCTTTATTTTTTATTTCATAAAGATATTTAGATGTGTTTACATAATTGAACCCCCCCCCTCTATTTAATTGTTTGCATTAAGATTACATGTAGGATATGTAAATGTACATTTGACTTTGAAATAACATCTGCTATGATAATTACTTTTGAAATGAACAAGAAACAACCTATTTCTACCTTTCTAAGGTATATATGCATAAAAAAGTAGAAAAACATGTCAAATTTGAACATTTTTCATTGAAATCCACTCTGTCTCCAGCTACCTGGGTGTGTTTGAATTTAATTCTAATATAAGGCAGATGTCTAACTTGTAGGTTGTAACTTACTGTTTTAGCATGGTTAGAAGAAGACTAGAAATCAGAATAGATTAGATATTCACTAAATATGATTGTTAGCTTACTTTTTTCATGAAAACAAGAAATCACAAGCAGGACAGCTGTCTATTTGTTTATTAAAATGGTACAAATCATACAATAAACAAATAAAGATCACATTTTAGAATCATTGATGATTGTTTTTAAATATGTGTGAGAAATGACTCAAGGAAATTGCCACATGTTTCATAAAATTAGGTAAAACATTTCAAACCATGACTTTTTATGAAAATCAAAAGATTGGGGGGTGGGGGGTATACATGTAAGGGTATTTCTAAGTGATGTGAAGCTTTTATCATGATTATATCATGTAGGCATATGTTGTATTGAATAAGGTTTCTTTTTAAAGGTGGTTGAACAAAAGTTGACCTCTAAAAGGTCAGATGAAAATGTTTTACAATGGAGAACCCTGTAAATCTGTGTTTACTAAAGGAATTTGGAAATGGTGGGTTCACTTAAATGGCCATATTTTTATTAAACCTCAATGGAATTGGCAATATGTGGTATTCTTTTTCTCAGAATTGCATTAGCTTTCTTATTCTAAGACAAACCGTCTTTTCATAAAAATGTTAGTGTACTAAGTTAAAGATACAAGGAACAGTTTCGGATAAAGTACCGTCAATATTTTTGTAAAATTGAGAGTGACTGTACTTGAAGGTTTATCATTGTTGGGTAGATTCATGAAATGAATTTTAATGATTACCAATAGTTAGAGGGATGTCTCTTGTTGGAATTGGTAAGCAATATTAAGGCCCCTAATTTTAAGTACATGAGAAGCAGAAATAAATTGTGAAACTTGCGGCTATGACAGATATGTTGACTTTACAGTGAAATTGAAGGTTACAAACGGGAGGTTATATAACATGAAATGTAGGTGGATGGGATATTATATGCCTATTTAGTATTTACTGGGTATGAGGACAATAGCAAGTTTATTGTCCCCCAAGACAGCAACTATTTAATGAGGCAAAGCCAAGGGAAATAGTAGCTGTTGAATGGGACAATAAACTTGCTATTGTCCGAATAGTCAGTTAATTGGTATTTCATTATACAGAAGAAAACTTTATTTGTCAGCGATGCAGAATTTCTTGATGATTAACAAATTAGAGTTAAATCAAACTTTGTATTTAATGCGGCGATCTTATTAGGTCAGAGGTGTTCCGAGTTTAAGGTGATATGGGACACTTCCATGTTGTGACGTATTGTTTATCGAAATAAACAATAAAATAAAGTGTAATTATATAAGTACATGTAGTTTCTTCTCAAAAATGGTCACCTAACTCCTTAGCACAGTGGGTTAGAGGGTTTACTAGGAACCTGTAAGTCATGAGTTCGAATCCCGCTGGGGTTTTTACAATTTTTACCTTTTCAAATATTTTTAAAAGCTATTTTTTAGTTAAATATTGTAAAATTTGAAAATTCTAAACCGGTGAAAAGTTTTCAATTATATAGTACTTTAATCCACATTAATATCGACAGATGTCCCATACCACCTTAAAAAGGAGGGAAATCAAATTCTGCTAATGAATGGTTTTGATGACTATTCACCATGGGCAGATAGCATGGATACTATTTTAGATAAAAAGGCATGTTTATGCGGGCGCCTTCTAGTGATCAATTTGTCGGTCTGTCCATCCGAGATGGCTTGACAGGAGCATAGCTTCTCTCCCCTTGGCCCAATCTGGCTCATACCTCATCCACAGGGTTCCTTTGGTTGGAGGATGTGCAGTGACCTTGAACCATGTTTTTAGGTATAAGGTTAAGGTCATAGCAGAATTATATATATAAAATCCTTGTCTGGGGCATATCTTTTTTCCCTTTGGTCCAATCTGGCTAATACTCACAGAGTGTCTCTATGGTTAAACGATGTGCAGTGACCTTGCATGAAATTTCTAGGTAACGGGTGAAGATTATATCGGATCATGCAAAAATCCTTTTTTGAGAGCATATATAATTTCTACTAACCCCTATTTGGCTCAGACTTCACATAAGCAGAGCTTTTGAGTAAAGGGTGAAAGGGTGTGTAGTGACCTTGAACCTATTTTCAGTGAAAAGAAACTGTGAAGGTCATATCAGAATTATATTTTTAAAAATCCTTGTCCGGAGTATATCTTCTCTCCCTTTGCTCCATTCAGCCTCATACTTTACCCACATGATGCCTTTGTTCAAAATATATGCAATGACTTCGAATGATATTTGTAGATGAAGAGTCAAGGTCATATCAGATCACACAAAAATCCATATTTTAAGAGCATAGATATACTCTCCTTTTAGCCCCTATTTGGCTAATATTTTACCTTTACAGAGTTTATTGGTTAATGGCGTGCAGTGACCTTGAACCAAGTCTGTCAATGTGAAGGTCATAGCAGATCTTTTTAAAATTAGTTTTAAATAGTAGATTATTTTCCAAATATGCTTAATCTTGGTCAGATTGAACAAAAATGCATGTATGTTAGGGGGAATGAAATTGAATTAAAAGTTCTATGCCAGCTGGAAAAATTTCAAGTTATAGGTCAAGGTCAAAGCAGAATTCTTTGAAATAACATAAGCGGGGCCCTTTGAAATGTTCACCATTTCAATGTTGTCTGGTTCATAGTAATTTTACATAGAAAATATTCACAGAAGTACAGTAAAGTAAACTTAACATCGATAAGTTTCTGACAATTAATGACGCAACGAGCACACAGTACGAAAGGTCAACCTTTTGAAAAGCAGTGAAGAGGAAAAGTTGCTCAGAATTATGTTTTAAACAAAATTGATTTTTTACATAAATTTTAATTTTGCATTCTGGGTTAAGAAAAAAGATGTTAGTTCAAGGTAAAGTAAACTTGTACCTAAAATGAAGTCAAATTTGTTAAGTCGTACTTAAACACATTGGGTTTTTTTTGTTAAGTCGTTATTGAAATGGTTAAGGGTTTTTGGTTAAGTCGTACTTAAAAACATTCGGATCCTGTTAAGTTGTACCAAGAATCATTCGATTTTTTTTTATCTTTTTGTACTTAGGTTTCTTTGTTACTAGATTAAGAACTCTGCTTCTTAGACGTACTTCTAGCGTTGCCTTCGACATTAGCGGAAAACCCACTCGTTGCTTTGCAACGAGCTTTGCTCTAGTTATTATTATTTTTTTTCCCGCAAATTTTGTGCACGAGATTTCTCGAACATTTTTTGTCTGATTGCTATGAAACTTTCAGGGTATGTAGATGATATTAATATCTCTAGACGTTTTTTTCAAATTTTTAAAATTCACTTCCGGTTATGAGTTATTGCCCTTTAATTGAAAATTGTGGGGTCTTTTGTCCAGAGTTGATCTCGGGAACTACAGATGATAGATGCATGAAATTTGGCGAAATTGTCGGTAACATTTTATAATTTTGCTGGCATGAAAATTTTGGTAATTTCTATGTTAGTTTTTGAGCTATTTGTCGCCAAAGTTTAAGATTTTTTCGGGGCTGAAATTTTGTTGCTTTTTGTATTATAACCTTTAAACTAAAAATATTTTGTTAATACATATAGAACAAAAGTTGTTTAGAATAACGAGAGCTTTCATTTAAAATTAAGAAAAAGGGCTGGCCCCTATAATTAGGGGTCAGCAGCTCATACACGTATTTTTCTGATAGCAAAAATCGTTATCATTTTATAAAAAAAAATTAATTTAGTTATTGTTAATATATTAAATAATGTCATTTGGTATCAAATTAAACAAGTTCTGTCCTATATTTTTTTTTTAAATTTCATAAAACAAATATGTGAGAATCGTACATGAACGAGTTAATATGTCTACATAGACACACAAGCGAACAAATGCCACATTAAGGCCCATGCATTTACTGCATTACGTTGTGTTGCGTCTTAGATAAATTGTTGTGATTCAATTTCATTTTTTTCATCTATATCATTTATGAATTCAATGAACACACATTATTTAAACGTTCTATGTGCAACTATTTGTCGGGGCGCCCCTGTTTGTAACCCCCGCGCGCGCGCCGAATGTAAACAGTAACGAACGGCATTGTAGAAAAGAGAGAGCCGTAATGCAGAAGAGAAGTTGTGTATTCTTTCGGTGTACACATGCATTTTCAATTTACTGTGAAACATATGAACATGCACAGGGAACAATACTACATATTTGTTTAAGGAGGATATTTTTCTCGTGTGAATTGTTTACGAGGAAATTCTGACAGCCACACTTCTGTCGACGATCAGCCGTTGATAAGCTACGAGTAATAAAGGAGAAAAGATGGACATTAAAGTGTGTGATTTATGTGGATGTTACTGAAGAAGGTGAGGCTTTTACTCCTTTTAAAGTTTCTTGTTAACTGGTTAAAATTTAGTATATAGTATAGATGTACATGTAAGTACGTGCACACTGTTAGATGTTTTTGTTATGGTGTGGGTGTTTGTTTACTAACGTGTAATTTTTACATGTTTCATGGGTGTTTAGACTCGCTCGAGGTTCATGGGGGACTGGAAAGGGTAACTGAATTTATCTATTTAAAAAAATAACAGATTGTGAATTTTCAACTCAAAATTCAAAGCAGGGTCTAATTAGAAACATATCATATATTCTTGTGCAGAGGACTCCAAATGTAGTCATGAATACCCTGTAGACATAACTTCAAGTAAATAAAATTGTATACTTCAGACTTCAGAGTTAAAACATGACTTTAATATCTTTATGATGCCGATCATTGTATCATTAAAGAGGTATAGCAGACCAACGGGTACCCGGTACATGTACTTGTACATGTATAGTCTGTCCCAAGATATTTATGCTGCACATTTGGACGATTTTTAATAAAAATACACTTACCTGTGAAAGAGGTGAAATTGAATAGTTAAAAGGAATATTTTCCAAGATAATTTCATTGACACATTATCATCTTTCACTCGGAAAAATTCACAGGAACGAAAACAGATTCCTTACGGAGATTTATAATGGGGAATGTTTACATCTTTTCTCCATTCGGAATACACTCGGAATACATCGCGCAATATTTCAACGTTATCATCCGGGCTTGCTGCAATGCAAAATCTCCGTAGACATCACATTTTTTAGCCTGATAAGCTAACAGGGGCGTTTTGACTGAGAAATCTTGGAAATTTTTCATACTTTTGAATAAACATCGTTTGAATCCTGAGGTATTTATAAATATCAAACAATTAAGCCAAACGTGAATCCAAAATATCTTGGGACAGAGTATAGGTTACAAGTTAGAACTATGCCTACCATTCTACCAGTTCACATAATTTTTCTTGTTTAGCAGTTATGATGTGTACTTAAATTGTCCTTGTTAATGTTTTAAATGTAATTTTTTATTCTCTTTTTTTAATCTGACTACTGGCAGTACTGGCGTGCGAGCAGTTCTCGCCGAGGACCATTTCTCGCTGGTGCACTGTTACATCATATTTTCGTATATAATTTAATTTATGTGTTGATAAAATGACGTAACAATGCACTGGTGAGAAATGGTACTCGGCGAGAACTGATCGCACGCCAATATTGATTAATTACAGACAAAAACTGAAGGTTGCGAGTGTTATTTTTAATTGAACAACATTGTTTAAAATAATTCTTTATATATGTGACGATCAGACCGGTTTGAATACCAGTGCCAGATAGCTCAGTTGGTAGAGCACCTGACTAGAGATTCAGGGGGCCCAGGTTCAAATTCCTTCATTATTTCTCCCATCCTGTTACAATATTGGTGTTGTGACCAACCCCTGGAACTAACAGGTTAACTCGATCCTGCCAGGAATGATCTTCGAGGGTGAAGATCATTTAAGGGGGAGGAATGTGACGGTCAGACTGGTTTGAATACCGGTGCCAGATACATGTAGCTCAGTTGGTAGAGCACTTGACTAGAGATTCAGAGGGCCAGGTTCGAATCCCACTTTGTTCCGTCGTTATTTCTCCCATCTTTTACATATACATGTATATCAGATATATGACAGATGATTAAGGTCATCACATGTTTTGCAAGATGCAATAAGTGTTAAAAACCTTTACTTTACAACAGAATACATTTAAGTGAATATTTATGTTTCTTGTTATTATTTGGTGTGGTTTTCTTGACAGTGTCGCATAAACAATTTACCCGCTCCTAAAACACAAACTTTCTTTTTGTGGATTCAGCTTACCGCTGATTGGCTGCTGTTGCAGCAGGCAAATAAGATATGCACGCACAAAACACAATGAACTTATCAGAGAATGAGTTGAGTTTATTTAAACTGTTGGAATTTGGGTATTTTTTTTAAAATGTATACTTGTGACAAAACATATATGTGGTACATACAGTTGTAGCTTTATGAAGAAAATTTTGGTTAGAGCATATATACCTATCATGCAAGTAAATGATATTTACAAAAAACTTGCAATTTATGGCGCACGAAATATACGCTAGTTTTATAAAGATTGACATACATGTAATGTACCACATTCTTTGAAAAATAATCTATTAAAAATTCTTCATTAAGTTTACTCATACATGTTTTATGCTTATTACACGTAGTATTGTTTTTAAAACATGTAATTTATAAGAAAATAAACAAAAACCCTCGCTAAATTTATTTGCAAACAAAAAATACACAGTAGAATTGATAAAAAATGGTATACCAGAAGCTAATACCAGTACATGTACTTTGACGCTGTTCGGTGGGTAATATTCGTTTGTAATTTACGAATTGAAATATTGACTGTTGCACTACAAGTATGGTAATAAACTCTCTCTCTCTCAAACTCTCTCTCTTTCTCAATTTGATAAGTGTTTATACCTATGAAAATTTTTTAATATTATATTATGACTTGATATGCAAATTTTTGATCTTGTACTGCCTAAATGTTATGTCATGTATTGGGATATGTCATACTTATTACACTGCATGGTCAGTGTATTTTTTACAGAAATACTATGCATATGTTAATGTAAACACAGCTATTACTAGTACATGTATGTAAACACAGCTAATTATTTTTTTAATTTATTTCAGCTCAAAAAAGACTCTTGTTACCACATGGCTTTTACCGGTACCTGTTGATTCTTGTGGGTCAGCTCCTGAGATTAACCTGTCACCTCTATCCACATGCATATTCCTTGTGTTCTACAGACTATTTACTGGTAATTCAAATTAAATCCGATAATGCATGAACAATAATGGAACTTGAAGAAAGCATCATGCCATGTTGTGGTTTGTGTTTGATAAGAAATTATGAAAACAAAATTAAGGCTGTTTAAAGAAATTCATAATTGCTGTGAAAATTTGTTTTTCAATAAAAGTATACAATTATGTTTCCTTTATTTTTTATTTCATAAAGATATTTAGATGTGTTTACATAATTGAACCCCCCCCCCCTCTATTTAATTGTCTGCATTAAGATTACATGTAGGATATGTAAATGTACATTTGACTTTGAAATAACATCTGCTGTGATAATTACTTTTGAAATGAACAAGAAACAACCTATTTCTACCTTTCTAAGGTATATATGCATAAAAAAGTAGAAAAACATGTCAAATTTGAACATTTTTCATTGAAATCAACTCTGTCTCCAGCTACCTGGGTGTGTTTGAATTTAATTCTAATATAAGGCAGATGTCTAACTTGTAGGTTGTAACTTACTGTTTTAGCATGGTTAGAAGAAGACTAGAAATCAGAATAGATTAGATATTCACTAAATATGATTGTTAGCTTACTTTTTTCATGAAAACAAGAAATCACAAGCAGGACAGCTGTCTATTTGTTAATTAAAATGGTACAAATCATACAATAAACAAATAAAGATCACATTTTAGAATCATTGATGATTGTTTTCAAATATGTGTGAGAAATGACTCAAGGAAATTGCCACATGTTTCATAAAATTAGGTAAAACATTTCAAACCATGACTTTTTATGAAAATCAAAAGATTGGGGGGTGGGGGGTATACATGTAAGGGTATTTCTAAGTGATGTGAAGCTTTTATCATGTAGGCATATGTTGTATTGAATAAGGTTTCTTTTTAAAGGTGGTTGAACAAAAGTTGACCTCTAAAAGGTCAGATAAAGATGTTTTACTATGGAGAACCCTGTAAATCTGTGTTTACTAAAGGAAATTGGAAATGGTGGGTTCACTTAAATGGCCATATTTTTATTAAACCTCAATGGAATTGGCAATATGTGGTATTCTTTTTCTCAGAATTGCATTAGCTTTCTTATTCTAAGACAAACCGTCTTTTCATTAAAATGTTAGTGTACTAAGTTAAAGATACAAGGAACAGTTTCGGATAAAGTACCGTCAATATTTTTGTAAAATTGAGAGTGACTGTACTTGAAGGTTTATCATTGTTGCGTAGATTCATGAAATAAATTTTAATGATTACCAATAGTTAGAGGGATGTCTCTTGTTGGAATTGGTAAGCAATATTTTTGCGGCTATGACAGATATGTTGACTTTACAGTGAAATTGAAGGTTACAAACGGGAGGTTATATAACATGAAATGTAGGTGGATGGGATATTATATGCCTATTTAGTATTTACTGGGTATGAGGACAATAGCAAGTTTATTGTCCCCCAAGACAGCAAATATTTAATGAGGCAAAGCCAAGGGAAATAGTAGCTGTTGAATGGGACAATAAACTTGCCATTGTCCGAATAGTCAGTTAATTGGTATTTCATTATACAGAAGAAAACTTTATTTGTCAGCGATGCAGAATTTCTTGATGATAAACAAATTAGAGTTAAATCAAACTTTGTATTTAATGCGGCGATCTTATTAGGTCAGAGGTGTTCCGAGTTTAAGGTGATATGGGACACTTCCATGTTGTGACGTATTGTTTATCGAAATAAACAATAAAATAAAGTGTAATTATATAAGTACATGTAGTTTCTTCTCAAAAATGGTCACCTAACTCCTTAGCACAGTGGGTTAGAGGGTTTACTAGGAACCTGTAAGTCATGAGTTCGAATCCCGCTGGGGTTTTTACAATTTTTACATTTCAAATATTTTTAAAAGCTATTTTTTGGTTAAATATTGTAAAATTTGAAAATTCTAAACCGGTGAAAAGTTTTCAATTATATAGTACTTTAATCCACATTAATATCGACAGATGTCCCATACCACCTTAAAAAGGAGGGAAATCAAATTCTGCTAATGAATGGTTTTGATGACTATTCACCATGGGCAGATAGCATGGATACTATTTTAGATAAAAAGGCATGTTTATGTGGGCGCCTTCTAGTGATCAATTTGTCCGTCTGTCCATCCGAGATGGCTTGACAGGAGCATAGCTTCTCTCCCCTTGGCCCAATCTGGCTCATACCTCATCCACAGGGTTCCTTTGGTTGAAGGATGTGCAGTGACCTTGAACCATGTTTTTAGGTATAAGGTTAAGGTCATAGCAGAATTATATATATAAAATCCTTGTCTGGGGCATATCTTTTTTCCCTTTGGTCCAATCTGGCTAATACTCACAGAGTGTCTCTATGGTTAAACGATGTGCATTGACCTTGCATGAAATTTCTAGGTAACGGGTGAAGATTATATCGGATCATGCAAAAATCCTTTTTTGAGAGCATATATAATTTCTACTAACCCCTATTTGGCTCAGACTTCACATAAGCAGAGCTTTTGAGTAAAGGGTGAAAGGGTGTGTAGTGACCTTGAACCTATTTTCAGTGAAAAGAAACTGTGAAGGTCATATCAGAATTATATTTTTAAAAATCCTTGTCTGGAGTATATCTTCTCTCCCTTTGCTCCATTCAGCCTCATACTTTACCCACATGATGCCTTTGTTCAAAATATATGCAATGACCTCGAATGATATTTGTAGATGAAGAGTCAAGGTCATATCAGATCACACAAAAATCCATATTTTAAGAGCATAGATATACTCTCCTTTTAGCCCCTATTTGGTTAATATTTTACCTTTACAGAGTTTATTGGTTAATGGCGTGCAGTGACCTTGAACCAAGTCTGTCAATGTGAAGGTCATAGCAGATCTTTTTAAAATTAGTTTTAAATAGTAGATTATTTTCCAAATATGCTTAATCTTGGTCAGATTGAACAAAAATGCATGTATGTTAGGGGGAATGAAATTGAATTAAAAGTTCTATGCCAGCTGGAAAAATTTCAAGTTATAGGTCAAGGTCAAAGCAGAATTCTCTGAAATAACATAAGCGGGGCCCTTTGAAATGTTCACCATTTCAATGTTGTCTGGTTCATAGTAATTTTACATAGAAAATATTCACAGAAGTACAGTAAAGTAAACTTAACATCGATAAGTTTCTGACAATTAATGACGCAACGAGCACACAGTACGAAAGGTCAACCTTTTGAAAAGCAGTGAAGAGGAAAAGTTGCTCAGAATTATGTTTTAAACAAAATTGATTTTTTACATAAATTTTAATTTTGCATTCTGGGTTAAGAAAAAAGATGTTAGTGCAAGGTAAAGTAAACTTGTACCTAAAATGAAGTCAAATTTGTTAAGTCGTACTTAAACACATTGGTTTTTTTTGTTAAGTCGTTCTTGAAATGGTTAAGGGTTTTTGGTTAAGTCGTACTTAAAAACATTCGGATCATGTTAAGTTGTACCAAGAATCATTCGATATTTTTTTATCTTTTTGTACTTAGGTTTCTTTGTTACTAGATTAAGAACTCTGCTTCTTAGACGTACTTCTAGCGTTGCTTTCGACATAAGCGGAAAACCCACTCGTTGCTTTGCAACGAGCTTTGCTCTAGTTATTATTATTTTTTTTTCCCCGCAAATTTTGTGCACGAGATTTCTCGAACATTTGTTGTCTGATTGCTATGAAACTTTCAGGGTCTGTAGATGATATTAATATCTCTAGACATTTTTTTCAAATTTTTAAAATTCACTTCCGGTTATGAGTTATTGCCCTTTCATTGAAAATTGGGGGGTCTTTTGTCCAGAGTTGATCTCGGGAACTACAGATGATAGATGCATGAAATTTGGCGAAAATGTCGGTAACATTATATAATTTTGCTGGCATGAAAATTTTGGTAATTTCTTTGTTAGTTTTTGAGCTATTTGTCGCCAAAGTTTAAGATTTTTTCGGGGCTGAAATTTTGTTGCTTTTTGTATTATAACCTTTAAACTAAAAATATTTTGTTAATACATATAGAACAAAAGTTGTTTAGAATAACGAGAGCTTTCATTTAAAATTAAGAAAAAAGGGCTGGCCCCTATAATTAGGGGTCAGCAGCTCATACACGTATTTTTCTGATAGCAAAAATTGTTATCATTTTATGAAAAAAAATTAATTCAGTTATTGTTAATATATTAAATAATGTCATTTGGTTTCAAATTAAACAAGTTCTGTGCTATATTTTTTTTCCAATTTCATAAAACAAATATGTGAGAATCGTACATGAACGAGTTAATATGTCTACATAGACACACAAGCGAACAAATGCCACATTAAGGCCCAGGCATTTACTGCATTACGTTGTGTTGCGTCTTAGATAAATTGTTGTGATTCAATATCATTTTTTTCATCTATATCATTTATGAATTCAATGAACACACATTATTTAAACGTTCTATGTGCAACTATTTGTCGGGGCGCCCCTGTTTGTAACCCCCGCGCGCGCGCCGAATGTAAACAGTAACGAGCGGCATTGTAGAAAAGAGAGAGCCGTAATGCAGAAGAGAAGTTGTGTATTCTTTCGGTGTACACATGCATTTTCAAGTTACTGTGAAACATATGAACATGCACAGGGAACAATACTACATATTTGTTTAAGGAGGATATTTTTCTCGTGTGAATCGTTTACGAGGAAATCCTGACAGCCACACTTCTGTCGACGATCAGCCGTTGATAAGCTACGAGTAATAAAGGAGAAAAGATGGACATTAAAGTGTGTGATTTATGTGGATGTTACTGAAGAAGGTGAGGCTTTTACTCCTTTTAAAGTTTCTTGTTAACTGGTTAAAATTTAGTATATAGTATAGATGTACATGTAAGTACGTGCACACTGTTAGATGTTTTTGTTATGGTGTGGGTGTTTGTTTACTAACGTGTAATTTTTACATGTTTCATGGATGTTTAGACTCGCTCGAGGTTCATGGGGGACTGGAAAGGGTAACTGAATTTATCTATTTAAAAAAATAACAGATTGTGAATTTTCAACTCAAAATTCAAAGCAGGGTCTAATTAGAAACATATCATATATTCTTGTGCAGAAGACTCCAAATGTAGTCATGAATACCCTGTAGACATAACTTCAAGTAAATAAAATTGAATACTTCAGACTTCAGAGTTAAAACATGACTTTAATATCTTTATGATGCCGATCATTGTATCATTAAAGAGGTTTAGCAGACCAACGGGTACCCGGTACATGTACTTGTACATGTAGGTTACAAGTTAGAACTATGCCTACCATTCTACCAGTTCACATAATTTTTCTTGTTTAGCAGTTATGATGTGTACTTAAATTGTCCTTGTTAATGTTTTAAATGTAATTTTTTATTCTCTTTTTTTAATCTGACTACTGGCAGTACTGGCGTGCGAGCAGTTCTCGCCGAGGACCATTTCTCACTGGTGCACTGTTACATCATATTTTCGTATATAATTTTATGTGTTGATAAAATGACGTAACAATGCACTGGTGAGAAATGGTACTCGGCGAGAACTGATCGCACGTCAATATTGATTAATTACAGACAAAAACTGAAGGTTGCGAGTGTTATTTTTTATTGAAAAACATTGTTTAAAATAATTCTTTATATATGTGACGATCAGACCGGTTTGAATACCAGTGCCAGATAGCTCAGTTGATAGAGCACCTGACTAGAGATTCAGGGGGCCCAGGTTCAAATCCCGGTTTGGTCCTTCATTATTTCTCCCATCCTGTTACAATATTGGTGTTGTGACCAACCCCTGGAACTAACAGGTTAACTCGATCCTGCCAGGGATGATCTTCGAGGGTGAAGATCATTTAAGGGGGAGGAATGTGACGGTCAGACTGGTTTGAATACCGGTGCCAGAGACATGTAGCTCAGTTGGTAGAGCACTTGACTAGAGATTCAGAGGGCCAGGTTCGAATCCCACTTTGTTCCGTCGTTATTTCTCCCATCTTTTACATATACATGTTTATCAGATATATGACAGATGATTAAGGGTCATCACATGTTTTGCAAGATGCAATAAGTGTTAAAAACCTTTACTTTACAACAGATAACATTTAAGTGAATATTTATGTTTCTTGTTATTATTTGGTGTGGTTTTCTTGACAGTGTCGCATAAACAATTTACCCGCTCCTAAAACACAAACTTTCTTTTTGTGGATTCAGCTTACCGCTGATTGGCTGCTGTTGCAGCAGACAAATAAGATATGCACGCACAAAACACAATGAACTTATCAGAGAATGAGTTGAGTTTATTTAAACTGTTGGAATTTGGGTATTTTTTAAAAAAATGTATACTTGTGACAAAACATATATGTGGTACATACAGCTGTAGCTTTATGAAGAAAATTTTGGTTAGACCATATATACCTATCATGCAAGTAAGTGATATTTACAAAAAACTTGCAATTTATGGCGCACGAAATATACGCTAGTTTTATAAAGATTGACATACATGTAATGTACCACATTCTTTGAAAAATAATCTATTAAAAATTCTTCATTAAGTTTACTCATACATGTTTTATGCTTATTACACGTAGTATTGTTTTAAAAACATGTAATTTATAAGAAAATAAACAAAAACCCCAGGTAAATTTATTTGCAAAAAAAAAAAACACAGTAGAATTGATAAACAAGAGGCCCATGGGCAACAAATCGCTCACCTGAACAATAGTCCTTGCATCATTTTTTTTCGAAAGGGTTTATTATGATGTGAACTCTTAATAAATATTGTAAAACTTATATATTTCAAGATTTTGCCATATATTAAACAATACATAAAAAGAAGATAATAACAATTTCATCTTTCGCATGTTGTCACTATTCACAATTGCTCCACCTGTAAAATACATTTTATTAATGTATAGAAAAATCATATGCTAGGAAAGGGGAAAACTGAAAAGCTCA